>OY986046.1:23214533-23672033 GCA_963920215.1 Nineta flava | reverse complement strand
TATATATATATATATATATATATATATATATATATATGTTAAAACTGTAAAAAATTGAAAACAAAAAAATTTAGAATATTATTATTATTATTATTATTATTCTACAAATCAGTCACTCATTGTAATATATATATATCCATTTATTAATATTATTCTGTAATAATTTAGTGTAGGATAATACGGCAGATTGTATCAAAAACTATTCTGATAAGATTTTTGTTATTGAACTTTTTCTTTGTTCCTTGCACTAATTGTAAAAATGAAATTTAAAATTTAATCCCATTTTTAAAGCGAAATTGTTTAAATACTCTTAAATTTCTTTTTATATTCTTTACAATAGAAATATTCGGGATAAGGCTTTATCTTTATAATGTTGAATCTGAAAACCCTTCGTTTTAAAACCGCATTTTGGTGAATGTTTAATGGGTAGAAAATCTCAAATTCTTAAAAGAATTTTTTTTTTAAATTTGGATCAAAGTTCTGCCTGGCAAAATGCATATCTTCTATCAGTGCAGCATTTAGAAAGATGGATTAAAAAACATGTGACAGAACAGTTTTGGATACTCCAAAACTGCTAATTACGCCTGTACTAAACATTATTTTTTTATATTCAAAATTAATGAGGGATTTATATACACTGATATCAATGCAATAAACAAAGTCCACTAATATTGGGATCAAATATATTTGGTGAATATAATAATAAAATTATACATTATACAGAGAGTAACAAAAGTGAGGAGTTTTATGAAATGTAATAAAATTAACAATACAGGTTGGCTTATTTTTTTTGAACGGGATTATACTAAGTTATGTGATGAGACTGAGACATAATACCAGGGGTGACAGTAAGTCACCATACATAATATTTGTCTTAATATTAAAAAAATCTCAAAATGTATGATTAATAAAGTTGTAGAAGATCTTTCAAGTAATGAACTTTACGACAGTTCATTACCTGATCATAGAATTGCTCTAAAACTTCTATATATACAGAGATGATGTTAAGGATTTTAATTTTTAATATTAAATCGTAAATATTTCTATAAATATTGGCGTAGCAGAAAATATTAAGAAGAAACCAACATGTAGTAAAATTAATTTTCTGCAACTTCTTATGAATTTTTATTTTTTATTTTTCCAAAATCAAGATATTTTTACCAAATTTTGTGTTTCCTCCCCTCCTGATAAAGAACTACGTATATACGCCATTTTGAGTAAAAAATTAAAGTAAAAAATTAGAATAAATAATGCAATGTCGGGCTAAACTGTGAATTAGAACCACTTCTTCTTATCCTACGGAGTTGAATTTTTACATGTTAGTTTAGTTTCGATGACAGTGTATTTCTATAGTAAGCATAACCTGAATCGACAAGGGAAAAGTGGAGGGGGGGGGGTTAGAGGGAGGGAGAAACACAAAATTTGGTATACCTCTCTTAATATTGGAAAAATCGAAAAACACATAAGTAAGGCTGTAGAAAAATAGTTTTACTACGTTCTTATCATTTTTTTGTTACTTTAATATTTACAGAAATATTGACGGTTTAAGATTGAAAATTTAAATCCCAAATATCGCTAGGTATACATTCGAGTTTTTAGAAAAAATAATGAGGTACTGAAATGTAGCAAACATGATTTTCTTCAACTTAACCCCTCACACATTTTTCAATTTTTCTAATATTAAGTGAGATATTTTATATTTTGTGTTTCTTCTTTCTTCAAGTACTATTTTTCATTTAATTTACTACCTCTTCACTCGTTTACTCCAAAATTATGATATGAATTATGAAATGAACATGTCCAGCGAAAACTAAAAATTTAAAACACTTGTTTAAATACAAGGTTTTATTTCCACAGTTCACCATTCCGAAGTGACAGTCACTAATCGCGAAGCGATATAAACTTATCGCGAAGCAACAGTCACAAGTCGCGAAGTGACAGTCACTTATCGCCAAGCGACAACCACTTATCACGAAACGATATATCGCATATCGTGAAGCGATAGTCAGTAATCTCGGAGCGATCTTCACCTGTCGTGAAACGGCTGACACTAATCACGAAGAGACAGTCAAAAGTCGCGAAGCGATAGTCAAAAGTTGCGAAGTGACAGTCACTAATCGCGAAGCGATAGTTACTTGTCGGGAAGTGACAGTAACTAATCGTAAAGTGACAGTCACTTATCATAAAACGATACGTCATACATCGCGAAGCGACAGTCACATATCGCGAACAGATGGTCAGCTATCGTGAAACGTTCGTCAGTTATAACGAAGCGACTATCACTAATCGTGAAGCAACAGTCACTTATATATACTCTTAATGCTCTAAAAAGAAGATAACAAACTTTCAATTAAATCAAACCAATCAATTTATTACATTATGCAATTTATATTATATAAAAGCTTGTCGCAAGATTAATATGTATGTCAAAAAAATTTACTTGATATAAGTATTTTTTTCTCTCAGTGTACATATAATACGCTCAAAGAAAATATTGCCCATTACGTACACGTATTCACGTAGAACACACGGCCGTGTCCACGACACGGCCACTCCACCCTTTTTTTATAGTATGTACATTATCGTTTATATATGAAATGAATCATACTTGACCGTTTTGGTTTCGATTTTTACACAGGAATGACATTGATTCCATAGAGACAAAAAAAAAATAGTACGTATGCATATATAATACACAAATATTGAATTGAATTTATTATATACTTAGGGATAATAATCTCTAACACTTCAAATAGTGATTATTCTCCAGGTATCCAATAAGGATTCACAGGATTGTTAATATTAGTAATTTAATTTTTGTTTGTCTATTTTTTTTCCAATGGTTGCCCATTTTTATAAAAACAATTCACAATTTTTATGGTTTTATTTTTCGTTACGATATATATTCGAATAAAAATTGAGTATTATTTGTTAGGTATGTAAATTTTATAGGGATGGGATTTACCAATGGTGGTACGAGTATTAACTGAATTGGGTGGAATGTAAAGGTATACTATATATACAATTGCAATATTATAAACACAAAGTGTTTGAAAATTTCTACGCAAAAATATTACAGTGGAATTGTCCATTAAGTCATATGAAAAAGCATGTCGAATTGCAAATCATGGCTTTATGAATACGACTCAACTTGAATATACGGTATTTGTCGATAACATCTAATGTTGCCTTATGAAAAATGAAATTTTCAACTCGTTTTGTAATTTTATCGGTTTTGTCGGTCGTCTCATCTCGTGTATGGAAACAGAAATCGTTTTCGCCGAAAGACAACTTTCGTCTTGTGTCAAATACAAAAAATAAAGACAGCAGTTAGTTCACAAACATTAATTTATTTCTCGACTTCGAGAAATATACACTTAGATAGATAGGCAAATAAATCTTGGGGTATGAAAAGTATTGTACTTTCATTATACTCCTCTTTATACAACAGTCTAACGAGATTTGCTTCCCCCATCTTGGGAAAAGCCAGGAGCTTGTTTAGGTGAGACACCGAAGATATTCTATCATCTGTAATCGAGAGATTGGCAGTTAATGATGATGTGGCTGGATGTTTCTTCCTCCTCGTCCAACAGTCGCACATAATAGATCCATTGTGGAGTCTTATTGTGTGGCCATGCTTTCGTAGGCGATAATGACCGATAGCCTTTCGAAGTTGTATCTTGTTCAGGTTGGGTGCTTCGATGGACAGCCTCTTGGATGCACTATAGATACTATATATACATATATACATATATATATATATATATATATATATATATATATATATATATATATATATATATATATAAATATATATTTATACAGCCCGTATTTTAAAATACACCCAATATGGAAATAATGTATAGTGACTATGATATGGTGTCTTTGTTACATGTACATGTAGACACACTAACACGACGGACGACGGACAATAACGACGATGTATACATTCACGAGTAAGATGCAACTATATACAAATGATAGTAGTTAGAGAATGATAAGTATAATAGTTATATGTTATACAATACTGATTTTAATACAGTTTAAGTGTAACAAAGTAAATCATATCATAGTACACTACATATAGACAGCGATATATACACTATACATTTTTTGCAGATTGGGTGTATTTTAAAATACGGGCTGTATATACACTCGTATAACAGGGTATTATAAGTTGAGTCGAAATTTTGTAATAGTTGAAAATAGTGATCGCACAAAAATTTTATGGTAAAGCCGTTCATAAAACCACTCAATTACTCCATTTCTCCATATCTGTCCGTCTTTGAACACGATAACTCAAAAACGAAAAGAGATAACAAACTGAAATTCTGTGTTTGTACTGTATAGTTAAAAAGTGACTTTAAGGTTGTAAATGAGCAAAATCGGTTCATGCATTCTCCCACAACGTTATGGGGGAATGGTAAGAATTAGAAAAAAAATTTAATACGAAAACTTTTCTTCATAAACTAAATAGTTTTGCCACAAGTCAACACAAACATATGTAATTATCCTTGATTGCAATAGCATATATATGTACTATAAAGCAGTTGACATTGAAGTCAGTATATACTGTGCAATTAACTAGGTTTTTTTCTATTTTAACTTTTTGTTTTTAATGTTTATTTTAATATATATTTTATTTGGTTTGAAGGAACCATTTTTGACGAAGTATCCAGTATTTCGACTACATTAATATGTTATATTACTATAGTAAATTGAAGCCTCACAGGCCATCAACAATAATAAATACGTTCACTGAACACGCGAACATCTGTTAAAACAGACCGGCTTCGTACTATCGTTTTCATTTTTTATTTATATTATTTTGTTTTAAATATGAATATAACGAGTGGAAACAACAAAAATATTAGAAAGAAAAAATAAAACAATAAAGACTAAATATGAATATTGAAAAAACAATTCAAAAGATGGATCACAAAAATGATAGCAGTAAACAACAATTCACTTACGAATGTACTGAGACTTCAAATTTATTTCAGATTTAATGATCTTAGTTATCAGCCGAACCAATCATATTGCACCATGTGCTCTGACCACGCGTTTCGTCAGTTTGTATGGATAGACTCTCTAGTTTATGTTTACTATAAACAAATACATTTACATACAATTTAGGCACTTGGTTTAAGCCGCAGAGGTGGGCGCAGACGCCTCGCCGGAGTCGAACGACTCTCCATAAGCTGGGTGAGAGTAAGAAATAAAGGTATGTTTTGAAGTAAGACGGAACGATGTTTCAATACAGGTTGGCCTTCCGATTATTGCCCAATAATTTATTCAATCAATTTAGAATTAGTTTTATAAAATATTTATTGTTTAAAAAATATCTTACAGTATGGAGAGATACACCAAAAAACATAATAATAATAATAACAATATAAATAACAACAATAATGATGATAGCAATAACAATAATTACAACAACAACTATATGTATTCCCACTTTATGAAAAATTTAACCATTTAGAAATTAGTAACAAATTACCAAGTCAAGGTGAGCACCAAGTCCACCAATGTGGGCAGTCAAGGTCTGCCCACCTATGGTTTAAGGTACTTACTACCAGTCCCTATGGTCGAGTAGTTAAGGGCACTCTGCTCGGAACTAGGAGATTGCTGGTTCGATTCCGAAGACTGGCAGTTTGTCAATGAAATAATTTGAAAAAAAATTTATACGACAGTTAATTGCATATATTTTTGGTATATGGACAGTAACTTAAGTAACCGGTTATGCTTTTGGAGATTTTCTGCAGTTTCCATTCACAAATTCTAGATGAATATCGGCATAGTTCGGCTGCAGTAGCATAATCTACCAATTCCTAATCTACATACAAATTCCTTGTCCTTTAAGGGTCGGTAAATAAGACCTAGAAAGGCCTTTGTGCCATTCTTCGACCTTCCCTGCTCTACTAATACTACTAGATACTTAAAATAATTATTGCCTTAATATATTATGAAAGAAATATGCGTACAACGGTACACTTTAATTAAAATTAGGATGTAATATATTAAACTTTGGCGTAGGCATTATTTTGTATCACCGTGTCCCTATATAAACGGTGTGGTTCATGTTAATTCAATTAACTTCATGCCATTTTATTTATTTCCATACACATCTGGCCCATGGTATTGTCCTATTATTTGCGAATACAAGCAAAATTGTATCACATTTGAATAACATTTAGGAAAACAAAAAATTGTCTAATTATTTCACAATAGGTTATTTTGTTCTCTATAGGTATATATATTTTTACGTTTATTACCTCTATGTATAGAATACAACGGATATGTATATATATAGAGAGGTTATACGTTCAGTCTAAAAAATGCATATTCGAGTTTTAACTGAACCATTCATTTTTAGGGTTTCTTGATGTTTTTGGGCAAACTAGTCCTGCCAGATGTGTAGCGAAAAGACTATTATTTTTAGGTTTCATAACTGTCTAGATTATAATGACCAAAATTGTGGAAGTATGATATGTTTGAAATGAATGTTAAATGTTTTTTTTCAGTAGTTGCTGTTGTAACCAAGACATATTAAGGAGGGCGGGGAGATAGTTGCTGTACCTGTTCTCCTTTTGGTATCCGGCACTACCTGTTTTTCCTCCAGTAACCGGCTCTACCCGTTCTTCTTCTAGTTTAACGGTTTTCATCTCGTACTCTAGTAGAGAAGAAACCTGATATACGTTTCGAAATATAGTTTCTCATTTTACCTCTTCAAGATGTTTTTCGAGATGTTCGGTAGCGGAAAAAGAGGTCAATGTTCTTCTAATTCACCCAGGTCTTTATATTCGCTACCAATATATAAAGAACTGTCAGGATTATCCATTCATCAAGTTGATATTATTCCGCCTTCTGTTTATTAACTAGGCATCCCTCCGGAGCTAAACACAAGTAACACTGATTTTGTATCTTTCGCTTTACCGTTCCTTGATTTTTCAAAATACAGCAAGAATAAACTGTTTCTTTATTATATCACTTAGTCCACATAATGCTAAGACGAATTGTTACTCCTGGTTTCCCCTTTATCAGATTCCCGAAACATATCCGCCCGATTTCAGAATTCAGTCTAACAATAGTAACGATTTAGATAGAAATTAGTAAGTAGTTAAAATGTGTTATAGCAAATAGTTTTAAGAGGAGTGAAACATGTGTCACTCCTTCAAATAATTAGTTTAAGTCACGATGTCTTAAGACTTACCGATTTATTATCGATTTAATGCCAACATCAAATTGGAATATTCAAAATAAGGTGAGAAATTGATATTTGCACAAATTGAACTACAAAACCAAAAATATTTTTGTTTATATTAAGCATGTGTTTCTTCAAGTTTGGCCTTCGTCAAATATTTCGGAAAGAGCATAATGGTTTGTAAAACATAAACTATTCTTCGTGAAAAATTATGTTTGGAGAAACATACATTAGCAAATAAAAATCTGAAGGTATTATCGTTCAGAACGACTTCAAATTGAGAGTATTTGGTTAAACAGGAATGTTTCAAACTGCTTGCAAGCCTATCTAAACTTAAAATCGAATAATATGTATCATGACCAAAGGATTAAATCTATTTAAATATTGTCAAACAAAAAATTATTCGAATTTTATTTAAAATGACATCACACAAGAGTATGTCAAATATTTAAAACAAAATATTTTAATCAGATTTTTGTCGATCAATCATAGAGATGTGGAAGTTAAATCGTTATTCGAAAGAGTGAACATATTCAAAGATAAACGAATGAATAAAACAATACACTATTTTTTATACTTCCATATGCATATGTATATAATTTTTAAAGAGATATTTAAATAATATATATATACAGGATGTTCTGAAATTCAGGATGTTCTGGCGTTGAATAGTGTTTTCGATCCGAGTAAGGAGGTCGTCGAAACTTGCAACACTCATACGAAAATAGCTAAACAAGTTATCTTCATACTTTCTTAACCCTTCAAAAAGAACATTGAATGCTATATATACATACATATATATATATATATATATATATATATATATATATATATATATATATATATACATAGGCTGTTCTGAAATTCATTCACGAAAACTATATCACGGTGTATAGCTGCAAAAAAATAAACAAAAAAGTTTAATAAAGTTTTTCGATTTGACGGTTTTTTTTAAGATATCAATTAAAATCAATCAATTAAACATTGATAAATTCAACCAATCACACAGAGCGCATAGTGTAAGGAGGCGTGGCCTCAACATGAGAGCGTGGCACTTTACCGATTAAAGGCTCGTAGACGAAAAGAGGCCCCGTCTCCTTACACTATGCGCTTACACTATGTGATTGGTTGATTTTATCAATGTTTAATTGATTGTATTTAATTGATATCTTAAAAAATAAGCGTCAAATCGATAAAACTTTATTAAACTTTTTTGTTTATTTTTTTACAGCTATACACCGTGATATAGTTTTCGTGAATGAATTTCAGAACAGCCTATATATATATATATATATATATATATATATATATATATATATATATATATATATATATATATATATATAACATCTTTACTTTTAAAACCTTTGTGCCATGTACCCGTTGTCGTTTATACGATTGCCGGATTTGTTTGAAATAAGCCTTAAGTGAAACTCATTACTGTTTTCTGTTATATATATATATATATATATAATATATATATATATGTAATATATATATATATTATAATATATATGTATATATATATATATAAATATAATATATATATATATATATATATATATATATATATATATATATATATATATATATATATATATATGTACGTTGGTAATTTGGGGCATAAAATGTACCTTTTTAATATATTTGGTTGTGAATAAAATATAAATCTTTTGATCTTTTACATTTACCGCTTGTAAATTTTTTGATGATTTAGCTTTAGTTTAGATTTTAGAATTAGATTTTAGAAAATTCCGAATAACTTGCCTAAACTATTCATATCGGAGAACTAATAAACAATTATTTACTTGATTTAATTATTTTTTCTTAGTAGGGGGTATAGTGTCATGGGAATTTGATGACACTGAATGGTTAAATTTTACATAAAGTGGGAATACATATAGTTGTTGTTGTTGTTGTAATTATTGTTATTGCTATCATCATTATTGTTGTTATTATTGGTATTATTATTGTTATTATTATTATTATTATGTTTTTGGTGTATTTAAATTATTGGGCAATAATCGGTAGGCAACCTATATTGAAACATCGTTCCGTCTTACTTCAAAACATACCTTTTTTATTTACCTCACCCAGCTTATGGAGAGTCGTTCGAGTCCGGCGAGCCGTCTGCGCCCACCTCTGGTTTATGCTCACCACTTCAGCTGAATGGTTACTATGTTCTTGAAATTCAAGCCTAACAAGTTGAATTCATTTTCCAACACACCCCATTTTTAAGAAAGTGAAATTGTGAGTGTAACCAATTATCACCATTTATCATCAATTTTTATCACTGGATCATAAAATCACATTTAAGACACTCTCACCCCCGTGTACCTCCCTTGTTAACTAGCCACTTGTATACCAATGTACATTAATTGAGCTAAAAATACAATGATTCATTTGATTTTGTATCTAAGCTTCCGTAAGAGTATACTGCATCAAGTCATGCTTTTACCAGCGTAGTTCAAAGTTTGAAACTGTTTTAAATATTAGAAATTCAAACATGTCGCACGTGTTCATAAATACTGTAATAATTTCAGATTCCCATCTATCTGTGCGACACCACGACAACTAAAACACGAAGCGATGCGAAGGACTGAATTTCTTGAGTGGAGTGTGTTTTAGAGGTATAAACAGACTTCAAAATCGCAAATGCATGAAAATCGATCCATGCACCCCTTCAATAAAATATTTATATTTTAATTCGTAAGAAATATAATAAATTCAAATGCAAAAAAATATTTTTTGTTTTAAGACAAACATTGAGTTTGGCAGATTTTTCATAATTTCAATTATTTTGCCACAGTTTCAGCTCAAACGTCTGTAAGAATGTAAATATAAATTGTCATATTTGTATACTCCTATGCGTTTGGATGTAAAGTTATCAGTACACGCATTAATAATGAATTCAACATTTTCTCAATTATAAAGGGTACTCAGTCAGTTGATACATTTCTTGTTTTATACCATCGTACGAATTAAAACAAAATAATAATTATAATAAATGTTAGCATGACGTTTAGAGGAAAGACATCACCTCAGGAACAACAGTCGAATTTAAATATCTGATTTTATATTTCAATCTTTTATAAATAATTAATGTTAATTGGTATACATGTAATTGTCATATTATTCACATGCAAGTCCCATGAGAAATTATATATATATATATATATATATATATATATATATATATATATATATATATATATATATATATATATATATATATATATATATTCTATATACAGTCGAACCGGGATAAGTGTAGATTCACCAGTTTTTCACAGAGCCAAATTGCCTCCTAACACTGTTAGTTTTGTCAGAACAGTATCGACATCTCATAAAAATTCCTCGGAAAATTGGTGTGTTTATTTCGTGAGGCATAAGGTTGGCCCATTCTTCATGATTAGGCTCATATTAAGCACTTTCTCCCCTGAGTTTTGGTTATCTACGCCGGTTTAAAATCGAGATTTCTTGAAACAGTTTTTAATAGTCAACATCATTTACAGTATAGACTCACCTTGCAAATATGGCTGGAAGCCGGCAGCCGGTTTATCTCAAGGCATTAAATTCGTCCAGGCATATAAAAATTTACAGGTGACTCTAAGAAAAAGTTAAAACGCATATGTAGTATTCCAACGATTGAGGCTTTCTAGTTGAATTGGTCCACTAAAATATGATTTTCACGTATGTATTGGTAAGTTAATGTCAAGTAGGTAGCTGAAGACCCATATTTGATCGTCCACGAAACTTAAAATTCGGCTTAAATCTGGAAAGGTCTCGATTTGTTTTTGTTAAACAAAGGTCTCGATTTGTAAAACAGGTTTTATAAGAAATTATAAAAGGTCTCAATTTGTAATCTTAAAAGTTCAGACTCTTGCTTATATAAGCATTATCAGGTACAGAGTTTCAGACGTGAAAAACGAGAGTCTCGTAAAGAAGGTGTCTACTTTTTCACTCATAGATGTTTTCGAAGTTAAAAATGTCGGAAAACAGTAATGAGTTTCACTTAAGGCTTATTTCAAACAAACCCGGCAATCGTATAAACGACAACGGGTACATGGCACAAAGGTTTTACAAGTAAAGATGTTTCACATTAGACCGACATCGTGTCTTAGTCATTTAACCCACAGGCGACAGTCGGGAAGCTGATAGGAAGACCCACAACTTCCAGTACTATGGCCGACTAGCGTGTCGTTTGATTCTAGCCGGGTCAGTTTAATAGAGATTTAAACAAATAGAGCGGTTCACATCTACCCGACACCAAGATACGTTCGTACATTAGTCAGAACTTTGCCTTCTTTCAGTGCAAAGTATGTTTTGCGGGTTACATTCTCTGAATGATGTGTTCTGGCGTTGAATAGTGTTTTCGATCCGAGTAAGGAGGTCGTCGAAACTTGCAACACTCATACGAAAATAGCTAAACAAGTTATCTTCATACTTTCTTAACCCTTCAAAAAGAACATTGAATGCTCACAATTCATTCTCTTTTCATAAGCATTGGATGAAAGTACATTGTAATACAAGATTTTTTTAAACGTATATAATATAAGATACAAGCCAGAAACAGATCCCGCTCCATGTTCGTAAGCGGCCGAAACAAAATTGAAAAAATGTGGACTTGGTCGAGTTGGTCCGGCCAACATATGGAGTTGGCAGATACCGGGCCGCTAGTTGGGTATATGTGAATAGGTCTAAGTGTAGTGCCGTGGTCGGCTAAATGTCGGCCGCCGTGTTGTGAAATAAGCCTAATCAGTTTTTCTGACTTATTTAGGTTTGACTGTACATGTATATATATATATATATATATATATATATATATATATATATATATATATATATATATATATATATATATATATATATATATAATTTTTTTATTTAATATTTGAACACGAGAATTACAATTCCAGAACAGAGATGCAAAATATTAAATAAATATTTATTTTTATTGTCAAAATATAAAAAAATGTTGCATTAATGTAATTGTATTAGCTGGAAACTTTGAATTTGACATGATGAGCTCTAGTAGGGGATGTCAAGGGGATAAACTATGAAGGAATGGGTTAAATTGAATACATAATTTAATGTTTATAATATATAAAGATATAAGTTTTACCCTTGAGATGAAGGAAAAACACACCCTTAAATTGTAATATAAACTTTATTGTAAAGTTTTGCAATAGTTAAGATTTGTGGTTTTTCAGTACAAAACATTGAAATTATAACGAAATTATTTAATGTAGTTACTTGAATATTTTTCTTTCTTAAGGAAATTTAGCTATTGTGTTTGTACGTACTCTATAGGTCACATTTTCAGTTCGCTTAGAATAACATTTGACATTCTGTATTTAAAAAACGCTAAAATTGGTAAAGTGAAAAGGTAAATTCAGAGAGGGAACACAGAAAGGTAAATTCAGAGAGAAAATTTTTATTCTTATTGCAATTTATTATCTGACCATACTTTTTGTAATATTCATATTTACAAAAATATCTTCAATTAAAACGTTCTATTATTTATAATAATTAATATCCCAGCTTTTTACTGAGAAAATTCGCTTAGTCTATGTAGATCTCACGTGGATTGTTTTCTTATATTTTTTTGTAAAATATATAATAATAATAATAATACTTATTTGTCCTTTTTTAACAATACATTATTGTACATAACATTTCATACTTTAGGATTGGGAAAATGAAAGGAAAAGGAGGATGTGCAGCTATGGCTGACTTTATTAGTAACTATCCCGGTATCTATCTTAGTGAATCCTCATGGAAAACCATAGACAGGATAGCTGGTATCCAATGCAATGATCAGATACCTACCGTATACTACATAAAGTGATTCGGTTTTGGACAAGGAATACATATAATTTTATACTTAGACGAAGTACACTCCCGTTCAAAAAAATGAACAGACCTGAACCGATGCAGTCTCTCACAATTTTGATTATTCTTGTAGTAGCAGAGACAACATTTGTTTAATTTTTACACGTAAGAGTAAGATATTACACTTAACATGTATTTACATTTCATATATTCTTTAAATTCTCATTCTGTCACTGACACCGTATATACAAATAAAAAATATAAATACAGTTTATACTTCCATTTCTTTTTTACACAGTTAAAAAATATACTACTTATCTTTGTTTATAAATAAATAAAATTAAATATTTTACAGAGAGTTACAAAAGTTATGAGTTTTATAAAATGTAACGCAACGCATAACTCAGTACCAATCAGGTGCGATCTTAAAATAGTATCAAAGGTCGGGCAAACATATATAAGCAGAGTAAAATCAAGAAAGATTGTGAAACTGTCACCAAATTAGCGACGAGTAACATATCCTGAGACAATATAAGACTAATTTTAATAAGAGTAAGGTTAACAGGAATAAATGTGAATGAAGGAAATTTTAACAAGAGTAATTTCAATATAATTTAAAATTTATTATATTTTAAAATTTAGTATATTTTAATTTAGTTAATTTTCTATTTATTTTTATTTTTGTCTATTGATCTAAACTTTCTATCTATTTCTAATTGTCAAAGAGTAAATTAAGGCTAGCTAATTTATATTGATGATGACTACATTGTATCAATGAAAATTATATCACTTAGGATCACAAAAAAGGAACTTTTAAGAGAACAAACGTTGATTTCTGTCAGTTAACAATTAGTAAGACTTTTCTCGGAAATAGCACTTCCTGTAATAATTATATCGGTTTCATGTTGCATTTCAAATTTATTGGGCAGAACGAAAAAAACTTCAAAAATCTAATAACGCCAGCCAATTTCTAGATACGGTCTAGAATGAATACATATATTTATGGCCTTATATCTCTTACAAGAGACGACATTCGATAAAGACACTGAAGAAGCTAGTCGTCGATAAAATCGGTATATAAACACATAAGAATAATATTTAGAGACGATTCCAACTTTCGGTAGAGCAGTTGATCGCCTAAACGGCAGTAATACAAACTTTATAAAAACTAGATAGACTAGTGCTTTTTAATATGTCGTGCTTAAAACTTATTCTACGTACTATAAACTCTTGATTATTACCAAAAAAGAATCATGTGATACGTTAAATTACCATAACACTCTAAAAAGCATTATAATGTCTGAAATAATTTAATTAGGATATGAAAATTAGTATGTTTCCCCTGAAATAATTTCAGGAAATAGTCAATCATGTTTGTTTTTTAATCAAAGTCTCTCAACAAATAAAATAAAAATCATTCACAAATAAAAAAAAAGGTTTAATTGAAATTTTGTTTATGACCGACAATTTATCTTTTCCACATTTTTTTTTATAAATTCGTATTAAATATCATTCTATCAAAATATCATTATCCTACTGTTATTGACTCGACTTTTTAAGTCTTCCATTGAGGGTAATATTTCTTCTGTCGGCTTTGGTAATGTATCTTTTTTCACCCATACTAGGTAAACCATATATACGAGTATATACAATGTGTCTCGTAAAACAGTTGTCATAAACAATGTTTTTTAGTATGTACGGAGGCTAAATTTAAATGGATCTTTACATTTTTGTACCAAACCATGAAAATTAATATAACCGTTTATTGAACCATAGATAGATAAATAGATAGATAGATTCTTGTCCTGGACGGGACACACTTCGTACATACGGTCCATTGTGATGCCTAGGAATGTGAGGATGTGAGTGGGATTTTGTGCGTAGACTAGGAATTGGTAGAATGTGCGACTGCAGCCGACTTTGATAGAAACTATGCCGATAATCATCTGGAGTTCGAGAAGGAAACTGCAGAAAACCTTCTCAAGCATAGCCGGTTACTTCGTTCTTGTCCATACGCCGACAGTTTAGTCAATTAACGGCCCGATTTTTTTTAATAATTGACAAACTGCCGATGTCGGGATTCGAACCCATAACCTCCCAGTTCAAAGTACACACAAAGTCACAAGAAGTGTACAACAGGTTAGCTTAAGAGGGTTAAATAATTTTCCAGATATTTCAAAAACTATTAGATTAATCGCAACAATTGTTTTTACCATAATATTGTTCTGCTCAAGTCATTAAAACTTTTGGAGATTTCAGTCTTATTCCTAACTAGTATTTCAAATTTTGTTCACGTATATAATAGTGACCCCCCAGTTCTTTACATCTAAGTGTGCCTAAGATCAGAGGCCCATAAGGTGGAATCAGGTAAAAATGTTCGTTAATATTAATATTATCGGAAAGGTTATTTATTGAACATTGATTTAAGTAAAATTTAAATAAACTCTAGAATAGGGGACTCAAAGCGGGTAAGATGAGTTTGTTCAACAAATATACTAATTGGGAAAAGTATTTTATATCATATAGAAATTAACAAATGTCATTTTCCAATAAATGATAAAATACTAGGTTTTGGTTATCCAATATGTCTGGATAATAAAAAATCATGCACTGTTTGATGTCTAATTTTAATTATAATTTTTTCTAATTCTAATTTCTAATTCTTAGAAAATGTATATATGTCGCAAATGGATTTCGAATCCGCTGTTTTAAAAAACCGCTAGTTGTTTTACATAACAACTCCGTTATGTAAAACAACTGAACGACCTTCAGCTGGATTGTCATTGCGATACGTTTTACAAAACTGCTACCCACGTTTAAACGTACTGCAGATAAGCTTATCTGTAGTCACAAAGAGCGTTTTGATATAGGGAAATATATAGAACATCTTTTAGTGCGAGGCCCAAAAACACGCAAGCTCGACCAACTCGGCATATGACCGATTAAGTGAAAGATTGTATCACTCGGTTGTAATAGTTACCTTATTTATTTTCAATAATTTTTCAAACTATATCTCAAATAAATTGAACGCCTTTTAGTGCGGGGCTCGAAATTACGCAAAACCGACCAACTCGGAGTATGACCGATGAAGTGAAAGATTGTAGTACACGGTTGTAATAGTTACCTTATTTATTTTCAATAATTTTTAATGCTATATCGCAAATAAAGTGAACGCCTTTTAGTGCGGGGCCCGAAAATACGCAAAACCGACCAACTCGGAGTATGACCGATGAAGTGAATGATTGTAGTACTCGGTTGTAATAGTTACCTTCTTTAATTTCAATAATTTTTGACACTATATCTAAAATATATAGAACTTGTTAGGAAAAAGGACTTTTAGCATTGGGAATTCCATTAGACCGTTTAAACTATAACTAAATCCACAATCTGGCGTTTCATTTCACGCTGTTTGACATAACCTCTAATCGTTGACCCGCTGCATTCATAAATCCAAAACGTTTAAGCAATATAACATGTTAAGTTCATTAATTATGTAAAACCGCTAAACGTCGTTCAGTTGTTTTACATAACGGAGTTGTTTTGTAAAACAACTAGAGGTTTTATAAAATAGCGAATTCGACAACCCATCTACGACATATATATTGTCACTTTCGTGTATGAAATCGGTATACAAGCGCTTTTCCTCTAATCTCCCGACAAAAATGCGTGCAGAATATGTGTAAAAAGACTCATATGACTACAATACATCTGACATCGGTTTTGCGGCTATATGTGACAGCCCAATAACAGGATTTATGAAATAAGAAAAATTGTAAACCCTTTTTTTGAACCACCGTATCGTATAAATGTACTACACTTTGATCGTGAAAATTCAATTGATTTTCATACAGCAGTATATACATGTTAAAAATACATTTAAATGTAGGGTGACAAAGTATTATTTTATATTGAGCTATATTGAGAGCTAAATATAACGATAGATACATTGAGCCTACATAAACAAATTTATTAGTTTTTTTTTAAATCTCTTTTTTATATTTTCAAATTTTTCATTGAATCTAATCATGCAAAAATAATGGAACGAACCTGATTTAAGTAAATGGATGTACATTTTGGACGATACATTTTAAATAAAAACAAATATTAATATAACTACTAAGATGAATTGTTTAAATACTCAATATATATTTACTGCGTCCATTATCATTACATTAACTGTTTATTTTCCTTTTAACACACGCACAGATGTATACAAATATGACTGGTGCATATTTGTGGCAAGGTACTATATACAATACATGCATAGTAAACAAATGGTTCTGTTATACATATTAATTAGGGTTGTTTGGGTTGAAATTGGGGAACTAATATATTCAGATCTGGCTGTAGGAAGTATGGGAACCCGGGGCACAACCGAGTACTGGGGCGACCGATTTTCGGTATTAAGGAGGTGCTACTAGCGAGCGGCTATACGTAGAACTAGACCAATCTGTGACTGTTCAATTACGACATTCATGTTAGTCTAGTTTTCTTGGTTGTGTTTTGAGAATTGTGGTTGTAGTATGCTGTTAATTTAAACGTGTGTAATATTGTGATGTTTTAAGATTCCAATACCAATGGACTATATATAATTTTCATTAATATATATACAATCGATATATGGATCGTTCAACGCACAAAATCAACCAATACGCTAAAGTTGACGACAGAGTTGAGAGGTTTGGAAAATCAATTATTAAAAGAAATACGGGTGTGAAATAGTGGAATAGTACTTGATTTCCGTTCCGTGGATCTAGAGCATATTTCAAAACCCAAAACTGTTTTTACTAAAGATATTTTAAACACTGGAAAACTTGACTGAAGAAAAAATTGGTTGGTTCTGTGGTGTGTTGTAATATTATTCTGCAGATGGTAGAATAACCGGCTATTACATTTACAGGCACAACACGTTCGAACTCACTATTATCTAATATTAATGGTCGCTTCGATGATCTTATTTATTTAATGTTAATGTTCTGGTTATTTCAGATACAAAATCTCAAACTTTACAAAATATGTACATTCCGGAGATGTCTCCCATAGGAAAAATTTTTAAAGAATAATCATAAAAATTAATACATAGAATGGATCCGAAATATATTATTAGCGAATTTCCTGAAAGGAAATAGAGCTATTGGTCCCGTACCGAAGTCAAAATTTTGCAAAAATTTCTTCAAATGTCCATCGATCCTACCTAGTAGATGTCAAAAATCACCATCTGTAAAATTTATATATATATATATATATATATACATATATATATATATATATATATATATATATATATATATATATATATATATATATATATATATATGTGTCTGTAATCACTCTAGCGGTCACAGTTTTCATTTTATCGGAATGAAATTTGGTATTTGAGGCGCTTTTGGTATTCAAAAGGTCAAGTTCGTTAATGGGTAAAATCGAACAAGGGGAAAGGGGGGTTTAAAGGGAGAGGGAAACACAATATTTGACATATCTCCCTTAATATTCGAAAAATCGAAAAATTTATAAGAAGTAAAGTTTTAGGTATTAAGTTTTACTGTAATTTTATTTCTTATCATTTTTTCTGTTACCCTAATATTCACAGAAATATTGACGGTTTAAGATTGAAATTTAAATTCCTCACTATCTCTGTACACATTCGAGTTTGAGCAAAAATGATAAGGTGGTGAATTGTAGCAAACATGATTTTCTACAACTTTATTCCTTACGCATTTTTTGATTGTTCTAATATTAAGAGAGATATTGGTCCCGTACCGAAGTCAAAATTTCGCAAAAATTTCTACAAATGTCCATCGATCCTACCTAGTAGATGTCAAAAATCACCATCTGTAAAATTTATATATATATATCTATGGACATATATATATATATACATATATATATATATATACATATATGTGTCTGTAATCACTCTAGTGGTCACAGTTTTTATTTTATCGGAATGAGATTTGGAATTTGAGGCGCTTTTGGTATTCAAAAGGTCAAGTTCGTTAATGAATAAAATCGGACCAGGGGAACGGGGGGTTTAGAGGAAGGGGGAAACACAAAATTTGACATATCTCCCTTAATATTTGAAAAATCGAAAAAGTTATAAGAAATAAAGTTGCAGGTACTAAGTTTTACTGTAATTTTGTTCCTTATCATTTTTTCTGTTACACTAATATTTACAGAAATATTGACGGTTTAATGTTGAAAATTAAATTCCTTAATATCTCTATACACATGATAGTTTGAGCAAAAATGATAAGGTGATGAATTGTAGCAAATATAATTTTCTACAACTTTATTTCTTACGCTTTTTTCGATTGTTCTAATATTAAGAGAGATATTTTATATTTTGTGTTTTTTCCTTTCTTTATACCCCCCCCCCCCCCATTCCCCTCGACGTATGTCATTTATTAATAAAATTGGACTTGAAAATACTAAAATCATATACGACATTTCATTTTGATCAGACTAAAATTGTGACCGCTAGAGAGTCATTTATGTATTCTATGGAAATTCGCGTTGAAGCAGCTCCTGCGTAACGAATTTTTTTTTGTGTTTTCTTCTTTCTTTATGCCCCCATTTCCCCTTGATGTATGTCATTTATTAATAAATGACATACATGACAATAAAAATGACATACAATGACATGCAAATAGTAAAATCATATACATTTCATTTTGATGAGACTAAAATTGTGACCGCTTGAAAGTGATTTATATATTTTAAGGAAATTCGCTAAGTTGAAGCAGCTCCTGCGTAACGAATTTTTTTAAAAATTGTATAACATTCCTGTCCAAACCTTGAGAAAGTAGTTCAATTTGGTCGCAGTAATACGTAACGTATTGATTGATCAATATGTTTGTGAAATTATCTCAAATTTGGCGCGTATAACATGAATTGAACTATCACGTTAAATAAAGTTTATGTAACAGATGGTGTTACTTTACGAAAGACTTTATTTAAATTACATATTTTAATTTAAAAAAATAAAACGCCAAATCTGAAATAATTTCACAACAGTTGTTGGTGCGTCAAGTTTCAGTTGTGTGATTTTGGGCTCCTATATTGTAACTTATGATGATCTTGTAACCAAGGTAAGGTATACCTACTTGTTTACATTACAACTACAGTTAGTACATGTTTGAAGTACGTTTAATTGTCTTTAGTTTGGTGTAATGGAGTGTTTGTTTACGAATCTTTTTTAAGTTTCACAGTATCTGAAGGCCTATCAGACTTGATAGGCCTTCAAGTGAAGAGGCTAATTTTACTATTCCTGGGTGCTCTTGGATGACAACTGACAACAGAGTTTCTTCATTTCATTTTTCATCTACGGGAATAGATAGCGAAGATGATGAGGCTGTCCTAGTATATGAATTTTGTGCATAAACTTAGTTTTTCTGCATTTCCACTAGTTTTATATGTATTTATAACAACTTGTCCTGATAGGTCGTTCTGATCCATGCCCGGGACAGAACGGGACAAATGACATAATTTTCAATTTTTGAAAAAAAATATATTGTTCTTTTATTTTCTTACAATTATTGTATTTTTCTGATTATATAATTATAATGTGTTCATAAAAAAATTTGCAGCTCTCTTAAAAAACAGTTTTGTACTTTTAAACAATATTTTAAACTTCATACCCCGTTCTGTCCGGGTTTCCCTGTATGAGAAATTCCAGTTAAAACTTGTTATTCCTAAGAAGCGAAACTCAAAGTTTTTGAGAATAAAATACTCACAAGCTTCTAGTATATCTTGGAAAACTAATCAAGGCTCAAAATAACTTCTTTAAATCTATTCTATGTCTCCATCGAAGCTCTAAGTGTGTGCGGTCAGAGCGAGCTCTAAGTAGTCCAAAATGTACATCCATTTACCGAATACCCTGAGGTAAACAATAATAGGGTAAAAATAATTGTTGCGATTAATCTTATAGGTTTTGTAATATCTGTTAAAACCTTTAACCCCCTTAAGCTAATCTGTTGTACACCTCTTGTGATACGCCCAGTCCTACTTTTAAAAAAATAGAATAATTAGCTTGATTAACTATTAAGCGAACAAAATAACTAAAATATGTAAAAGGGACTACAGACGTGCATGCAATCTGTGCAGGAACATTTTAAGGACAAATCAATGATCGGTAGTATGTTGCTAGTCTGTATAGCTGTTGCAGAACAAAATTACATGTCCTTGATCTGGTTGCTGTAAAAATCAAAATTATTTGATATTCAGCCGTGCGTATAATTACAATAAATGTTTGTCAAATTGTATTTTTAACAAACTTGAAAAAATTGTAGAGATGCATACAAATAAACTAGTAGATAAATAAACTACAAATTAAATGAGATAGAGACAAGATGACAAGTAATTGAATTTTTAAGATAGAGTAATAAAGTAATAAAGTAATGTTCCCAATCTTGGTTGCTTGTCTGTAGGCAAAATATTTTGTAGGCGGAGTTCAATGTTGCTGTACAATGTTACGCGTTTGTAGCCTACTTTACTCTTGAATGCAGTTGGGTGTCCGGCTACTATTCATAAATATAACTAATGTTAGAGGATCTCCGGTATGGATGTTTTTTAAATGCACGAAACCTCCATGTAACTAAAAAAATGAATACGCAATCCTTCAAAGATATAAACAGAAACTGTACGCAGATGATCAAAACAGAATCTTACTATCTTCATCTTACAGTACTCTCTATAAATATTTCAACCCAGATCATGGTGAACAATACTTGTCTTATAACATTAATCCAAACAAAAGAAGGGTAACCACAATTATTACTATACAAATGGAGAACAGACGTGACGTGAACGATGAGAAAGCTAACCGTAAACGTTATACAATTTTTTTAATCAAATGACTCATTTTATTAACCGCAGGGAACTTCATTAAAAAATAAACAAACGATGTTCTAGCAAATGTTCTAGCTGAGAAATGTTCTAAGTATACACAAAAATAAAAATATGTGCTAAAAACGTTGCAGTGAATGAAAAAATCTAGGAGCTTTGTAAAAACTTGACCTTTTATCAAACGCTCGTAGCTTTTTCAAAAACTAACTAATCGAGACGTTTTTTTAAATTTATCGTTCTTAGACGTGCTTTTCAGAAAAAAATACAAAAAAAATATTTGAGGCCTCGATGATATTTTTCAGTTTATTTTTGGTTCGGTTATTGGGGAAAAACCAATAAACTTTCGCCACTTTTGATTCATATTATTTTTATTCCTCAAAAAACTTTGATTTATTCTGCCTTTAATGCTGCAAATTCCATCGTGGGCTAACTTTTCCTTCTAAGTTTTTCCTATTCTATTTTTTTTTAAGTTATGCGCAACAAATATTTTCGAGTTGTTTGATTTAATAAGGGGCGAGAAAAACACACTTGACAAGAAAAACACATTAATACTAGTTTCACTAAAATTTTATTATTAACAACTTTTGTATGAAACGTTTTTTCATATCTATTATAAACTATTGAAATTTAGATTCCAAAAAAATGTATAATCAAAGTTTCTTTTATTTTGGAATAAAAATAAAATAAATCAAAATTGGCGAAAAAATTATTGATTTATCCCCAAAATTTGAAAAATTTCATAGAATATTTGAATATTTGAGTATAGACCTTGAATATTTGTTTATATTTTTTTCTGAATAGTACGTTTAAAAATGATAAATGAAAAAAAAACGTCTCGATTAGTTAGCTTTTGAAGAAGATATGAGCGTTTGAAAAAAAGCTCCATTTAAAAAAATCTCATTTTATAGTGGGGTTAGTATAACATAAAAATTTAAACCAAAGGTTCTTCCAAAGGGTCTGCTTCAAATTAATTTTAATTAAAATTAATTTATATATGTTTAAATTAAACAAAAGAACATATTTTGTTCTTAAAGTTGTTTTCTATATTTTATGGTTTGAAAATTTTTTTAGCTCCAGAATATATCAACTCAACCTTTCGGTTTGTTATCTGATGCCGTTTTTCAGTTTTCGTATTGTCAAACATGTGTTTAGATAAAAATAGTAAAGCTCCAATATTTATTTCGAACACCATGTGATATAAAGAACATGTTTCGGTTGAATCATCATTATCAAACTGTAAAAGTTGATAAGAGAATCAATCAGCCAAAAAACTTGTTCCTACATCATTTTCTCAATTATATGAAGTAATATCAAAATTCATTCACGAAGATATTTATTATTTCATGCAACATGATCTCAAAGCCCTGTTGGTTAGATTGAATTTTTATACCTAAAATTTATTACACAATATTTTATTGTTTGGAAAAGCTTATTTTTATTTTATCTATATGCACTAATGTGCGTCTGCCAAAGTTTGAGCATCCATGTGTGCTTATATTATATAATTCCCTCAGAGTAAATACAATACTTGTTTTTTAACCCGACTTCAAAAAGGATGATGGTTCTCAATTCATCTGTATTTTTTTTTAATGTGTGTCAACCTCAGAACTCCGTCATTTATGAACCAATTTTGAATTTTCTTTGTTTGTTTTAAAGGGTTTGATTTCCCATTGGTCCCATTGTCGCCAAATCGCATTCTGATGAGGGGATCCCCTGGAAATCGAGGAAAATCTTCATTTTATTGTGATCTTCATTGTGATCACCGATTTCTGCGAAAATTTTTGTTTTGTTTGAAAGGGTATACTCATTCATAATGGAAAATAAGCTAACTTTTTTTAAAAACCGACTTTGAAATTTTTTACAAAAAAAAACCGACCACAAAAAAGATCAATTACGAATTCGTAATTGATCGAATAATTACATATAAAACTCCTATATACCACGAAAAAAATATATTAAGATTTTAAAAAATAATATAAAAAATAAAATTTGTATGTATGTACGTATATATATATATATATATATATATATATATATATATATATATATATATATATATATATATATATATATGTATTTATATATGCACAAATGCTACTTCTTCATAAAATTTACTAATAATCGCCCAAGAAGAAAAAGAACTTTGTAATAATAAGATTTGTTGCTCATAATCGTAAAATCTGAACAATAGTATTTAATCTCACCAGTCCAAGTGGCCGAGCGATCTCAGGCATTATGTCTGTGCGGTATGCCTACTTGTAAACTGGAAGGTTATAGGTTCGCATCCCGACATCAATTAATAAGAAAAAAAGGGGCGGTTAATTGACTAAACTGCGTATGGATAAGAACGAAGTAATCGGCTATGCTTGAGAAGGTTTTCTGCAGTTTCCTTCACGAACTCCAGATGAATATCGGCATAGTTCCGATCATATTCGGCTGCAGCCGCATATCCTACCAGTTCCTAGTCTATACACAAAAAATTCCTTCCACTCCACTCATATCCCCACATCCTTAGGATTCACAATGGACCATATGGTCGAAGTGTAGCCGCGTTGGGCAGCCTCTACAATCTATCTATCTATCTATTTAATCTTAAGGGATGGGGGGTTCTGGTGATATGACGTATTATTAGGTTGGGAATTTATGGATGTTGTGAATATGTATAATTTGTCAAGTAGAAAATTAAATATCTACTAAGAAAGAACGAGTAATGGTGTTTGCACCTCACGTGAATGCCTCGACTTTTTTCACCGAAATGTTTAAAAGCAAACGAAAACTTGGTCCGCTTTTATATTTTTGTTTGTGATGGGTTATAAATAGTAACCATATTTTCGAATACATAGATAAATTCAATTAAATTTATTAACATTTCTATGGTGCTTGAATTACACTATAAAACTTTCACAGCTAAAGTTTACAAATCAAATATATAAATTTGAAACCGTATAAAGTAAATAGTATTATAATTTTATTTTGAAAACAATATTATTTGTGATACTACAATGTTGGATGCATTTTTAAATCTTGTGAATCTGTGTTTATAAAAGTACTGTTACACTATTTTGGTCGACGTTGTCGGTGAGAAATTTCGTTAAAAGAAAATAAACGTGGAAATATTCGTATAACTGTAATTTTCTTTGGAAACGTGTGTTTTGCAAATTACACGTTATTATAAAACAAAAAACGACTTGCCTTCAAATTTGTCTTCCCGTCTTTTAGTTGCGCTTAAAGGTGCATTTTTAAGTTTTTATGTAATAACTTAATAAGTACGTCTTGTACGAAACTTTTGCAATAGTCAAAATTTATCAATAAAAAGATAACAATTGGTCGAGTTATACTCATTGAAAATATTATCAAAAAACTCCTTAGCGGTCACAATTTTACTACGATCAAAATGAAATTACGTATTTAGTATTGGAAAGGCCAAGTTTGTTAATCAGTTCAATCGATCCAGGGGAAAAGGGGGCTTAGAGAAAGAAGAGAACACAAAATGTAGAATAACTCTCACAATATTGGAAAAATCTTTAAATGTATAAATAGTAAGATATATAGATAATTCTTGGGGTTTATAAGAAATATTAGCACTTTTTTACAATACTTTGTATTTTTATACATCTATGTTAAAAGTAAAATGCTTACGCATTGATAATGAACTCATTATATGCATCGTATTTAAACCAACAATTAACACACTTAGTTGTTATTTTCACTTATTTCTTTTTTATGAGTTTTTACTGACTATGTTAAGAAGTTTTTATTAGTTTCCATTTATATGTATTACATAGACGTAAATTCGAAAACTAGTATACAAACTGATTATTGCTCTGAGTGAGATACTGGGAACTTTGTGAGGATTCTGCTGGGAAATGGCAAATTTTTTTAAAAACTAAAAAATATATTTATATATTAAATAGTCATTTTGTTGGTTTCAAGTAGAGATCAAGTTATTCGAACAACAAAACTTTTACCACAATATTTATTCAAAACAAAATTGCATATTATAAAATTTTATTAAAAATGTAGTTTTAATAAGTTTTTTTAAATGCGTAGTTTGGAGCTTCATTTCGTAGAATTCCGTTTTATATGTAAAACACCTGCATTTTTTCAAATCCTCTATTTTTATTTATTTAACCCTTAAATGACATACTTCACAGAAATGACGTATATGCCATACGGTGACATTTCAATCCCAGCGTGAAAAAAGGAGCTAGTTCGAGAGTAATTACTTCATAATTACTGTATAAAAAAGTTTTGGAACATATTTCTCACCTTTACAAAGATGCCTCAACCTTAACCATCTCGGATTTTTTTATTTTTTTTAAATCAAGAGAAAGAACATGAAAAAAATTGGTTTCCACTCAATCACTCACCATTGATTTAATTTTCAATAATTTTATGAAAAAATTTAGGGTTTGACTCCAAAAATAGACCGCTTCAAGATATAGTACAATCAATTGAGAAGCCTGTTACGCTTAGAGTTTTTTTTTTAATTAGACTCAGTATCACGTTCTGAATGTAAATGAACAAAATCCTTACAAATTTCCTCCCCGGAAGTGCCGCCATTATCAGAAAAACTGTATTGGCCTATATCTCTATTACAGTACACTTTAGGCCAAAAAGGGTAATAACCTTTCTTGTACATAATTGAAATTCCAATGTTCACATTTCCGTTCATAATTTTTTTTTTGTATCAATTACCGTTTACGACTTTTACTATTCATTTATTGAATTTTTGACCGATATCTCTTCTAATAATTGTTTAGAAAGACAATTATTTATTGTTAATTATGTCACTATAGTTTATATTTCCTAACATATATATTGAATTTTCATCATTATCATATGCATACCTCGGTTTTATTAACCTTGCACCCAGTAGTGCAACATTAAACGCGTTATAACTTTAAAAATATTAATTTTAGTTAAAAAAGTTTTAAATAAAAGTTGTAGGTAATTTGTAGATAAGTTAAGTCATTAGCATTTTATTCTACAATTATTATTAGAAGAGATATCGATCAAAAAATCAATAAATAAATAGTAATAATCGTATAAGTCGTAAACGGTAAGTGATACAAAAAAATTAACAAACAAAAAAAAGGAAAATTCAATTATCTACAAGAAAGGTAATCACCAATTTTAGCCTAAAGTGCACGGTAATGGAGATGTTGGCTTATATATACAGTTTTATACAGTTTTTCTCGAAATGGCGGTACTTCCCGGGTCGAAATTTGTAAGGATTTTGTTCATTTACATTCAGTACGTGATACTAAACATACTTAATAAAAATAACTCCTGCAATTTAGTGCAGCGCAATATTTTCTATTGACTGTACTACTAATATTCTTGGTCCCGTAAGTAACCAAGAGGAATGAATGGTGAATTTCTCGAGGAAAAATTGACACGGGGTGAGATAGGAACATCATTTGTATGATTAAACATGCTGATCCGTTGAAAAGAATACATGAAAAATGGTATGGGTCAACACGGAAGAACTTTGAAAAATTCGATTGAAAAATGGTTGGGGTCAAATTAAAGGGTTAAATGTTTGAAATTAATATTTCAGATATGACAGTTATCAGTCTGACGATGAAGTAATACCTGAAACAAGAATATCACATATTTCTGAGACACCACGGTCAATAATAGAGGCCACCCACATCATTATTCTTCCACCATTATTAATTATTAACTGTATATTTTATGATGTGAGTGGAGGACAAGGAATTCGTATGCAGACTAGGAATTGGCAGATTGTGCGGCTGCAGCCGACTTTGATAGGAACTATGCGGATATTCATCTGGAGTTCGTGAAGGGAAACTGCAAAAAACCTTCACAAACATAGCCGGGTATTTCGTTCTTGTCCATACGCCGACAGTTTAGTCAATCAACCGCCACATTAATTTTTTGATTGACAAACTGCCGATGTTGGGAATTCGAACCCATAACCTCCCAGTTCCAAGTAAACAGAACACTTTAGAGCGCTCAGTTACTTGGCTGGTCAATAAAAAATAGTCTCAGGCAATAATAATTCACGTATTTCCGTAATAATAAGATAAGTTAAAAATATCTTACCTATAAAACTCATGCCACAATATTCGAAACAAAATTCAGTTTTGAATATGTATAAACGCGAAGTTAACAAAAACTGATTTCATTATCTCAGGTATTTACAATTAATACTTATCCAAAATATCTATCGACAAAATTTCTAAACCTAGTCAATAGGAAAATATCACTTGCCCAAATTCAAATTCGCAAATATCATACGCCATGTTGTGTATTTGCGATATGTTGCAAAAATACAAGTAAAAGAAAAAAAACAGTTATGCTTAGTTAATTTATTGAGCCGGAAAATTTGATTTAAAAGAATGGGCACTTTCAAAGTTTTGTACTCTTAACGGACAAAATTCGAAGTGTTCCTGGCTTTTCCTGAGATCGTGGCGGGCTTCCTATTTGCATAGAAAATTCTGAGATATACGGGACTAAAAAAATTCGGGATCCAAATTGCACGGACTTCTTGCTATTCTGCAAGGGTCTGTGAGGTTTAGGTTTGCGTGTTTTTTGGCAAAGAATGAATATATGTAACACCAGTTATTGCCCATTGGGACTATATGTAAATACATGCCTGATCGTCATCAAGATAAATATTTTGCATTATGTATACTTTTTAGTTAGATTTTAATAAAATTATTTAATATTCAATTTTGTTTCGAGTATTGTGGTATAAGTTCGGTTATTAGAATAACCAGTTAACATTTTTATCACTAATAGTAACTAATTTATTAACCCGACTTCAAAAAGGAGGAAGGTTCTCAATTCGTCTGTATTTTTAGTTTTTTCACAATCTAATTACAGAATGAGACATAAAAAGTGGAACCTGGATAAACAAAGTTCAAATAACCGCGAAATTTTTTCTCGATTTCCAGGATTTTCACTTAAAAGTTATGTCATTTCATTTTTTACAACTCGCTAACCAGGCAGTGCTCGTTGACAAGTTTTTTATTTCTGTTGATATTTCTGTGTCTCTCAAAGCACTGTGATTTACTCGGCTAAGTGAAACTCATCGTATCGCATTTCGCGAATTTCTGCAGTCTCAATTTTATGTTTACCACTATATTTATGTTTACCGAAAACATTTCATTTAAGAAAATATTGTTTTTGTAAACTAACGTCTATTTATTTCCATTGTTAGTATGGTTGTATTTCGGTTATATTATACCAACGGAAGCGACTAGCGTTTACTTTATTTTTTAAGTTATATGTCTGAACATTGAACTATTTTTAGCGAATTTCCTGAAAGGAAATAGAGCTATTTGTCTCGTACCGGCTTCAAAATTCGTTTTTTATGTCCATCGAACGTACCTAGTAGATGTCGAAAATCACCATCTGTAAAATTTATATATATATATATATATATATACATATATTAATACATATATATATATTAATACATATATATATATATATATATATATATATATGTATATAAATATATACATATATTAATACATATATATATATATATATATATATATATGTGTGTGTGTGTGTGTGTCTGTAATCACTCTAGCAGTCACAATTTGGATCTGATTGGAATAAAATTTGTTATTTCAGGCGCATTTTGTATTCAAAAGGTCAAGTTTGATGATGGGTAAAATCAGAAAAGGAAAAAGGAGGGTTTAGAGAGAGGGGGAAACTCAAAATTTGACATATCTCCCTTAATATTAGAAAAATAGAAAAATTTATAAGAAGTAAATTTGTAGGTACTAAGTTTTACTGTAATTTTGTGTCTTATCATTTTTTCTGTTACGCTAATATTTACAGAAATATTGATGGTTTAAGATTGAAAATTAAATTCATTAATACCTCTGTACACATTACAGTTTGAGCAAAAATGAGAAGCTGATGCATTGTACCAAACATGATTTTCTACAACTTTATTTCTTGTGTTTTTTTTCGATTGCTCTAATATGAAGAGAGATATTTGATATTTTGTGTTTTCTTCTTTCTTTATGCCCACCTTTCCCCTTGACGTATGTCATTTATTTGCAAATACTAAAATCATATCAGATAAGACATTTCATTTTGATCAGACTAAAATTGTGACCGCTAGAAAGTGATTTATGTATTCTAAGTAAATTCGCTAAGTTGAAGCAGCTCCTGTGCAATGATTTCTTAAATATCCATTTCGTAAAGGGTGCAGTCATCATTATTAGAAGTAATTTTTTGATCAATCAAATGATAAAAACGTGCCTGTCAAAAATCACATTTTAATGAGTTTTCATCAAACATAAATGTGTAACATTGAAATTGCAGTTATTATGCTTTATTTGATATTAAATAATCCAATTTAGGTATCATTCAGTTTCACACAAAGAGGGATTATTATATGTACTAAAATCACACTTTAATCAGCTTTAACTAACACATGAATATCTCACTCTCGACGAACTATTTGAATGTTAACTTAACATGTCACCACATACATAATTTGATATATCGCAATAGTAATCACTTATCGGGTTGCTTTTCACTATACAACAATCCAGATGTAATAAGTAAAGTAATTATCCTTAACAAATCACCTATCACAGTTCAAATCAGTTAATTGTTTCGCTTACTCTTGATCGTAAAAATGACAAGGTGCTTATGTCGTATTTTTCGAGCGTTTTGAATAATTATCGACTTATAAATATGTTACGAAATGTTTCGCCACATAAAATAACTAACATCCAAGTACTTAAAATAAAAGTTAAATTACATAACATTTAAAAAAAAAAATAAATTCACCACTGACGACAACAACAAAACAACATCGAAGGCAAAAACAGAGGTGTAATGGACGGTGGATAATATATAATAAGTCAGTTCACTTACTTTTGGATAGTCAAGCGGTCTAAATCATTCGTCAGCAACAGAAGCAATAATTATCTTGAAACTTGAATCCGATAGAGATTCAGTGAGTAATCACAAGATTTTGTTGTCCGACGATTGTTGTATTTGATTGTGAGATTTATCCAAATTAATTAAATGTATTTTACATCTTTACATCAAATTGTTTAAATAAATAACTTTATAGTTGATTACCATTTTTATTATATTAAAAAACCTTGGAATTTAATCAACAGCTTGACAATTGGAACTTGAGCAAGGAAATTAAAATTTTAAAAAGTGGTAGAAAAATTTTCGTTTCAAATAAATCAGTTTATAAAATTGTTGACAACCATACCAATATTTTTTTATTTCATACTCGAAATCTTGAGTTCTTATAGCCACTCCTAGTATTTTGAAAATTCCAATTTATTCCGGTGTACCGGTACTTTAAAGACTTTTCTATGTGTTCCTAAGCAATTTTTAATGTTTTTTCATTTCGGATGTTTTTTCATTCCGTCAGATTTTTAATTTTTCCTATCTATGGAGTTTCACTCCGAATGTATGAACCTTCAGAAAAACGCTCCTGGCTATTGTCAAGATACAGGAGAAGTGATTCTCGCCAGACTGAAGTAGAAGGGGATTGCAATAAGGTCGAAGAGCAGTACTTTTCATACCTCAAGATTCATCTATCTATCTATCTATCTCTCTCTGGAGTTACATTACATCTTGACCCTAGATAGTACACATGACAACAAAAGTAGCGCTCACTTAAAAATTATATTATTATTTTGTGCTTTCATTGTTCCATAAACCGATTAAATAAAGTACAGATCAAATAAAAAATTTTGAAAAATGATCTATGCAGTGCTATGTTATGTCCGCTTCTATTGCACAAGCTTCGGACGCTCTGCTTTCTCTCTTGCGCATCTTTGCATGCTCCGATTTTCAAACTTCAAAGCCAGGCATTACTATTTCATGACCGATTTATTGCAGGCAATACTATACGATCGCGTTTATCGTTAAATTATCTATCTTCTGATATATATTTCGTATGGTTAACAGATCAGTGTAGTTACCTATATTTACTTACCTGTTCATACCTGCTTGCCAGGTAGTCATGACCGGAAATGAGTAGGCACTACTATCCAGGCATATTCTTCATATTAAAAACTATCAGTTAAAAATTCGCTTAGTTAACAAGTGGGTGAAGGATAGAAAAAAATATTAAAATTAATTTAATAAAAAATATCCATGACAACATTTTGATAGGCACTGCATTTTAAGCGTATTCGCCTATAAATGAAACTTCATAAAAAATATGTTTCATCCGGTGAAGGTCGATATCTGTTCGGTTCTTAGATTATTACTATGATGCTAAGACCATGGTGAGATAAATTGTGGTATCAATTTTATTAAGATGCTTCCATCTTAACCTCCATCTATCCCTATTGCAAAATAATAAAGGTACAAAATAACTTACACCACCACTTTTGTTATCATTTTTTATACTGAATAATGCGTTTGAAAATGATCTAATTAACCGAAAGAATTTTAGTTTTCTCTCAAACCCTTTATAACGATTCTCATACGATTCTCGAAAGGTTCTAGAAAATGAAGTCACTTGGCTAACTTAACGGAGGTCTGTTACTCGTTGCGTTCAATACTATATGTTTATACATGTTTATGTATCAGAGAGTACTATCTTAAATGTGAATCATGCTGTATATCTTAAACTAGAATATTGTTGTATTATGACGTTGAACGTTCAAAACATTACCATAGGAAATTGAATATATTCATTCCAGTAACATTTAAACGTTACACATTTATCTGAGAAACTCTTTATTATGTACATAATAACACTCAGTGACTCAATTTGGTTATGTCTATGAATATTGTGTACAATAAATAGATGAAAACATATACTAAAACACATATAATATTTACACTTATGGGAGCCACAATATACATAAATGTACTCTCTGGTGGGTCATCAATAAAATAAAAATTTACATTCAAGTTGTACTCTGTTTCTCCGTACTATACGATATGATGGTGTGTTATGATTCAATTTTCAATTTAATTGTGTAACCATAATATTATAATAAATATTCACAGTGGAATTTTTTTTTTTTGGAATAAAAAATATACCATACTTTAACGTCAATTAATTTTTGAAAATAATGCCGTATCCGCATTAGTAAGACTTACTATTGTATTTATTTTTATTCGTTTGAGTGTAAATTATGAATAAAATTTTAAACGATCAAAAATGGTTTTGGATATCCAGAATTCCGGCGGCATCCTGAGCTTGTTAACCAGTTTTTAACGAATTTCCTGAAAAGAAATAGAGCTATTGGTCTCGTACAAACTTCAGAATTTTAGTAGATATCAAAAATCACCATCTGTAAAATTTATATATATATATATATATATATATATATATATATATATATATATATGTATTGGAATAAAAGTTGATATTCAAAAGGTCATGTTCGGTAATGTGTAGAATCGGACAAGGGGAAAGGGGGGGGGGTTCAAAGGGAGGGGAAACTCAAAATTTGGCATATCATATATATTCAGATTTTATTAAGTCAAATAAAAAGTAAAAATTTAATTATGGGGAACACTAAACCGATTAGGTTGGTACAGTAATGTTCATGAAAAAATAGTAGTATCCTAATTATCATTTTGTTCAGAGTTAGCAAATGTCGTTCATATACTCCCAAAATCTTTTGTCTTGTCAATAATCAATGCTTTTTGCGGATCTTTTGCGGATGCGGTTGTTGCTCGGTTTGTTTAGCATTTCTGATTGTGTATAAATGACAACGTGTTTAGACGTGTTATTATATGGAGTTTTTTTATTTATTTCAACAATTTACATTATTGTTGGATTGTTTTGCCTTGAATAATCTGTTTGACAAGTGAATCAACAATGCCACCACCGACGTAAAATGTGATTTAGTCAAATTTTAAACTAGATGAGCATGTCCGAGATATATTTCTGTGTAAAATATTTAATAAAACATACTCTCAAAACGCTGTACAACCACTTCTTTGAGGAATCATCTAAAATGGATGCACTCTGAGCAGTTTAGCCTGTTTAGCGCGGAATTAATCTATGAACCACTGCGCAACAGGCTAGGCCCTGAAAAGGCTGCGACTATGCTCTTTATTAAATATAATGCACCAAATTTTAAATTTTCATACTAAAAATTTGATTATAAAATACAGATTATAAAAAATAATTACCATCTTCTCCTTTATTCATGTACCTAAATTAAGTATCTCTTTGATAAAAATCTCTTTGACATATAAATCCGCAGCTGCATCCGCAGATGACACAAATTTTGCATACGCAACATCCTTGATTCAAAATATGGAACTGATTTATAATTTATACGATGGTTGCATAAAATTTTTTATAAATTATAATAATACATGTGTAAAACTATTAAATTGTTTTCCGCTGTGTGAAAGATATGAGTTATTACTTTTTGAGTAAATTAACAATTTAACTGTGTATTATTATCAAAAAATATTTTTACCTTTTTTGTTTTGTTTTTCAGTGAGTCAAGAAAAAAGAATACAAATTTTAAGCACCAACTTTTTATGTATTATGAATAGGATACGTACCTACATTATGAACATTTGTAATTTATACTGTTTTTTTATCTGAGCAATGTAAGCTATACAACTAGTACAGAGAATGCATATGTAGTATATCTTTTGTGTCATGGTATGAAGATATTTTACAGTGTAAATTGATTGCAACATGCGTTACGCAAGCTTACTTTAGTATTTGTCTATATAGTATAGGCCAGTTCTTCCATACTATGTCTTACGTAATCTTAATGGAATTTGACAAGTATTGTGTTGTGACGCTTAAGGACGTTCCCAAAGAGCAGTCGTGATCAACTTAAAAAAAATTCCATTATGTAAACTACAATAGATCAAATAAAATATATTTGAGGTACACTGTTACTTTTTGCTGTAGTGAAACTATATTTTATTTGATCTATTGTAGTTTACAAATGGAATTTTTGTTTAAATTGAGGACTTAAACAATATTTATGAGATAACTAATATCGCTTGTTTTTGTTATTTTTGTAGAAAGATATTTGTTATATCTTCAATTACTTATTCTCAGTTTTTTAAAAGAATCGAAAGAAAATTACTGTTGATATTTAATAAAACGTGTGTAACAACATTAATCGGGGTCAGTTTTATATGATAACCATACAAATTTTAACTCTCAATATTTACAAATTTTGTACCGTAAGTTTTTTGTACCATTACAAAAAAATTCTACGTGTAGAAGATACTTTTAACTACATATATTCAAAACTACAGAGGAATCGTAAGAAAACTGATTTTCTTGGGAACGTCCTTAAGTACACGCAAATAATAATATGTGAATAATAAAGACTACTATAATAAACGGATGTCTCGTTTCAAAAAAATATTTTGCAAGTGCTATTTTTCAGTATTTATATTTCAAATATTTTAAATAATTTTTTACATTTGCATCTATCCATCAAATGTTAGAAATTACATATCTCCCTTAATATTCGAAAAATTTATAAGAATAAAGTTGTAGGTACTAAGTTTTACTGTAATTTTGTTTCTTATTATTTTTTCTGTTACACTAATATTTACAGAAATATTGATGGTTTAAGATTGAAAATTAAATTCCTTCATATCACTGTACACATTAGAGTTTGAGCAAAAATGATAAGATGATGAAGTGTAGCAAACACGATTTTCTATCACTTTATGCCTTCCGCATTTTTCGATTGCTCTAATATTAAGAGAGATATTTTATATTTTGTGTTTTCTTCTTTCTGTATGGCCCCCTTTCCCCTTACGTATGTCATTTATTAATAAAATCGGCCTTGCAAATACTAAAATCATATACGAAATTTCTTTAAAACTGTGACCGCTAGAAAGTGATTTATGTATTCTAAGGAAATTCGCTAAGTTGAAGCTGCTCCTGCGTAACGAATGTTTTTATTTAAGTGCCTGCAGTTTTTTTTAATTTGTTTCAGACACGTGACTCCACAATGGGGCAGCATATGCCAGGTTTATTAAAATTAAGTTTCTATTGGGGTATGAGCCTCATTCCATTAGTGCAACTAGAGAGCTCTTACCCGAGATGTAGGTCAGATTCAACTCAAATTTATCTACATATCAACGTATGCTTGTGAGCGTTTTTGTGTTTACTCATACATTGAACATTGTCGACATTTTCAACTTGTGTAACACAATTAAATATGGGAACGGTTGTATAAATTGTATAATATTAATAAATTGTATACACACACAAATATATATATATATATATATATATACATATATATATATATATATATATATATATATACATATATATATATATATATATATATACATATATATATATATATATATATATGGATATATATATATATATATATATATATATATATATATATATATATATATATATATATATATATATATATATACGTTCACTGGCTTTACTCATTTAGTTTCTGGGTTTCTATCATCATAAGTACTATGTTTTACCATATTCAAAACTCTGAATCCTCTCACTACCCAGTAGAGTACTTTTCTGTATATTACATTCGGGATTGATATTGGTGGTGATTATATTTGACTGTAGTAATGCATGTGTAGATTTTTGTTGCTGTTTATTCACAGTGAGGTTTTGTTGTACTATTATATATATATATTAAACTCAAAATCCGAAAAGGGTTTGTCCACTTTTCATGCAGGGAACGTTATAGAGAATGATCTTAATAGCGTGTTATGTATCTTAGATAAAGCGTATTTAGAAAAATTTGGGACGAAAAGCATCAGTTTAATTTAAGTACCCCATTATAATTAACTAGTAAACTGATATTTCTTAACAATTTTGTCGATGTTTTATGTTCATAAACATTCGTTACGCAGAAACTTAGCAAACTTCCTTAAGACATAAATCACTCTCTAGCGATCACCATTTTAGTCTGATCAAAATGATATGTCGTATCTGAAATGATTTTAGTATATTCAAGGCCAAATTTATAAATAAATGGCATAGGTCAAGGGGAACAATCGAAAAATGCATAAGAAGTAAAGTTGAAGAAAATCATGTTCCTCAAACTGTAATTTAAACAGGGATATTTAGAATTTAAACTTTCAATCTTAAATTGTAAATATTTCTGTAAATATTATTAAGTTCTGTAAATATTAATAGTTTAACAGTAAAAATGTTAAGAAACAAAATTATAGTAAAACTAATTTACTACAACTTTATTTCTTATAAGTTTTTCGAATATTTAGGAAGATATGCCAAATTTTGTGTTTCCCCCTACCACAAAATGCCCCTTTCCCTTCGTCCGATTTTGCCCATAAACGAACTTACCCGTTCAAATACCAGAAGCACCTTATATACTATACTATACCATTCCAATCATATTAAAATTGTGACCGCTAGAGTGATTACAGACACACATGTACCGACTTAAAAATTTTGCAAATATTTCTTCAAATGTCCATTGGTCCTTCCTACCTAAGAGATGTCGAAAATCACCATCAGTTTATATACATATATATATATATATATATATATATATATATATATATATATATATATATATATTCCAAATTTTGCAAAAATTTCTTCAAATGTAATGATGGTGATTTTCGACATCTCCTAGGTAGGACCAATGGACATTTGATAAGGACAATGGACAATTCGTTATTGACACGATAAGTCAATAACGATAAAAATAACCGGTTAATATTTTGTGTATAAACTAGAGTTAAAATGTTATTTTAAGTACGTGAACTGGATGGTTTTGCTATAATTTCAGCTCAAACATATGTAATTACTCTTGATTACTAAGGTATGTATGTATCTAGCACCTTTATATACTACTTTTTAATTTTATACAATTGTGTGTGCGTAAAAAGGAAAAATAATATTTCACGTATTGATAATGGACTCAGTATATACCGGATAATAGGGAATCATCACTGTCAACACATGTCCTGTATAGTTCATAGTGCATGGTGTCATAAATTTAAAAAAACTTACTATATGTATATACCGTACGTTTAGTTTACATCTTCGCATAGCAGATCTCCCACGAGTATGAGAGAGTACATATGTATACATTAAGCAATGTGTATGAGAAGGAGGTCTTATAGATTTGATAAACAAGCATATTTTCCAAAACAGTGAATAATATTCATAACTGTTCGAGTGGTTGGTGATTGTCTACCTTCAAATGCCACAATAAATAAATTGACACATTCTGTGCGGAATGTCCGGAAAAGTACCATTTAACAATTTGCACTTTTTCTTCTTTTGTGTAATAATAACCCATTGTTGTAATAATGCCAATAAATAAAATACACAAACACGTATTTTCCAAAAGCATTCACATAGTAATGATTGCCAATATTATCAAAACAATTAATAATATTTGTATTCAACAAAAAATCCCCACACTCTAAAATTTATACAAGCACATACAACACAACAGTAACAAAACAAACCTATAAGACTTCCTTCTCATACACATTTCTTAATGTATACATATGTACTCTCTCATACTCGTGGGAGATCTGCTATGCGAAGATGTAAACTAAACGTACGGTATATTAAATTGGCATAACTATTTATATAAAGTAGGTTTATAATACTGTATTGACTATTCTATACATATAGTTTTGACTGTCATGAGTGAATTATCTTAAAATGAACTTATATTATAAATAGACTTTTTATCCAAAATCGGGTACATACTTCTTAATATATAAAGATACACATTTTTTTTAGTTGTTTCTAAAACATTAACTTATATACTCGAATAATGTTCTATTATATAATATTTTTTCTGTATAATATGTTTGTGTTTTAAAACAATTCAAAAATTAAGTTGATGTTAACATTATTATTTCTAATTTACATAGCCCCTTTAATTGTGTTAACTCTTTGTATTTAAATTATATACAAAGTATATAGCATGTGTTCCTGTTCCCCGAGCTATGCATATTCTTGTTAACAACTAATGTTTGAAATTATCCTAAGGGATAGTTTTTAATTTATCTTGGCTATATTTTTTTATCCACTGATTAAATGTATGACAAAATGGAGTAATGTAAATATTGAAATATTTTCCATTGAATACCAGTTTTATAAATTTATCAAGTGATAGATATAAAAACTAGACTGGATTAAAAGATGGTAGTCATGTGGTATGTTGGTATGATGTGGTATCAAGCGGCATATCTGAAACACACGTTATTTGTCATTGCTTTCCATTTTTTCCTATCAATTGCCAGTTTTATTATCACAACCTTAAGTTTTATTTTGCTCTGTATGCACAAAATCTTAAATTGTTAACACATTTCAGTTTGTGTCTCCCTCCAATTTCGCCCGAATGATATTTCTGAAAATTTTCTTTTTGATTTTAATATTACTTCCTACTTAAAGTAATTAATTATTCAAAATCCTTCTATGTGATAATGTGACCTAAAATTCGAATTCTTTTTTTTAAAGTCACTAATATCTACACCCATTCTTTTTATAACACTCGTATTTGAAACTCTCTGCTTTCTGAAAATCTTCATCGCACGGCGCCACATACACGAAAGTGGGTTTAAGGGTTGAAAGGCCTGTTTGGCTAAAGCTACGTCGTTTTAATGTCGTTATCAGTTTTACCATCGGCATTTCATTAAGCTTCCGAAAAATTTTTATTTTTTTTATTTTTTCAAAATAAAATTTTTTTGTTTATTTCAATCACACACTTAATCCTTTAATTCGTCAGTTAACTCAAGTAATCTCTTAGTTAATACCACAGCCCGATTATATAAAACATTGTTAAAATCATTGTGAGAGACGCACCAAATTAGCAACGAGTAACATATCTTCTATAGCCCGGAGATAGTTGCGGCTATCTAATTCATACTGATAGTCGAAATACATATTTATAAAATACAGATAATTGTTTTAGGAATTGGGGAAAAATTTAAAATTTAATTTAAATAAACCTAGAATTCGACTCTTTGATTATCTTATTAATCAAATATAAATTACGTAAACTGTGAAGGGGGATTGATATGAAACATTTGACAACCAAAAATAAAGTTAAATAAAAATTTAGTGAGTAAACACAATAAAGTTTATGCAATGGTGCGGCAAGAATATATTGTAAAATTTATATTAAAATATGTAGGGCATTATACAGCTTAAAGAGTCGCTAATTGGCGATGAAAAACATGAAATGTTATACATATAATACTGCAGTACATGCATGCATGGTTGTTAAAATTTAGAATATTTTTTTATACTTATTTTTTGATACACATGTTTATTTACAATGTACAACATATAAAAAAAAGACTGACTTTTAGAATACAAAAAATAAAACTTATTTTGACAAAATGGAAACCCGACTTCAAAAATCAAATATTCTATAACAAAATTTGCAATAAAAAGTAAAAAAATAATTGCATATTCTTGTGTCAATTTTAGTTCACCTAAGCAAAAATTTTTAAATATATATGTACAATTATTGTTATTTTTGGAGGCGGTGTCAGTATAGAGAAATTCACATAACTTTTGGACAACGCCTCCAAAAATAACAATAATTGTACATATATTTTTAAAAATTTTTAGTGCATTTTTTGATAACAGATTTTCAGTTTTTCTTACAAGCATTTTGTTTTTTTTTTGTTAAAATTTGTTATAGAATATTTGATTATTGAAGTCGGGTTTCCATTTTGTCAAAATAGGTTTTATTTCTCGCTTTTTAGTAACTTCTAAAAGTTCTATAACTGATTTTATTTGTCCAAATATGGGTAGACCTACTAAACGAACAGCTAAATTTTAGTGAATTTTTTATAACACTTTTATTTTTATCCGTTTTTTTTTTTTTAATAATTTTTAGTGCATTTTTTGATAACAGATTTTCAGTTTTTCTTACAAGCATTTTGTTTTTTTTTTGTTAAAATTTTTTTTTTTGGGGTCGGTTTTTTTTTGAAGTCGGTTTTTAAAAAAATTTTCTTATTTTCCCATTATGAATGAGTATACCCTTTCAAAAATTTCGCAGAAATCGGTTATCACATATAAAATGAGGATTTTCCTCGATTTCCCGGGGATCCCCTCATCGGAATGCGATTTGGTGACAATGGAACCAATGGGAAACCAAACCCTTTAAAACAAAACAAAAATTCAAAATCGGTTCATAAATGACGAAGTTCTGAGGGGACACACATTAAAAAAAAAAAAATACAGACGAATTGTGAACCATCCTCCTTTTTGAAGTCGGGTTAAAATAATGCCGCATCCTGAAACCTTAATTTTGGTTATTATTATGATATAACACAAAATTATATCAGAAATAATGTCGATTATTACCTTATCTATTTCTTAGAAAAACCATACACTTAGCCAAAACTACGATTAGCTGTTAATTTCGTCTAACAGCCGTGTCTATTGAACCACCAAACAAGATTTTATAAATTGCTATGGAAACAAGCGTACAAAGAGTAAAAGTAGCCATATCAATTGCTAATTAACAATCAGAAAGTTGTAATGACCTCTGTAACCGGAGCCTTTTGACTATTTAGGATACACTCTTCAAGTTTTTGTTCATAGTTTACATGCTACGGTGGTTGTTAAAACCATTTTTAATCCAAAAGTGATTATCATTCAATCGGACATGCAATTAACATTCATACATTAGAAATCAATTTCAATACCAATTAAACATCAATTATTGATTCAGCATATAATCCCTCAATCGAAATGATAAATAAGTACCGAGTCCCTCAATCAAAAATACTGATAAAACACAATAAAGAATCTCATTTCAACTCCAGCCCATCATTAAAAAGTTTATTTTCTAAAACAAAAATTATATTTTATAGTTAAAATATTATTTATATTCAAAAACATTTTGTTAACAACTAAACACAGTTCCATTGGGTTAGGTCAACATTATAGTAACAATTTCACGTGATATTAACTGCAATTAGTGAGATAAAACAAAACAAAAGTTGTTTCACATTGTTTTATAATTTTAATATAACATAAAATAAACAAAATTGTACTATTGAAATAAATATGAGCAGTTATTCAAATTATTCCAACAATAACTATTTTAAAATAAGGTTGTTCGGATACTACCACGGATAAAGTGTATAAATTTTTTTAAAGCTAATCTGGCGTGTAGTTTATTTTTAGTCTCCAAAAGAGTTGATTACACAGCTAGCCATGGCATTCAAATAGATGTGGCTAAAGTTTGACAGCTTGCATTTAATCTTGTTATAGATTAGTATCTTGTTATAGATTAGCAGAAGTAATAGATTTTAGTGACTGAATGCAGCGTCGGACTGGGCCTAAGTGGCCCGTGTGGCATAATGAGTTTAATGCCCTTTGCCCATCTAAGATTGGAGAAAATGCAACCATCAGGTCAAAAAACAAACCAAATGATTATAATAATCAAATAGACAAGAGTTTTTGGAAGCATTTATTTTTATGTAAAAAGTCGTGCATTTTATGTAAACATTTCTAATTAGTTAAAATTAAAGCTACCCAATCAATATTTTTTTAAGAATTGAGAAGTTTTATGCTAGATTGTCAATAACTCATTCGTAAAAGCTACTACCATCACCCTTGATAGAATTTAATTCTGTGTTTAAAATAATAAACAACTCCAAACCCCAGCAAGTAGCCTCGTCGTAATGCGCTTCAACTCGGAAAACTGTCTCTCGCAACTGATTTGCTTAAACGAGATCGTTAGAATTACAAAATAACGGACGTATAAGTTAGAGCGCGTACTGATCTGCATTTTATATTGGGACAAAGGTTTACATGAACATGGTATGCAATGTCGGCAGACATCCGAACCTCTTCAACAAATAGCGTTCGAACGTGTGCGTCCCAAATAATTTTTGAAAGTTTATTAAAACTTTTGGAAAAAGATTAGAGTTCTTTTGAAAGTAGTTCTCGATCGACATTGGTAATTGATGCGATTGATTTTAATACTTGCGGAGCAGATATGAAAGTGATCCTGGACTGCTTTGAATTCGAAGCCGCTGCTTGTAATTCAGCTTCTCTTTTATTTTTCTGTTTTTCGGAACCAGATTTGTATTTGTAAATAAAGCAATGTTTAGGTAACTCAAAACTTCTACCAGTAAGTACATTGTAGAGTATAAAAAGGTATAATGTAACTTACTTTTTTTTATTTTAATTGGTAATATAGGTTTATTTCATTTTATGACGAAACAAACGTCTGTCACTATTTTACTTAATTAAGTAAACTGTTAATTTTCTTGAATAATTGTAAGTACACGTAATTAACGTAGGTAGCTAAAAACATCTACGACACGACACGACACGACAACTAATAATAAACACCAACAAATCGTTAATGTGAACCTGACAAGCGAATTTATAAGGGTTGGAACAACTATGCATATCCAACGAATATCAATATTATCTAGAACATGGTAGTGCGACAGGCCGAGTTTACTATTCTTTAGACTTTATGGACGTTTGTCTATTATTATTTATTTATTTTTATTGTTCATTCTCGGAGAAAAATTTTGTTTACTTACTTTCAATATAGTTATATAGAATAGATCAATTTTTTTTCAAATATTTAAACTTTTTATTGAAAAATAAATATATATTAATGGAAAAGTTCTTACGGCTTAAGAAAATTTTGAATTAATTTTTGTTTCATTTCTCTCAGTGTATGGACTTTCTTGCGTTAAGATAATAATCCTGAGGAGCCCGCATAGGCTAGGGCCCGGGTGGCAATCGCCACCCTGACTATATGGCCAGTCAGTGATATTCGTTTATTCCCAAGGATTCAAGCTTGAGAAAATGCTTGACAAAAGGCGTTGGTACTGTAAAGTAGATTATAGTTATTTGATTTATTTTGATTTGATTTATGAAATGTTATTATTTTTATATGTAAATTACCAAGGTTGTTAACATTCACAGCAACCGTGATAATAGAGGGAAGTTATAGTTGAAATGCAACCAATAAAAAATGAAGAACAAAATTATAATAATAATTTAATGATGAAGCGACACCGCTGCAGTACCATCTGTTTTTAACTACAAGTGTGACCGTGAAGAAAGAAGAAAATACGACAATTTCGTTCCATTTCGTTTGTGTTTTATTCATAATTATAAAAAGCAACATCTGACTTGGCATATTATCCTGAATGTGGAAATAGTGGTGTTATATATGACGCAGGCTTGTCCAAATTTTCCAACAAACAAGCCTTATTATTTGAGGCTTAAACATTTGATTTTGAAGTGCGAGAGAGAACATACGACAAGAATAAGTTACACATTCACCGTGACCTGTCTGTCGTTCGGAAAATGCTCGTATAGAAAACTTTTATTTCTAGTCATTAACCAATCAAAATATAACCCTGAAAAATTCATTCTCATTTGACTTTCTCGTTACTCTTTTACCTTACGAATAAATTTTTATACTTACCAGAGTCTTTACATCAAAGTTGTGCCAAAGTTAGGAATTGGAGATATATGCAAAGCATTTAGGCTATTACAGTTATCCAGAAAAAAGTCTATGGTTAAGCACTATATTACTGTCTTCTTTAGTTTAAATTCCCTTTGTCTTATATTTCTCTATTTGCGGCGAACAATCTCACGTGAAAAATGTGTCATTTACGATCGCTAACAACTTGCTAAATCGCGCGAGCTAGAGACATGTACTATTTTTACTGCATTTAGGTAAATGAATCAACTTTAACCAGTATAAATAATCAGATTTATATTATTTAGTAACGAATAGTATTACTAAAACTTTATGACTACTATTTCGTATTTGAATTAAGTAATATTGTTAAACATGTACAATATTAAGAATGGATTTTATCAATCTTTGCGATGCATTGGGTTTTGTTTTTTAAATAAGTAGAGTTATTTAAAAAATAAATAAAAAACTAACGTATAAATATTTACAAAAGAGAATACAAATAAAAAAAATGATTAAAAATGTACTCTTGAATGGTTAACAAGCAATTTAAAAAAAAGTTACAATGATTGAACAAAATTGCTTTATAACATTTCAAAGTAGAATGTACCGCTTTTAATAAAGACAAACCCCTGAGGACATCAGGGAACAAACGTCTTTTATAGTCGTAAATTAAATAAAACAAATAAAAGCAATGAATCTTTGTAATTGCAACTGTTCGAGTTAAAAATTTGAAAAACAGTACTTTTCATAACTGGCTAAATCACTTTTAAATACGGGTAAGGTTGTCATGGAAATGTTAACAAATTTAGCTAAGCGCATTATCTTGTATGTTAAATATTAGATTATCAAATGATAATTAATGAGAACTCTAGGTTTTTGAAATATAATTTCAAATTCGTATAAATACGTATTTCGACTACAAAGTAGTCATCATCAGTATAAATTAGCTAATCGTAATTTACTCTTTGAGAATTATTAATAGATAGAAAATCGAAATCAATAGACGAAAATAAAAAATTGCCTAGGTATCTCAATACTCGTATAATTCTCGTAATTTTCCCGGTTTTACCCAATAGAACTTTACCCGAATTTAAGATAAGAACTTTACCAGAATTCTCCCCAATCTTTGGTTGCGACTATAATTGAAACCAAGTAGCGTTATTTTCGCACGTAATTACAAAAAGACTTATTCAATTTTTAAATTCAAAGAAAATTTATTTACTTCCAAATAATTAATGGAGATACAAGCTTCTAAAAATTACTAAAAAAAACTTTTTCAAAATTCTACAACCGCTGAATTTGAACAGATGAAACTGAAATTTTGGGAATGGTTTTCCTTTTTTACATACTTTCGAAGAAAAATTTAGCAGCCAATTTTATTACCTACGCGCGCACGATTTTGTCGAATAGTAATGGATCTGCTGGGTTGCGTAAAGTTGTAGAAAATGAATACGATTACTATGCCTGTTCAACAAATAAACTGTACTCAATAGCTACAGCACGGAAGTGCGTAAGGCCGAGTTTAAAGGATTTTTTTCCTTACGTGTCTACAGCCTATATCTACACGAAATATTTGACGATATTTGACCCCGATACAACTTTTGAACGAAAAGATCCACAGTGGTGAGTTTTCAAATATAGGTATTATAGACTGTTTTTTCAATCATCGGTAAGGAATAAACAGCCAAAAAGTTATTTTAATTCAAAAATGCAAAAATATCGGAAACGCCCATAATATATATATATATATATATATATATATATATATATATATATATATATATATATATATATATATATATATATATATATATATGATATATATATATATATATATATATATATATATATATATATATATATATATATATATATATTTATATATTTATATATATATTTATATATATATATATTTTTTTTCAAGTCCCACTTTTGTCTAGAGGCAGGGTTTATATTTGTGTTTAAGTGTCATGTGAGTGTTTCATATCCTATATTTGGAATATGCTACGTATATTTCTCACAGGTAGAATTTGCAATAGAATAACGTATGTGTCTAGTGGATACCATTTTGTTTCTAAATCCAAAATCAATACTTTTTTATTCTCTTTTTTCTTGGAAATATATTTAATTTTAAAAAAAAACTACAAATCGAATAGATTCGTGTATTTATTCAACAAATTAAAAAATAACAATTCCAACATAAATCTAATTAAACCTAAACATGTTTTTGTTAAAATTATGATTTTTTCCGAATGTAATTTTTTTTTAATTTCGTGACGTAGGAGCTACGTCAACTGAATATTATCCGAGGTGGATAAAATATACCAAGTTACCAAGACGCCAATTGTTGTATTAATTATAGTAATTATCAGAAGTTTTTTGTTAACTTTAATTTAATTTTTTAATACCGGACAACAAGGGCAAAGAAATGTAAAAAAGTACATTTTTAGCAAATAATAAATTTATATTAAATTTAATATTTAAATATAAAAAAATTCGTTACGCAGGAGCTGCGTCAACTTAGCGAATTTCTTTAGAATACATAAATATCTCAAGTCACAATTTAACTCTGATCAAAATCAAATCTGATATTTTAGTATTTTCATGGCCAATTTTATTAATAAATGGCATACGTCAAGAAAAAAGAGGGGGCATAAAGATAGAAGAAAACACAAAATATAAAATATCTCTCTATTGGCACAATCGAAAAATGTATAACGAGTAAAGTTGTCGAAAAACAAGTTTGCTATAGTTCATTTTTTCCAAACTCTAATGTGTACAGAGATATTTAGAATTTTAACTTTCAATCGTTAATTGTAAATATTTCTGTAAATATTAGTGTAACAGAAAAATGACAAGAAACAAAATTGCAGTAAAACTTGGCACCTACAACTTTAGACCTGATAAATTTATCGATTTTTCCAATATTAAAGGAGATATACCAAATTTTGTGTTTCCCCCTCCCTTTAAACCCCCTTTCCACTTGTCCGATTTTACCCATTAACGAACTTGACCTTTAGAATACCAAAAGCGCCTCAAATACCAAATTTTTGAAGTCGGGTTAAAATAATGCCGCATCCTGAAACCTTAATTTTGGTTATTATTATGATATAACACAAAATTATATCAGAAATAATGTCGATTATTACCTTATCTATTTCTTAGAAAAACCATACACTTAGCCAAAACTACGATTAGCTGTTAATTTCGTCTAACAGCCGTGTCTATTGAACCACCAAACAAGATTTTATAAATTGCTATGGAAACAAGCGTACAAAGAGTAAAAGTAGCCATATCAATTGCTAATTAACAATCAGAAAGTTGTAATGACCTCTGTAACCGGAGCCTTTTGACTATTTAGGATACACTCTTCAAGTTTTTGTTCATAGTTTACATGCTACGGTGGTTGTTAAAACCATTTTTAATCCAAAAGTGATTATCATTCAATCGGACATGCAATTAACATTCATACATTAGAAATCAATTTCAATACCAATTAAACATCAATTATTGATTCAGCATATAATCCCTCAATCGAAATGATAAATAAGTACCGAGTCCCTCAATCAAAAATACTGATAAAACACAATAAAGAATCTCATTTCAACTCCAGCCCATCATTAAAAAGTTTATTTTCTAAAACAAAAATTATATTTTATAGTTAAAATATTATTTATATTCAAAAACATTTTGTTAACAACTAAACACAGTTCCATTGGGTTAGGTCAACATTATAGTAACAATTTCACGTGATATTAACTGCAATTAGTGAGATAAAACAAAACAAAAGTTGTTTCACATTGTTTTATAATTTTAATATAACATAAAATAAACAAAATTGTACTATTGAAATAAATATGAGCAGTTATTCAAATTATTCCAACAATAACTATTTTAAAATAAGGTTGTTCCGATACTACCACGGATAAAGTGCATAAATTTTTTTAAAGCTAATCTGGCGTGTAGTTTATTTTTAGTCTCCAAAAGAGTTGATTACACAGCTAGCCATGGCATTCAAATAGATGTGGCTAAAGTTTGACAGCTTGCATTTAATCTTGTTATAGATTAGTATCTTGTTATAGATTATCAGAAGTTTTTTGTTAACTTTAATTTAATTTTTTAATACCGGACAACAAGGGCAAAGAAATGTAAAAAAGTACATTTTTAGCAAATAATAAATTTATATTAAATTTAATATTTAAATATAAAAAAATTCGTTACGCAGGAGCTGCGTCAACTTAGCGAATTTCTTTAGAATACATAAATATCTCAAGTCACAATTTAACTCTGATCAAAATCAAATCTGATATTTTAGTATTTTCATGGCCAATTTTATTAATAAATGGCATACGTCAAGAAAAAAGAGGGGGCATAAAGATAGAAGAAAACACAAAATATAAAATATCTCTCTATTGGCACAATCGAAAAACGTATAACGAGTAAAGTTGTCGAAAAACAAGTTTGCTATAGTTCATTTTTTCCAAACTCTAATGTGTACAGAGATATTTAGAATTTTAACTTTCAATCGTTAATTGTAAATATTTCTGTAAATATTAGTGTAACAGAAAAATGACAAGAAACAAAATTGCAGTAAAACTTGGCACCTACAACTTTAGTCCTGATAAATTTTTCGATTTTTCCAATATTAAAGGAGATATACCAAATTTTGTGTTTCCCCCTCCCTTTAAACCCCCTTTCCGCTTGTCCGATTTTACCCATTAACGAACTTGACCTTTAGAATACCAAAAGCGCCTCAAATACCAAATTTCATTCCAATCGTAATAAAACTGTGACCGCTAGAGAGTCCACAGACACATAAAAGTACATATACGTATATACGCGTGTATATATATATATATATATATATATATATATATATATATATATATATGTACTCAATTTTACTGTACGTAAACACGAACATCGAACAGAGATAAATGAAATATTGTGTGTGTGTGTGTGTGTTCTAGAGCTAAAAAGTGATGTCAAGTTAGTGATTGGGCGACATCGGAACGTACACCCGCCACCTAGATGAAAATTATTGAAACCGTAATGAATAGAAAAAAAAAACTATAAGGAAAACAAAATTGTGTTCTTTAAAAAATAAACACTTTTACTTGAAACATTTTTCATAAACTGAATAGTGTCGCCACAATTTTAGCTGAAACATCTGAAACTTTGTATGTTTATACATTTGTGCTAAAATTAAAATAAAGAGTTCTCGCATTAATAATGGACTCCGTACATACCGAATATTTAAGGAATTTATTCATTTACTTGTTATTCTCACTTGTTTCATTATCATTATTTCCTCTGAAAAACTTCGCTTAGTCAACGTAGCTTCTACGTAATAATAACAAATATTACTTTAATAGCAAGGAGCCATCCATAAACCACATCCATAAACATCTCTTACAGGGGGTGAGTGAGTATCTTCTTCAGGTAAATTAAATTTCTATAATTACATTCTTAACTTATGGATGAAGGATGGATGGTATGGATGAAGTCTGTTTAATCACTGTCTCCTTACAGATTGTTAAATGTACAGATACAGAATGTTGCAAACCTATTTGCAGTGGCCTACGCCAAGTTTTACCAAATGGTTTTTTCGTTCCACCATATTCAGTGAAGCAAAGCATTTGCACGATAGAAATTCGTGAGTGTCAAAATGAAAATTATTTTGCACCGTTTCTTTTGAGGCAATCTTTATCTGTAGGACATCTTGGTGGAGAATTTCTTCATATGCCTTATGATTATTATTGCCCATCTGTTCAAAATGACCTTCAAGACCGAACATGTTTATATTATGGAAAATATTTTGCCTCGCAAAAAAGTCTTCAATGCATATTAAACATCTACATCCTAAGCACACTTTGACACAGGGGCAAAATCGATGTGAAGGCCATCACTATTGTTGCTCAACGCGAAAAAAAGTTATTATGTACTTTTCAAGATCAGAACTTTGATGGACATGCTGATTGGGTTGATGAAGAAGATGTCGATATAACTGGCTTGTTGATCCCTACTAATACAATACCAAATTCTTCAATTTTCGTGATTGAGTCAATAAATAAATGGTTGACTCACACATGGACGGACGTTAAGAAGTAAATTTTATTATTATTTATTATGTTCTTAGTTTAATCTTTAATAAAATAGAGTTTATATTTTAAAAGAGTTCACTTAATAAAAAACTCCTTGAATATATTTTTGTTATTCGGTTAAGTTAATCAATTAATTAGATAAAAGTTACGTAACACAATACTATAACAGGGGAGGGGGTCAACTTAATGTCTAAATGGCGTAACATGGTAGGGGAGAGGGGTCTAAAACGTATAAAAAATGTGTTACGTGGTTTATGGATGGCCCCCAAGATAAAAATGTTTGTTCCCCCACTCGTGGTATTTTTTAAACATTTCGAGTACAACTTATTGTTACATGCAAACAAATAAACATTGTACAATTCGTTGGCATTTTTCAATATAAAACATTTTTATATGACGTATAACCAAAATACTCACGTATATTTATATTTAATATAGACAGCAATAACTATTAATTATTTTTAGAATTAACAAGTGAAAATACAAAGTAATGTAAATGGACGAATTAGGTCTTTTATTATAGCATCGTGATGATTACCACTTTTAATGGATATTGAATCGTATAAATAATGACTTGAAGACGTACAACACGCACATACACTAAAAGCTGTGAATGAACATTTTTATACACGTAGATAAACTTTAATATCATATACAAGGTGTGACAAACATGGTGAGCACACATTTTCAAATATAGGCCAAGCTACAGAGATTTTTTCATGTAAAAACTGCGCCATTGTTTGTAGAGAAGTTCCATATGATATTGTGAGATGCTTTTCACTCGATTTTATTATTTATAACTTTTTTATTAACAATTTTATGCAAAAAATCGCTGTTATTTTAGAATTTTGCTTATAAAATCGTAGAGAGCTTTGGGAATTCAATAATACAATTAAACGTAGATAATCGAGAATTCAAATGACCAGGAATTTTTTCTCTCTTATCAAGGTTTTTCGCTTAGCAAGTTTCCCATTTATAAAGGTACATAGGCGGCTTCTTTCACATACAGAGTAATAGGGATCCAAAAATGTTTGCATTGAAGGTTAGTTTAATTAACTTAAAAGTCAGAAAATTAAGCAATACTCTTTTTGATGTTTCCTTGTTCCTCATATCATAGGACTATAATTTATTAGATTTCATGCTGTCCTTAGATTTCTTGAATATTATAACTATAAAAGATGGACTCAGGTTATTCAAATAATAAAACTTATACCGCAATACTCAAAACAAAATTGTAGATTAGAAAATTTATTTAAAAAAATATAATGGAAAAATACACATAAGATCATCAGTCGGAAAACTCTGTAATAATAATAATAATAACAATAATAATGGGATTTAACGTTCATTTTTGAGACACGACGGTCTATAACAGAGGCCATCCACATCATTATCTTTCAACCTTTATTAATTTTTACTTTATATTTTTATGATGTGAGTGGAGGATGAGGAATTCGTATGCAGACTAGGAATTGGTAGATGTGCGACTGCATCTGACTTTTATATGAACTATGCCAATATTCAACTGGAGTTCGTGAAGGGAAACTGCAGAAAACCATCACAAGCATAGCCAGTTACTTCGATCTTGTCCATACGGCGACAATTTAGTCAATCAACCGCCCCATTAATTTTTTTAATTGACAAACTGTCGGTGTCGCGTTTCGAACCCATAACCTCCCAGTTCCAAGTAGATACAACGCCTCAACAAGAGCGGCTACTTGGCTGGTTAAAACTTTGTAATATAGAAATAAAATGAAGGCTTAAGAAAAATAAATTAGTTATTATTGGAATAACTATGTTTTAACTCGAAGTCAACAAAAATTCATTTTATTAGGTGGATTCAAGTCAAACTCACGCATGTCTCATTTCGCGACTTTTCACTATCAAACACATTCAAATTTTTAATTTTATCACTCAACGAAATTTAAAAACCTTTCGTAGCGATTGATACTTAGCGATTAACTGTAAGAAATATTTTTTAATAGCAATACGTAGATACATGAGCATATTTGATCGTTTCAGGAATTATATAGAAGGTTGAAGACTGAACAAAGATCTCGATTTGTGTTTGCTGATATTGGAAGTTGCTCTATCATAGAACTTATAAAAAATTCGATTGATTTTCTAACATGTGCAGATTCTTGCTCAGTTATAAAGTTTTTCGAAGCTAAAACATGACGGGACATAGTAATTAGTCTCACTTTAAAGGTTTTATCAATTACCATATTTTTGCTTATTCATGATCCACTCAAAACTCTACATAGGTAAAATATCGAGAGACAAATCCCTCTTTATGGAACTATGAAAAATATGTATTCCATTATAATAGTAGTCATACAACTTTAGAAGTCCCTCCCCTCCCCTGATACCGACACAAATACATTTTCATACCCATTGGCAAAAACTTGAGCTGGATGAAAAGAAATGAAATGAAACTTATATATAAACAAGTAATGTGACAACTAACAGAATTAATTGTTTGAATACCTAGTATATACTGTGTATACCGTCTGTTGTGGAAAGCTTTGCTAATTGAGAATCAATGTTAAATATTATTTATATTAACTACACAATGCTTCATAAACAAATAAAAATAGTGGGGGTACTCTGTAGTCTGTAGTGTGTGTGTGTGCATACGTAATGAATAATAATATTATTAATTAAGTGGGCGTCACTATATCCCCACTCTTAAATGACATGAATCAAACATCACAAACATCATACCACAAGCAACCAGGTGTTTGTAAGTATGTGTATGTATGTATGGTTTTATAGTAAATATTTTATTTATTTATTTAATATTGATTCCCTATTAGAAATGCTTTTGAATACAGACACTATACTGAGTATATCAATGTTCGAATTGTTAATACCTATACTGGGTATACCAATAGTATATGAGATGTTATGTATCTCTACATATGTCCGTCTTCGTCCGACTATAAATAGTATGCCATTTGCTCCTTGAGCATAAATTATGAGAAAACTATTGAGGTTATACAAAAATTTTTCAAACAAAAGTTGTTTATTTACAAAAGAAAAAGATTTTTTGTAAACAATTTTTTTTTTCTATCTCTTTCGGTTTCAAAGATGTATATTTTCCCCTCTGGCGGGGGAGACACGTTCCTTTCCGCCGATTTAGCCAATTAACGAACCTGACCTCAATTTTTTGCTATAGAACACACATACAAAATTTCAGCTCGTTATCTTTTTTCATTCTTGAGTTATCGAATCCATAGACGGGCGGACATGCGTAAATGGCCGAATTAGGCCATTTTATCAATACCTTTGAGAAGCATTTTTGTCAAGGATTAATATTTTCAAGCGTTACAAAGTCGGGAATAAATTTAATATATCTTGTATAATACTGGGTATAATAATGAAACAAAAAATCGACGGTATGTTGTTTACAAAATAATGTTATTTTGCTTATAAAATAACGTCATTAATAAAACAAAATAATGTTTTGATCGGTGAAAAATACTTCAATCGAAGGTTTATTAAGTACAAAAAAAGTAAATCAGATATTGAATAACAAAATAAAAAATAAAATACATTTAGTAGTTTTATAAATTATATAAAAACACATGAATGTATTTTCTGTACATTCATTTCCACCACAGTCTTTATGTACCTTAAAGTAATTATAACAACGTAATCACACTTCTTTCTCGCATCTTAATTCTTTACATAATGCACAAATGTCTCCACAGTGCATCGTAACCTTCAATTTACATAAATACTTTAAGATCATCACTACTAAGAATACCGTGTGGTATAATCAACAATCTTCCGGTACTCTACAACCTCTATTTCTTAATTATTATGAATAAAAAAGAAAGACATCAAATGCAGCTAAAATTTTTCGACTCTCGCCATTTTTGCAATATATTTCGCGTATCACATAGCACAGTAGTGCGTGAGACCAAGTGTTTAAGCATACCGTACAATATTTACAGGAGCAATTAGAGACGGTTCTTAGGTCTCTGTATCTCAGGAATAAAAAATTTATGAATTATATTAAAACGTAGCATGTGACCCACCAGCTGATGGTAGGGTAAGCTTCAACATTGCAGCTTTAATAGTTTTCAAGTTATTTAACCCCAAAGATCAACATTTGGAGGACTGATTCACTCATCATCAATTCTAGGGTACTTCCAGTTGTTCTAGAAAGTCGATGTTTGGAAAAAATATAGTTTTTAGGCTGAAACCATCAAGAAAAATCTAAAAAACGTAATTTTTTTACCGGAAAATGATGATTTTAAAACTTAATAATGTTAGTCTTATGAAATATAATTTTTACATGGTAGTTTTATATAGTTTAATATATAGTGTCTTTCATTAAGCACGATACTTTTTAAAATTGTAATTTCCAATTACTTATAAATTTTTGTGCGTTTTTCCAGGTGTCAAAATATCCAGTATAATTGGTATTTTCATGGTGCAGCACCAGATAATTGGGTCGCCGTTTTTCTATTCAGTCGCCGCACTGTGGCCAAATTTGAGCGGGATTTCACGCTACACGATCAGAAGCCCCACCAAGAAGATAATATGAGAAAAACTGTAATGGCTACCCAATTTCTATGGTGAACAAACTATGAGCATCCACAACAACTTTGGTAAAATTTTTTAATGATTTCTAAACGTTCAGAAAACGTTAGTCACTGTCCTGATGAAACTGAAATTTTACTGGATATTTTCACACGTGGAAGCGCACAAAAAAATATATTACAAACTGGAAATTACAATGATAAATATTATCACTCTTAATGATAGACCCTTTTTTATATAATCATAGATTTTATGCTCTATCGTTGGACCATTGCATTAGCAAATCAACTCTCATTTCTCATATACATCCACTTGTGTATACTTAAGGCCCGAGGTTCGATTTCTGGTTGACGAGTTAATTTTTTCATATCAGTATTTAATTAAAAAAAAACAAATCTCATTTATTAACGATATTAAAAAGAATACTAACTGAAATTTTTGTCCATATAAAAATTTACTGATTTACATAAATCACTTTCTAGCGGTCACAATTTTAGTCTGATCAAAATGAAATGTCGTATATGACTTTAGTATTTGCAAGGTTTGTCGCGGTATCCTGGCTCTCTTTTATCCTCAAAGGAGCGCTGCCCGAACCTGCAATGATTCCGATACTCGACAAAACAAAAAAAAATATATTAGTAAACGATATTACTAAATATTTTGTAATTGGAACAACACGCACGTTTTTGTTTAAAGAAAAGAAAAAAAAAAATTTAATTAAACACAAGTTTTTACGAAACAAAAAAAAACCTGATTTTATTGCTTTTAAAAAAAAAATGATTATCCAATTTCTTTTTCAACAATTATTTTAATTCTTTTTCACACAATGTTAAATTTCGAATTACTTGATCAAATTACTTGTACAAATTCCAACTTATACTTTGATCTGGATTGAACAACAATCGATATTAAACTTTGATACTAACAGACAATACTTGATATTAAACTTTTATACTAATCGCACAATGATCGATTTCAAACTCTGAACGAATCGCACAATGGCTGATTTAAAAACTGATTTGAATCGACACTGGTCACGGTTTATATACCCACCATGGGTCGTTCTAGAATATTATTGTTTTTTTGAATAAATATTTTGTTTTTGACAATATATTTTTGCATGGAGGCTTCTAGAATATTTTAGTATATCAACACCCATGGACGTAGTCGGAGTGTTCAGATTATTTATAAAATTAATTAAAAATTATACCTCTCCCTGGGTTTGACCCATAGTCATACCCCGCTTGGTTGATATTTAAGCAGAGACTTAATGCACCGGGCCAGTGTCAATTTAAAATCTATACACAAATTGTATGATACATTCATAACTGTAAGCTAGCTTACTTTTGTTTACAAAAATTATCTTGTTTTTACAAAATTATTTATTTGTGATCTATTTATGTTATTTTGTAAAACATTCAATTTGTATAACTTTTGATTCTCTTAAATTAAATTATATGCAATAATTTTTTTCAATTTTTGATTTTTTTCTTTCTAAATAGAAAAACTTTAAATCAAAAGTATCTATTAATCTTATTATCATTTTTCGACTTAAAAAAAAACTTTGTTTAAGAAAAAAAAAATAAATCGAGCTATATTATTTTCTTTTTGTACTTTCAAAAAAAAAAAACTCCTTCTTTTTGCAAGGAGAAAAATATTGTTATCTAAAATATTTTTCGTAATATTTTACTTTCATAATTAAAATGTGTGTTGGATCAAAAAAATTATTCTTAATAATTTTCATTACAACAAAATCTCCCCCTCTAGATTCCAACACACATTTTCTAATTTGCTTATTATGTTTGGTCGACCAATTTTTGACTTAAGAACTATTTGAATTATTTCAATTGTACTGGTACATTTAGCTAGCTAGCATAACTTAAAGTGTACGTACACATTAGTTCTTCACTTCTTCAACGGCGCCTGTTGTTGATTGCCGGTCGTCTGGGCCGCAAGTTGTACCCTGGCTCTAATGCTCTGGCCTCTGGCTCGTCCACACTTGGTACATCCCGTCGTCTTCCATCACCTCCATGCCTTTGACCCCCCAATCGATCTGGAAGTAGTTGGCCGAACACCTCGTTCCCCACACTCAATCTTCCCAGATTCCCATTGGCGGCGGTCCTTGCACTGGCCGGCTTCAAGAGACCTCCATGTATCTTCGTGGGAGGCACTGTATCCACAACATATATTCCAGCTGGTAAACTCCTCAGCACTCTGTAAGGCCCTTTCCACTTCGGTGCCAAACCACTATGGACACCCTCCACCTTACTGCTGAGCACTTGATTGCGCATCCAGGCGGACTCTCCTGGTTGATAACTGAGTCCAGTTTCCACTTGGTCATTTTCTTCGGCATTGGCCAATATTGTTTGCCGAGCTATCTCAACATTCTGTTGACGTTCTTGGCCTCGTTCATTGGCCCAATCTTGACTATCTTGAGGCTCTTCTTCAACTTGAATTTGCCAATCCCCAGGCTTCTTCATTTCAGCCCCCAGTAACAATTTGGCGGGCGAAAAATCAGTTGTTCTATTTGCTCTGTTACGTATTGCGAACAATGATTTGTGTAGTTGTTGGTCCCAATTCTTGTGTGCTTGATTCAACAAATTTAAACGCAGCAACTTCTTCAATTCTTGGTTCTGTCTTTCCGTGGGGTTGGCTCGTGGATGGTATATTGGCGTTGTCCATATTTCTGTGTGCCAATCTCTATTCACTGCTTTCCATTCCTTTGATCTGAACTGGGGACCATTATCACTAAGTACTGCTCTTGGATATCCATAACGACTAAATACTTCGTCTTTCAGTACTTGGGCTATCTTCGAGGTCGACGTGGCCCCCAATGGAAATGCTTCGATCCATCTAGTGAAAAGATCAGTCACAACCAATATATTTGTTTTTCCACGTGATGTGCGTGGGTATGGACCCATCAAGTCGATGCTGACTACCTCCCATGGTGAAGTAGGTCTTCGACTTCTCATTGCTGTACTTGGTTTCTGATTTAGTGGCTTCACTCTAGCACACGTATCACACCCTTTTACATATCTGCGTATGTCATCTTGCATCCCATACCAATACACACGGTTACGGATTTGACGATACGTTTCTCTCCATCCAGGGTGTGCTGCTTCATCACTATCGTGATATCTTCTTAGAAAACCAAGTCGGCGTTCTTCGGGAACCACTGGCACTTCTTGTACCATCTGTTGACTATGATACCAGAGGATCCCGTCAGCTACGGTGTAATTAGCTCTTGTTCTGTCCACTCGTCGACGTAGATTACTTCTCAGTGGACTATTGTGATCAATGATATATCTTCTGATGGCTGTCACATCACGATCTTCATCCTGCCATCGTCTAATATCGTCGAGTGTGGGTGTTTCCACTTCAATGACATTGAGGGTTATCGGTGTTTTTGCCCTCTTTTCAATCACCCACTCTGGAATGTCCTCCACTTCTTCATCTTCTGCCTTGCCCTGTGGTTGTCTGGACAAGGAGTCGGCGGCTTGATTATCTTTTCCGGGGACGTGAATTATCTCAAAATCATAGGCTCCCAATGTCAATGCCCATCTTGTCAATTTTGCTCGACTATCTTTAGTTTTGTTCAGCCATTGGAGCGCTGCATGATCTGTATATAATTTGAAGTGTCTTCCTTCCAGATATCCTCGAAACTTCCTCAATGCCCAGATTATCGAGAGACATTCCTTTTCTGTCGTGGCGTACTTTCTTTCTGTGGGTCCAAGTTTCTTGCTGGCGTAGTTTATTATTCGTCTTGTCTTGCCATCATCTTCCATTTGAAATAATATTGCACCCAATCCGACGTCACTAGCATCCGTATTTAAACAAAACGTCTTCTTAAAATCTGGATGTGCTAGTTTCGGTGCATTCACAATTGATGATTTCAGATTTTCGAACGCCTTCTGATGCAATGTTAGCCAGCGCCACTTTATGTTCTTCTTGAGCATTTCGCTTAGAGGTGCAGCTATATCTTCGTAGTTTTTCACGAAGCTCCTGTACCAACCACATAATCCCAAAAATTGTCGTAGTTGTCTTCTTGTTCTTGGTACAGGGTGATTGCTGATAGCTTCGTTCTTCTCTTCCTCTCTGTCAATGCCATCTTCGCTCAATATATGTCCCAGGTATTTGACTTTGTTGCTGCCAATGACACATTTGCTTGGTTTACAAGTTAATCCATGTTGTTCAAGTCTTTCAAGTACAAGATCCAGGTGATGTAAATGTTCCTTGACTGATCGACTGTAGATTAATATGTCATCCAGGTAAACTTGACAGAAATCTTCGATGTATCCAGATAGTACTTCGTTCATTAAACTCTGGAACGTAGCTGGCGCATTCTTCAATCCAAACGGCATGACGCGAAATTGATAGAGACCTCTTGGGGTGGTAAATGCTGTGTATTCTTTCGATTGTGGCTCCATCTCAATTTGCCAATAACCAGTCTGTAGATCCAATGTAGAAAATATTTTTGCTCCATTGACTTTTCTCAACATCTCTTGCAGATCTGGAATCGGAAACGCATTGCTCTTTGTAATATCGTTCAATTTTCTGTAGTCGACGCACAATCGAAAAGTACCATCTTTCTTCTTCGGCAATACGACGGGTGCGGCCCAAGGCGATGTGGATGGTTCTATAATGCCATCGCCTTCCATCTCTTCAATCATCTCTTCTAATACCCGTTGCTTCTCATTGTTGTACGGGTATGGTCGTAATTTAATGGGGGAATTCTTCGTAATCTCAATCTTGTGTGTGATCGTTTTTGTCCTTCCAACTTTGCCGAAAACGCTGGGATGTCGCCGAATGACATCTTTTAACTGCTCTTGGTTCTCAAGGAGTTTAATTTGTAACTCGCCCAATGCATTGTTAATTGTTGCCACTTCTCTATGGGCTCCATCTGGTTTTCTCCATGCAATGCGGACTCTCTTATCACACCCCAAGTAAATTATACCACTCCGGTAATCGATGCTCACACCATGTTTTGTTAAAAATTCATGACCAAGTATCAAATGGTTCCGTAGGCCAGGTACAACCATTACTTCAACATTGAACTTCATTCTTGATATCATCACATCCATGCACATTTTCCCAAGAATCTTGAAAGTATTATTACATGTGGCTCCACTCCCTGTACTATCTCTGACAGGGTGCCATTTTCCAATACTTCTTGCCAATTCTTCGCTGATAAAATTGTGTGATGCTTGACTATCGATCAGTGCCAATATTGATCTTCCACGCACATCAACTTCCACAATTGGCCCATTCTGGTGTGAGTTCTTGGTCTCCATTGTTGTCAAATGAACCGGTAATTGTTGGTGTTCACGCCGATGTTGTGTGGTTTTGTGGAGGTTAATATTTTCAGAATCAATCTCCTCCATTATTGATCCTGGCTCTTCGTCCAGTGTTCGAACTGTGGTGCGTAACTCGTCCACCGATCTTGGATTCGAAATCTTCACCAGCGGTCGTACATTGTCGCGTAGTAAATTCAATATTATGGGCACCACGTCATCAATGTTCCTATCGGCGTGCACTCTTCTGAATAGCTGCACCTTCATGTTGACGAACGCTTCTGTCTTCATTCCTGTGGGTTGGGAAACGGTCATCAATTCCAGTTCGGCTTTGGCTTTCCTTCCTATACTGTTGAAGAAACTCTCCAGTTGCCATTTCCACTCATCGAAGGTGTAGCCCAACCCACGATTCATCAATGCCCAATCTCTGGCTGGTCCTGTTAATTTTTTTGTGACCATCTCAATCCAACAGTCTACGGGCAGATGCGTTTGTCGCAGTAATGTCGTTGCTCTGTTCAAAAAAACTACTGGATCCTCAGCCGGTCTACCACTGAACTCCGGCATAATTGACAGAAGCGTCGTTGTGTCCAATGCGGCGGAGCGAATGACTGTATTCACTTCTTGCGGATCAATGCGCATGTCGCGCAGTTGTTGTGTCTGACGCTCTTCGATCCGTATGATGTCATCCACGACTTTATTGTATTGTTCATTCATTTTCGTTTCCATGCCATCAAGTCGTGTGGTTACGTTGCTTTCTATGCCTTCGATTTGTGTGCGGTTTACAGCGACATCGGTTTTGATGTTCGTGATGTCAGCTTTCACAGTCTCGACGTCAGTGCTTATTTGGCTGATACGTCGTACGCACACTTCTCTTAGGTTCTCCATTCGCTCCGACAAGTCCTCTTTCAGCTCTTGTTGGACTTGTTGCATTATACTTAATGTCTGTTCGCCCACTCTTTCTTCAGATTCCTGAAGTCGATTACTTATTCGTTCGTCCACTCTTTCTTCAGACTCTTGAAGCCGATTTCTCATCCTCTCTTCGGACTCTTGAAGTCGATTTCCAAGTCGCTCATCCATCCTTGCTTCAGATCGTTGAAGTTGGTCGACCATTGTCTTGTCCATGTTGTTGAGCTTTGTCATCAATGCTGCGAGCATCTTCTCCATGCTTGCTGCAGCTGGCTCCTCCGGATCGGAAACCACACTTCTACGTAGTTCTGATGTGGGGTTGGCTGGTCCTTGAGTCCTTGAAGTTGGTGTTCCTTGTTGCCTAGATTGGTGCTCCTCCCATCTTGCCTGTAAGACCTCTCTTGTGCCAGTGCTGTCCAGCCCTTCGGCCTCCATCATCTCACGCAGACGTGGCATGGGAATGCTGCGGCTTGCCATTGTAATTCTTTTCTTCTTCCGTACGTCTCCTGGTCCTGTCACGGTCGCCACTTGTCGCGGTATCCTGGCTCTCTTTTATCCTCAAAGGAGCGCTGCCCGAACCTGCAATGATTCCGATACTCGACAAAACAAAAAAAAATATATTAGTAAACGATATTACTAAATATTTTGTAATTGGAACAACACGCACGTTTTTGTTTAAAGAAAAGAAAAAAAAAAATTTAATTAAACACAAGTTTTTACGAAACAAAAAAAAACCTGATTTTATTGCTTTTAAAAAAAAAATGATTATCCAATTTCTTTTTCAACAATTATTTTAATTCTTTTTCACACAATGTTAAATTTCGAATTACTTGATCAAATTACTTGTACAAATTCCAACTTATACTTTGATCTGGATTGAACAACAATCGATATTAAACTTTGATACTAACAGACAATACTTGATATTAAACTTTTATACTAATCGCACAATGATCGATTTCAAACTCTGAACGAATCGCACAATGGCTGATTTAAAAACTGATTTGAATCGACACTGGTCACGGTTTATATACCCACCATGGGTCGTTCTAGAATATTATTGTTTTTTTGAATAAATATTTTGTTTTTGACAATATATTTTTGCATGGAGGCTTCTAGAATATTTTAGTATATCAACACCCATGGACGTAGTCGGAGTGTTCAGATTATTTATAAAATTAATTAAAAATTATACCTCTCCTTGGGTTTGACCCATAGTCATACCCCGCTTGGTTGATATTTAAGCAGAGACTTAATGCACCGGGCCAGTGTCAATTTAAAATCTATACACAAATTGTATGATACATTCATAACTATAAGCTAGCTTACTTATGTTTACAAAAATTGTCTTGTTTTTTTACAAAATTATTTATTTGTGATCTGTTTATGTTATTTTGTAAAACATTCAATTTGTATAACTTTTGATTCTCTTAAATTAAATTATATGCAATAATTTTGATTTTTTCTTTCTAAATAGAAAAACTTTAAATCAAAAGTATCTATTAATCTTATTATCATTTTTCGACTTAAAAAAAAACTTTGTTTAAGAAAAAAAAAATAAATCGAGCTATATTATTTTCTTTTTGTACTTTCAAAAAAAAAAAAACTCCTTCTTTTTGCAAGGAGAAAAATATTGTTATCTAAAATATTTTTCGTAATATTTTACTTTCATAATTAAAATGTGTGTTGGATCAAAAAAATTATTCTTAATAATTTTCATTACAACAGGTTAATTTTATTAATAAATGACATATGTCAAGGGGAAAGGGGGTATAAAGAAAGAAGAAAACATAAAATAAAAAATAGCTCGCTTAATATTAGAACAATTGAAAAAAGCGTAAGGAATAAAGTTGTAGAAAGTCATGTTTGCTACAATTCATCACCTTATCATTTTTTTTAAACTCAAATGTGTACAGAGATATTGAGAAATTTAATTTTCAATCTTAAACTATCAATATTTCTGTAAATATTAGGGTAACAGAAAAAGTGATAAGAGACAAAATTACAGTAAAACTTACCTACAACTTTACTCCCTATAAATTTTTAGATTTTTAGAATATTAAGGGAGATATGTAAAATTTTGTATTTACCCGTCCCTCTAAACCCCCCTTTCCCCTTATCCGATTTTACCCATTAACGAACTTGATCTTTTGAATACGAAAAGCGCCTCAAATAACAAATTTCATTGCAATCAGATTAAAATTGTAACCGCTAGAGCGAGTACAGACACACACACACATATATATATATATATATATATATATATATATATATATATATATATATAGTGAGAGATTTTGAATGTGTCGAGACCTGAACTAGTTAAGCCAGTTTCACAATACATGAAGTACATATTAGATCAAAGGGATCGATAAATGTTAGAAAAAAATATAAACAGTGTACGTCTCAACTAACCATAATTTGAATTTATTTTTATTTTTTTCATTTATTTTTATCGAATTAAGTTTTTTTTTTTGAAATTATTTATAGTTCGTCTTCTTCAGCCAGTGTTATTTTATTTCTATTATATTTTTCCTTTTTAGCGAATTTCCTGAAAGGATTGGTCTCGTACCGACTTCAAAATTTTGGAAAAATTTCTTCAAATGTCCATCGATCCTACCTAGTAAAATCACCATCTGTAAACTTTATTTATATATATATATACATATATATATATATATATATATATATATATATATATATATATATATATATATATATATATATATATATATATATATATATATATATATATATATATGTATGTATATATATATATATATATATATATATATATATATATATATATATATATATATATATTCATATCATTTTTCATATCAAGCATTTGATGTCAAAAACTGGTATCAATGTTATTTAAATGTCACATTACTTAAATGTCAAATAAAGGACACGCAAGTCGCTTCTGTTGGTATAATATAACCGAAAGGCAACCATACTAACAAATGGAAATGAATAGACGCTAGTTTACAAAAAACAATTTAAAAATATGTTAATAGTAAATAAACAAAATTAATAATACAATGGCATCAAATATGATAGTGAAAGATCATATGCATAGCAATACCATAATATCTAAGGTAGCTCAGTTGGTAGAGCATTGGTCTAGAATTCCAGAGGTCGTGGGTTCGATCCCCATCCTTGGATGTGTATGATTTGTTATATCAAGCATTTGATGTCAAAAAATGGTAAAAAATTATGAGTTTAAAACAGAATAAACGTTGATAAGAATGACAGTTACATAAGATATTGAAAAAATTGATAAAACTCTTTTGACGTTGGTAGAATAATTATTTATGTTTGTTATAGTTTAGACCACATTGTAAAGTACAACAAAAGTTTTTATCATGTACTGAAACATACGGTCGATTCAATCTAGTCATAAACGGATTGATGTAGTGTTATAAATAGTTTAATATGAACATATTCAATGATTTTTATTATTTAATAGCATTTTTATAAAACTCATACTATTTTTCAATTATTTTCTTCTGCAGTTACTTTCCGAACAGTTTTATTTAAAGTTTTTAATGATTAAATAATAATTAATATATACCTTTCGTTGCTATATTACACCTGTATACAGCTTGTATTTTAAAATACACCCAATCTGGAAACAATGTATAGTGTATCTATCGCTGTCTACATGCTGTGTAGTATGCTATGGTGTGTTTGTTACATTTAAAGATGTACCAGCATACTACCACTTTTCGACAGATTTTGCTCATTTTTTTTCACAGGCTAAAAATAATGTTTTCTAATAAATCCCGAAGTTTCAGAATTTTTGACCGTTTAGAACGCGAGATAATTAATATCAAAGTTATCATTCTCTCTTACTCTCTCTCATTAGACGCATGTGAAACATCATGCCCGTTCAACTGTTATCTGTTGTATTAGAAAAATAAAATCGACAGAATTAAAAAAAAAAATTAGTAGAGTAAAGCCTAAATATTTATTATGTAAATTTAAAAAAAATTCGTTACGCAGGAGCTGCTTCAACTTAACGAATTTCCTTAGAATACATAAATCACTCTCTAGCGGTCACAATTTTAGTCTGATCAAAATGAAATGTCGTATATGATTTTAATATTTGCCAATTTTATTTATAAATGACATACGTCCGAGGAATGGGGGGGGGGAGGGTATAAAGAAAGAAGAAAACATAAAATATAAAATATCTCTCTTAATATTAGAATAATCGAAAAATGTTTAAAAAGTAAAGTTTTAGAAAATCAAGTTTGCTACAATTCATCACCTTATCATTTTAGCTCAAACTCTAATGTGAACAGAGATATTAAGGAATTTAATTTTCAATCTTAGACCGTCAATATTTCTGTAAATATTAGTGTAACAGAAAAAATGATAAACAAAATTACAGAAAAATTTAATACCTACAAGTTTACTTCTAATAAATTTTTCAATTTTTCGAATATTAAGGGAGATATCCCAAATTTCGTGTTCTTTTCTCTTGCCTCTGATCCCCATGGAAACCACCGATTAGGCATTACTTCGCGGGGGGAGGAATTAGCTGCCGGTCTTCCTTCTTGTAGCTAAGATGTATTATGTATGTGTGTTTATATATTTGTGCATCACACCGGCTTGTTGTGCTGATTGCATAACACACTGCTGGTACATCCTTAAACTGCATTAAAATCAGCATAGTACAACGTATAACTATATATGCTTATCACTTTCTAACTACAATCATTTATATACCGGTTGTTTAGTTTACATCTTCGCATAGCAGATCTCCCAGGAGAGGGTACATATGTATACATTAAGCAATGTATAGAAGGAGGTCTTATAGGTTTGTTTTCTTACTTAAAGTTAAACTGTTGTGTGCTGAACAACAGAACAAATCATAACAACTGATCTGTTCACTAAAAAAAACCCCACTATCCAAGCGTCATCTAACTGGATGCGTATCGTACGACACATACCACACACAACAGTTTAACTTTAAGTAACAAAACAAACCTATAAGACCTCCTTCTCATACACATTGCTTAATGTATACATATGTACTCGTGGGAGATTTAAACTAATACGCTTTAACTTAAGCTATGCGAAGATGTAAACTAAACAGCCGGTTGCATCTGACGCACGCGTGCATGTATACATCGTCCGTCGTGTGGTAATGATGAACGTCAGTGTCGTCGTTATTGTCCGTCGTCCGTCGTGAGTGTGTCTACATGTATATGTAACAAAGACACCATATCATAGGACACTGCATATAGACAGCGATAGATACACTATAGATTGTTTCTAAATTGGGTGTATTTTAAAATACAAGCTGTATACTATATACTAACTCGTACTCTCTGTATATCTGCCCCACGTATCCTAGCGTAGTAGAATCTCTGTGGACACAAGTTTCTGAAAAAAACTTGTGTTGAGATAAGCTACGTAGAGGTTACATAAACCCGACCGTATACATTCTCTCGGACAGCCATGCTCCTCTAAAAACTTTGCCTGTCGGTGATATCACCTCAGGGATAGCCAGGGATTGCCTAGAAGAACTACTGGAGCTGGCAAATGGAACAACGTTAAATTGATCTGGATACAGGTCACAGTAGTTTCCAAAGAAACAAAAAAGCATATGCCTTAGCAAAGAAAGAAGTCGGATTACCTTTCATAGACCCAGAACCTATTTTAGAAATTCCAAAAATAGAATCTAAACAAGTGATCAACGAGCCTTTAAAAATACAGTTTCGGAATTCATTCAACTCAAAAGGCTTTTCCTCGATGCTTCAACCTGAACAGGACACAACTTCGAAAGGTTACCGAATTTATTGCCAGACATTATCATCTACAAACAATAGGACTCCACAATAGAACCAAAGGTGCAAACTGTGGCGAGGAGGAAGAAACATCCAGCCACATTATCTTCAACTGCGAATCTCTCGCTTACAGCAAATACAATATATTCGGTGCGTCTCACCCCTAATAAATGAACCTCCTGATAAGAAAGCTCCTTGGAAATGGGCCATAAAGTCGAAGTGCAATACTTTTCATACCGCAGGATATATATATATATATATATATATATATATATATATATATATATATATATATATATATATATATATATATATATCTTAACCCTCGATAATTATTTAGGACACGTTCTTATTCACTACCGACTGCTGACTCTTACACAAACTTGGTTGTAGTGTGTGCATAGAGGTAAAAAGAAAATGCTATAGTAAAATATATTTTTTGTACCATCCACAGTTAATTCCAAAAATTGTATAACCCATAATCAATATTATCAGCATACAATTTGTATAACTTTAACTGTGCTATTTAAAATAAATTTGTTATTGGCATGTTCAATGTATGGTTGCTTTCTCATATTAAAGTCAATTTGTACAATTCTCCAATGAATATTTTAAAAATAAATTTGAATTCACAAAACTATTTTTAAAGTAATAAACTTTACAATTCTATTCTGTGTTTACAGAGTGTTCCAAAATTCTCATATGCTCGTTTTTCTTAAGCATTTAATAAACTTGAAGTATGTAATTAAGGTCCATGTCGTTTATTTAGTTAATAAAATTTTAGACCAATTGCAAAGCGATATACTCGTAATCAAAGTTGAGCTTTTTTTTATTCACGATATACGTCAATGGTTCTCGCACACCCTATTTTCTTTATAAAACTAGAAAACTTTTCTATACATTTGTTTAAAAAAAAAATCTTATATAGTTAATAAATAAATTTAAAAAAAAAAAACAAGTACTGCAGAATTTTTAGAAAAGATACTCGTATTAAAGATCATAATTTGCAATTGCGACTCTAAATATAATGAAAAATTACCGCCAACCCAAGTCTGATAGTATAGGTTAACATACAGTTCATTGTATCATAAATTTCAAAACTTTATATGTTATTTTAGATACGATCAATTGGCATAGATGTAATAAGTACGTTCACTATGCTGTATTTTACCACCAGCCAAGTGGCCGAACTGTCTAAGGCGTATGTCTGAGGCATTATGGCTACATGGAACTGGAAGGTTATGGGTTCGAATCCCGACATCGGCAGTTTGTCAATTATTAAGAAAAAAAAGAGGGCCGATATTCTGCAGTTTGCTTCACAAACTCCAGAATATCTGCATAGTTCCTTTCAGAGTCGCACCTATGCACTATACTTAGTGTCGAAAAAACGACTGTGTCAACACCTTGTGTCTGAGTGTCCAAGTGTCTGTTCAGGTTTTCAAATAGATTCGACATTTTTTCATACACTCCATATACATATTATATAGTAATAAATATAGCATTTACGTCGCTGTTTAATTATAATATAAGCTGCAATAAGTTATTTTGTGTGTGAACAGTTCGGACACTAGTTCCGTACATTTGTGGCTGGTTAGTGTCCAAACACCAAAAATCGGTTTAAGCGTGAACAGTAAAGAAATTTATGTCTGACATTTGTGTCGCAACTTATGTCGTAGTCTAAACGAAGCAACTTATACGGTGTTTCCTTTTTTTATAAATAATAATAATAAAAATAATAATGGGGTTTTACTTACGTTCCTAAGACACCACGCTCTGTAACAGAGGCCATCCACATCATTATTTTTCAACCTTTATTAATTCTTTTAACTGTACATTTTTATGATGTAAGTAGAGGACAAGGAATTCATATGCAGACTAGGTATTGTCAGGTTGTGCGGCTGAAGACAACTTTGATAGGAACTATGCCGATATTCATCTGGAGTTTGTGAAGGGAAAATGCAGAAAACCTTCACAACCATAGCCAATTACTTTGTGCTTGTCCATACGCCGACAAGCCGACAAGGTTTAATCAATCAACCACACCATTAATTTTTTAATTGACAAACTCCCGATATTGGGTTTCGAACCTATAACCTCCCAGTTCCGAGTAGACAGAGCACGTTACACCGCTCGGCTACTTGGCTGGTTACTTTTTATACATACGACGCACATTTACTGTGGAGAAGACGGCTGTAATCGTAATTTGCTCCGCTAAAATCTGAATCTACTGGCAGAAAAATTTTATATTATACCTTTTATTGGATATTATGTTCAAAGTACAAAGTCTATACTAACTATGAGGTTATGCTACCAGGCAATTAAAATATGTTGTCAAAGCTAAGAATTGACAGTATCAATATCAGTACCCATTCCACGGTTACCAATCAGCTTATTATATATCATATTATTCAAGGAAATATTATAAGAAAATCAAACAGCTAATTCATTGTCATTTTTTTAACGTTTTACACAAGTACATAGACTTGTGCCATCAAATGCCGAGTAAAAAGTAAGAAAAGAAATTTTTTTATTGAACGAATGAGTTGCAGTTTTTCCCCTCTTTTTTCAAATATAAATTGATAATTTCTTTGCTTACATTCGATTCAATCTTTCAATTAAAATGTTTTCGATTACAGAAAAGTAAGGGACGATATTGAAATTGAGTATACAACAATAAAAACGAACAAAGATTCGAAATGATAGTTAAGACTCGCCTGAAGATTCTCAATCACAGAAGTACACTTTGAGCACTACATACGATTGCTTAGCTATCTTTGCACATCATGACGCTCTCCCAAGGAATTATTTATCAAAAAGTTTTTGTGTATTTCATTTGTCTGCGATCAATATTTTAACCAGGGTAAGTAATTATTGACCGTCCAAGTAGCCGAGGCGTCTAAGGCGTTATGTCTACTTGGAACTGGGAGGTTATGGGTTGAATCCCGACATCGGCAGTTTGTCAATTATTAAGAAAAAAAAAAGGGGCGGTTAATTTAAACCGTCGGCGTATGGACAAAAACGAAATAACCGGCTTTGCTTGTGAAGGATTTCTGCAGTGTCCTTCACGAACTCCAGATGAATAGTGGGCTATCAGAATCGGCTGCAGCCGTACAACCTACCAATTCCTAGTCTACACACAAAATTTCTTCCACTCCAGTCACATCCTCACCTCCTTAGGCATCACAATGGACCTAATGGTTGAAGTGTGGCCCGTTCAGGGCAGCCGCTACAATCTATCTATCTAATTATTACAAAGTCGGGACTAAACGGACGATACACTTGTATATATATATATATATATATATATATATATATATATATATATATATATATATATATTAAATATCGATATGAAAAAATTAACTCATCAGCCAGGAATCGAACCTCCGGCCTCTGGATATCTAGTCCAGCGTGCTACCGCTACACCAAAGACGACTCTGACGTCACAGCCAACTTTTACATATCATTCTTTTATTTTTGACAGTATTATTTCTGTTGAAATTATTATTCATATATTTATTTGTATATACTTAAGCGTCAACAATACAATGTTTGTTTAAATTCCATTTAGGTTACGTAAGACTAACGGACACTTTATAGACAAATTTCTTTGAATTTTAATTAAATACCGATATGAAAAAATGAACTCATCAACCAGGAATCGAACCTCAGGCCTCTGGATATCTAGTCTAGCGTACTACAAATATATAAATATATAAATACAATTCAATAAAATGATTGTAACGTCAATTTCTATGAAAATGAACAATGAGTACAACAATTTCGTGAGTCTAATCTAAGTAAATAAAATGTTTTGTGTTAAGTTATTTAAATATATTTGAAGTTTATTGCATTTACGATTAACATAGGCTTATACGATACTGTGTATGCGTTGTTATGTGTAAACACTATAGTAGAAGATAGGGATATTCTATTTCTGGGTGTATATGTGTGCGTTCACTCCAGTGAAGTGTAAGAATGGTTGGGCGTGTACACGGAATGAAGTGAAGTGTAATGAAGTGTTCAAATGGTCGGTATTCGATTATTTGATATATTATACCTAACACTGTAGACAACAAGGGCTCTTAATGTAGTGGGAACACGTGTATAATGTTTTTTTTTCTTGTGATCGAAAACCAAAATCATGAGTCAGCTAACATTCATAAGGATACACACAGTTGAAAAATCATTTATTTTCACTGTGGCGTATTGTATACAATTTTTATATGCAAAAGTTTTTTTTAAAACGTTTGATATTAAATGTTTTAATAAAGACGTGATTCTTTTATGCTGCAAGTCAATGTCTGGCTGATAAAATTATAAAAAAGGGGATAGTTTCTCCGTATATAGAATGCACGATATTATGTAACCGACAATCACTTTTCGGGTGGTGCGTGCAAAGTGAATAAAGTTATGACACAAAATACACATTAGTAAAATCTTCTGGGTGAAAGTAATCAAAGAGCCTTTTAAGTAAGTAAAACTAAAGACAATATCTATTACAACCTAAATGAGTATAGCCATTAGATAAAGATGGTATTTGCCAACTGCACAGAGGAAGATTAAACATTGGAGACCATGCTCTGGAACGGTGAAGCACTCTTTCAAAACAACTTTTATTGTAAGAAATTATTTGATTAAATCTCTCTTTCAAGACTGAACCTCTCAGTTCTCACTTTAACAACATCCTGAATATTATACTCTGCTAAAGCTAATTTACAAACTAAAAATTTTTATAAGTTATGCAAAAAAAAAAAAAAACTGAAATGAGACAATTTTATCACGTTAGTTCCAGGTTTATTTATTTTCAGTAGTATTTTATTAATTTTTACAAACTGCCTAGGCATATATAGAAACGTAAAATATGTTTTCTCCTGAAGTTAAATTACGTCATTCTGAATTACGTAAATCGTTCAGCTTTTATCAAACTGAGGTATCAGAGAGAAATACCGTGGATTATGAGGTTTCGACTTCCTTAGCCATGTCTATAAATTAGAATCAGAGCTGCTGGATTAAGCGAACAATTCATTCGCCTAATCAAAAACAGCAATGAAGACAGTAAGGCTCATGCACAAACAGATAAAAAGAGTCCCGCTATTGAAAAAAAAAACATGATATTAAACAAGGCGCGCACTCTACTAAGCACATATATTTTCAAATATGATTTTGAAATAATAATTAAAATTGAAAATGGGAAGATAATAAAATATACGAAGAGTTTTTATAATCTAAGATTCGCATACAACTTTCCAAATCCTAACAGTCGTCTGACATACATGAAATTTATAAGAACTAAATTCAGAAAATATAAAGGACGACAAACAAAATGATATATTTTTTGACAACCCACAACTGGAATACATAGAAAAAGCTGTCTATCTAGGATAAATAATCGTTCAAAGAAAGGAATAAAACGTAGATTATTAGGTTATGTTAGGTTAGATTAAAGTGGCTGTCCTGGGATGCGACATACTTGGACTATAGGGTCCTTTGTGATACCGGTCCTTTGTGGGTTGGCCCAACCCCGGCCACTACTCCATGAACCATTTGGAGCTGTTTAAGACCAGCGAGAGTGCTTTGACTTCAACGGACTTAAGATCGGAGATGTCGTCAAAGAAATGCTGACTCAGATGAGTCCATATCCTCATGGCTAGAGCTGGGCAGTGACACAGAAGATGAGACATCGTTTCCTCATCCTCTCCACTGTGACAGCTCTCGCAATAATTGTGATGCACTGATAGGCCCAGTCGTTCAGCGTGCCTGCCGCCTAGCCAGTGTCCTGTAATAGCCGAAACGATTTTGCTTATATAGGCCCTTTGAAGCGAGACAAGATCGTCGGAATGCCTTCGATTAACTCAGACCATATCTGGCTTGTAGTACCACAAGTACGTTCCTCCCTCCATCTAAGATTGGCCTTTCTTAAGATATTCTCATTCAGGAGCAGCTTGCAGTTCGCATACAGAACTCCCAGATACCTATTGATGCTTGTGTTCGGCAGCCTTGTGCCATTTTGGGCGAGACATATGATGTGCGCAAAAGGTGAAAGGCCACCAAATTATGTACTGAATAGTTACTGACGGAAGATAAAAGGAACAGATGCAAGCAAATCACGAGATGGTACAATCCTTTTAATAAATTCGTTGCAGCTCGTGAACGAGGCTAACATTTGTTCAGCTTCGGGAATAATTTAGGAGATAATTATATCCAGGAGTGCAAGCTATTATTTTTATTATTCTTATTAAATTTTAAGCTTAGAATATAATATTATTATGTATTGTTTTTCTCCATACTGTAGTGTTATCAATGTCTAAATAACCTGAAAACACAAAGAAAGAAGAATAGTATATCATGAAAGTTATTTGAGTTAATAACAATTTTGTACATCCTAAAATTGTATTATACACAAATATTTTTGTTGTCTAGTCATTCTGACCTAGGCGACATTTTAATAAATAGAAAATTCTACATGATTTAATATTTATTATAATTTTTTTCGTTTTTTTGCTTTTTTCTACTGAATCATTCGAAGTTTCACTATAAAACCGCATTATCGTGTGCATAACATAGCATACGTACAGGGTGTACCTTTGTGTGATATTTTAGAAATTATTTTAAAGATTATATTATTTCTATTATTTATTATCATAACTGTCGTCAGAAAGGAGAGATTTAAAGCAATCTATGTTATAACAAAAATGACAAAGTATTAGCCTGGAAATCGTGGACCTCTTAATGATATTATCTAAATATCAAATTATGTTAACGCTAGTGGATAGACGCTGAGTTTACAATTCAAGATATAATAACAAAACATGTTTATAACAAGTTATACAAATGTTTTATCCATTAGTCAATTAGGTCATAAGAATGTCAGTTTATACATATTACATTACAATGTTTTTCACCTTACTGCTATTTTAAAATTTATTCGACATGATGGATAAATTAAGTGTCGCTTTTTGTTTTCAATTAATATTATATATTGACCATAAAGTAATCTGTATCTATAACTGATATTTTGACAATTTATATACACAAAACAAAAATATGTCTACAATTTAAAAATAATAGATAAATCAAATTAATATTTGGTTGAAATGGTAATAGTGACTAGATTACACATAAAACTTTTTCACAAAAAATAGAACCGACGAAAGAAAAAAATAACTGAAAAGCATAAAATAATAACTCTGTAACAAAAAATCTTCGAAAAAAGGAAAATAAAAAAGTAACTTTTTAGTCTAACTAAGTCATACCCTAATGTAAATACCTAAATAGTTTTGAGTCGGCGCCAATGATGTGTGTCAAGTTTAAACAGAATAGGTTCACAGATGAAAATTCAGTGGTGAACAATCAACCATACCCTATTTTGCATCCCTTAGGGGTAAAATTTTTTTTTCAAATTTATATGGTACCAATTTCGAAATATACCCTAACCAATAAAAAAAAGTTATGGAAATGGCCTTCTCTGTAAAAAGTTATGCGGGGTCATACATAAATATAGGGATTGACTTGAAAACCTCCTTCGTTTTTTTCGTCGGTTAAAAAAACATTTAAACTGCGCAAACATATTGAGTGCTTTGAAATAGTGTTTACACACAGAACGTATATTATCATATTTATGATATTTTTATTTAGTGGAAGCGCTGGAAAGTATTATTTTTTATTTTTTTGTGGCAAAAAAAGAATTATCAAAATCGGACTACTCTGTAAAAAGTTATGCGTGATCATACATTAAAAAAAATATACAGGTTGAATTGAGTACCTTCTTCTTTCATCGGTAATTAAAACCATAATTCATTTTTTACTTAACTATTCTTCAAAAACTTTATTAGGCTCTTATAAAAACATGAGTACGGTTCATGGATCCACTTTTGGCATATGTCGAATTGAATTATGTATACTCTAGAGCTTATGCAGCGTTTCATGACAAAAATTGCATTTCTAACTTTAGTCTATGTCAGATTGTACTTTAGAACGTATTTGTTCATTAAAGATTAATTTCATTAGAATCTTTTCAAGGTCATTTGATACAGTTCGAGGAAGACGAAGAGAAGGATGAAGTATTTCTTTGATTTAGCAATCTCTTTACCAGACATATGTATTTAAAATGTTTATCAAATAGTGTGACTTATTATAATGACAACAGTGAGAGATGCTTTGTGTTGATATTAAAAGAGTATGATTTTCTCAAAAAAATATTGCATGGAATGTCCCGTATTTTTTCAATTAGCTATTTAATTATTAATTCTTTTTAGGTACAAATAAAACTTATATGTTTTAAGACTGAAAAACCCATTTACGAATACCAGCACTACTACTGACTTTGTATTTTGTTACAAATTAGGAGTAAGTACAAACTGACGTCTTACTTAAATACAAATCAACCTGATAAAAGGATGTTGAGAAATGCTTGTTACGACGCATGTCATATAAAACTTTTTTTTTTTTATAGTTTGGTTTAAACAGTTTGATTTGAACAGTTGGCTATACTGTTTGACTATTAAATGTTACAGTTTTGAATTGAAAAACTGTTGAGTTATAATGAATTGTCGCGCTTTTTGGTATAAAATATATATGTTATATTCCCAAGTTTTTGGTTTTACAGACGAATTACAATTTTCATTTATTCTCTGAGTAAAATGTTTTAAAGATTATACACAAGAACTGCGGATTAATTAAGGATTGTTATAAAAAAAAAATTGAAAGTGAAACCTCACATTTATGAAGAATAATTATTTAGAATTAAGATTGGGTTGTTTAAGATTGACACTATGATAATATTTCTTAAGCTCTGTATTGAGCCCAAAATTTACGATTTATTCAGCTTTTATCAGAATTTGTTCAAATCTACGTACTTTATGCACATGTTTACAGATACACTCAGTACATATGAAATACATCTATGACAATTTTTATATTTATTTTTATGTCGTTATGATTATTTATTTATGTTCTGCCATAGTTCAGAATCGTAGTTATATCTATTATCAATATTGTATTTAGAAAAGAAACGGCAGAGAGTTTATCTACAAAATACAATTCGTTTAAGTTTATAAAAAGACCTGTCTTATGGTGGTCAACAACATTGCTTCCAACATCTAGGCTATTATATACAGTATAACCTGGATAAGCGACAGTTTGTTTAAAAGACCGAGAATTTGGTCTAGTTTCTGAAGGTTTGTCACTCAACCAGTTTTTCACTTGGTACAGAAGTACAGAAGTTGCTTCACTTATTTACAGAGATATAAGAAAATAGTGTTTATTTATCTTAAAGATTTACTCACTTAATCAAGTAATCTATTCGTTTGTTTTTCTTTTGTTATTTTTAATATGTTCCTCAAGATTATAAATCTCCATATTCGCTTAACATTTAAAGAAATGTGAACAAATGCATTTAAAACATTCTTGTTTCTTTGGAATGTGATTTATTTTTGTATACATATTGTCGTCGTCGAACTCTTAGCTGTCATTTTTGTCGATGATTCTGCTCATTCAACATCAGTGTTTTCTCCTAAACCAGCTACATCATTTTTCCCCATTCTCCTTTATGTGTGTGATAAGGATTTCTAGGATTTCTGGGATTTCTGCTCGAGAATTCTCGCCTCGAGAGCTCTCGAGAAATTTGTCTTTAGTCGAGACGGAAAAAAAAACTCAACGCCTCGAGAACTCGAGAAATCAATTCCGTTTGAAATCAATTCCAAACTATAAAAAAACACGCATGTAACACGTGACAAGTCTTTAGTATTCCGGAAAGCTTATTTTATAAGGAAAAAGCGTTAAATTAATATTTGATTTCTTTGTTGATTATTTTGCGGGTTACTGGTTTAGTTTTAGTTGGCATACTACGCTCAAATTCAAAAAAATAGTACTGAATTGTAATTTGATTAATCGAGAGACTGTGATGTTATTAACAAAATAGTTTATAAACATAAAAGGCATTCTAGTTGAAGTTGGTAGCAAAAAGTTTGTTTTGTTCTAAATATGGACTAGTAATTTTCTTGATTTAATTTTACTGATTATTTTTTATTTAATTAAAGACTGTTGTACATTTGGGAACTGGTAGGGACCCAATAATTATAAAAAAGGTAAGCACTGCCCTACTCTTAACTTTTTATATAGACCAGCCGAGTATAGTTTCATTAATTTATTGTTGTCGATTTGTTAATTAATAAGTGCAATTTATGGTAACTAAAAATTTACCATTTGATTTAATTGATCTCACCTATCAGTCTAATTTGTAATAAAGCAAAAATTTGGAAATAACATTGTGTTTTATTAAACATTTCAAAATTTCTCCAGTATATCGAGAAATTCTGGTCGAGAATTATTTTGCCTCGAGAAATAAAAAAGGTCGAGAAACCAGGAACCCTAGTGATAACAAAGAGTGGTTGGTCTCTGTCAAGACAAACTCACGTCGTGTTTCATTTCGCTCTTGAACGCATTCACTGTTTTAAGTTAAGTCACTCAACGATAGCACTTTAATTTTTCGTTTAGATAACTATAGCAATTTGCTTAGGCATTGACTCTTATCAACTGTAGGAATTATACAAACTCGAAGTATTTCCATACAAATACAAACTATGGCTTATACAACTGTGAGGAAAAAGTCGTTATCAGTTATTGTCTAGATGTGAAGAACGGCTACCTCGTATATAGAGGTTTCTACTTTTTTATTCATAGAGGTTTTCTAGCGTAGTAAAATACTATACGACGGGGAAAGGTAGTAAAAATTTTTCTCACTTAGTTCTTATTGATTCAGGTTCGACTGTATATATTATATTTATATTGAGTTTTGCAATATTGTTAATTCCACATACTATTATGTTTTATCAGATTATATCCACATTAAAATATAATGTTTTCACCTAGAGGAATTTGTGCGATTCAACAAAAGTAATATAAATGTAGAAGATGTTCGCAATCGAGACATGAAAATATCGTTTCCTTAAATAAGGTGATGTATAAACGATTTGGACAGGTAAATATTACACTGGAAAAAACAAAATAGTGAACCCAACTATGTCGGGTAGTTGGCCAATTCTACATGCAAATGAATAGCACTTATGCTGAATACCGTAACATTAAAGTAATGAAACTGATTTTGTTTTGAGATTGTATGTTATTCTAACCGAATTACGATTTATCAAAACAAATAAATTTTGCAAACTTGCGTATTTATACTTAAATAATAAATAAATAGTTTCAAAATATTATGATACTATTAGTAATCGGTATAAAATAATACCAAAACTTCTCGCTAATGACATGTTTCATTGTGAAAGGTATATACTGTTATCTAACCATAGCAGTTAATTACGGTCTTATTGTAAGTGTATATAGTGAAAGTGTATATGTGAACATCAAAGTTAATGCTAAGACAGAATTCTATTGACAGAGAGAGAGATAATAATAATGATTTTAGTAATATTTAGCATATAGAATAACCATAATTATGTTAATATCAACGCAATTTTCCATTGAATAAAATTTGGCTAAAGTTATAAAATAAGTATATTTATCTACTGATTGTGGTGCCGCAAGGTACTCTGAGGGTATATGATTGGCATCTATAATATATAATAGAATACAATGTTGACAAATTAACAAGACGGCATAATTTTTCGGATTATGCCGTAGGATTATTAAAAAAACATGAATGTACCGACGCAACGTTCTTAAAGTAGTACTTAAAATAGATCCACGACGAAGACGCAGCTATTTTCACATCGAGTCAATTAGAACATACCACAACTCAAAATAACCTGAAAAATCATATATTGCAGTCTGCTTGAAAAAGATCCCTCGATATTCAAATCGACATATTTATCTTGAAGTGGCATTACAAAAAGAAAGTTGTCTTAAGATGCCCCAGAGTTCAAAATTATATTTGTTATTAAATAGTTATCAAGTACAAAATACTTTCTATCTATATTATAAAAACATATGTAATAAAAAAAAAACAAGTGACGAATAATAATTTGTAAATGATATTTAGTTAAATGTCAATAAATTGAACGGTAAATAATTTGTAAGTAAAAAAAGTCTGGTTAACCATTTACCACACACTTAAAGGTGTTAAGGTTATATTATACTGATAGATTTTATCGAAAATTTATAACCTAATATTGTAAGTGATCACCCATAATTACACACACTAATTGAATATAATTTGATTCATGTATACGCCCATTATATTGTGTTAGTATTATTTAATGTAAATAATACGGTCCTGATATATTTTAGTTTAGTGAATATAATGGCTATATGAATAGTAGTGTTCGTCGGTATTCGGTACACGACGACTAATGGTAGCCTGAACGCGTTCTCGATTACAACTGGTGTGACTCGATCCGTAAACCGTCAGGGACATTGCCTGAAATCCTGAAAGCATAGATCCATCTCCGTACGGTATAAATGTTCATTCATATATATATATATATATATATATATATATATATATATATATATATATATATATATATATATATATATATATATATATATATATATATATATATACATATATATATGTATTCGTATGCATCTATCACGTCAGACTAGTATTGTAAGTAGTATTTGTTAAAAGTATATACGGGGATAGATAGATGTACGTAACCTACACACCATACCAAAAACATGTAGAACATTTCGTATTATGCAGAACGTCTCAAAAATACAGTGCACTATCCAAAAACTATCTCTTAACACTCGTGACGTGTTTTATCATCTTCTGAACATTATTATTAATTTTATTTGTTTTACTTGATTTTAAATTCACCTGTACAATCATTCAGATTAACAATCAAGGTAGGGACACACGAGCGTTAAAAATGACAGACAAATTATGTGACACACGAGACATTTCCTATCAGTTTTATGACGTCGCTTGAACTGAACATCCTATTTAATATAAAGGTAATCGTTATTAATTATTTAAAAAAATATAGTTATCTTATAATTGTAATCCTTTCCAAAAATTAAAAAAATTCATTACGCAGGAGCTGCGTCAACTTAGCGAATTTCATTAGAATACATAAATCACTCTCTAGTCACAATTTAAGTCGGATCAAAAAGAAATGTTGTATCTGATATCATTTTAGTATTTTCAAGGCCAATTTTATTAATAAATGGAATACGTCAAGGGGAAAGGGGGGCATAAAGTTAGAAGAAAACAAAATATAAATTATCTCTCTTAATATTGGAACAATCGAAAATTTATAACGATTAAAGTTGTAGAAAATCAAGTTTTCTATAATTCATTACCTTATCATTTTTTTCAAACTCTAATGAGTACAGAGTTATTTAGATTTTTAACTGTCAATCTTTAATTGTAAATATTTCTGTAAATATAAGTGTAACAGAAAAATGATAAGAAAAAAAATTACAGTAAAATTAAGTACCTACAACTTAACTCCTTTTAAATTTTTTGATTTTTCTAATATTAAGGGAGATAAGTGTTTCGATGGACATTTGAAGAAATTTTTACGAAATTCCATCATTGGTACGAAAACAATAGCTGCATTTCCCAAGGAAGAAATTCACTCAAAAATTAACGGACGTAATGCAGACGATCATGTGAACAGTTATCTCTAGTACAATAAATAACCAAAAGTGTGTTAACTTATCTGACGCTCGTTCAATGTGCGTTCTATTACTATTAGGAAAACAACGTCTGTTCTCAACGCACGTTGTAATGTCAACTAGTCTATCTTGAAAAACATTTTTCTACAAACATGCATTGTGACGTTTTTTTACCACTCGTGTATCCTAAGGGCTAAGTAGTCGTTAAAAATTGTATCATGGGAGACAGCGAGTCTTGCAAAACTCAACTTTCAAAAATACCATTTACAACATCATTTCCTCTCCAATATACTCGAGTTTGTTTGCAGATATATTTTATATATATATATATTTATTTATTTATTTATTTTGTATTTTATACGGTGTTAAAATAAAAATTTTAATACACCATCGTGGAACTAAACAAAATTTGTTTAAGAAATCCCACATAAAAATAGCAAAATATTCGAAAGCACGGTATGAAGCACGACATGAAGAATAGAACTGTCTCAACGTTAACATCACAAGTTTGAGAATTTGTCAAAACAATCGTTAAAATTAACCAAATATCGAATTCCTAAAGGTTTTTCTATTTGCGGTTTCTAGTGTTGATCAACCATTGAAGAATGCCGCAGAAAACTCGCAAATTTCAAAGTTGTTCCTTATAAACATAATGACAACTTTATGTTTTGATCTAACACAACCGAAATCGTCTGTAAAAACATATTTTACAGTCAAGTTCGTTCGCTTTTCAAAAATAGCCTTTAGTATTAATTCTCTAGAATTTCCGCAATTAGATCAATTATTAAAAACATCAATATGCATTAGCTTGTTGTAATTATTCTCGGACAGTTCTCTTTGATTATATCTTTGATAATTTTTATATAGTTGTTAGTATGTTTACAAGGGAGAACTTCTTAGTCTTACCGTCCTCGATATAAAAATTCATACCATCGTTAAGCGAAGTTGGAGTTGGCTGACAATAGCCAGGGAAGAAATTATTTCATATTTGGTTTTCGGTTAATTTTAACGTTGTTTTGACAAAATCTCAAGCTTTTGAAAATAATAATTTAACTCTAGTTCAGTTCTTATAACATATTGAGGAATATTGTCCCAAAAACCTCGCCTCGGCCGAGAGACAAATTTACAAAAAGTAAGTTTTTTTTTATAAAATAATATAGTAACATGTATCTTTACAAAAAACATGAAGCAATAGATGATTCATGTTTTGTGCGTTTATACTTTATACTTACAGTATCTTGTATATGGATTTCGCATTGGAAATCGTGGAACCATATATGAAGAAACTCTCATATAGTTCTTTAAACGTCATGGGATTTCATCTTTTCATAATATCTTTTTTAGGCCAAATTTTTTTTGAATTTACTGTTTTCATTCGAGGAGTCATAAAAATTTAGAGACTAAGCAACTTATATTCCATGTTTCAAAGACATTTATTTTCTAACAAGTTTTTTTTACCATATTATGTACATTCATGCAAAATAAGTCAAAGTTAGTATAAATTTTACCTCGGCCGAGGCGAGGATGATAGCTAACCCAACCGAGGCGAGGCTAGACAACATTCTGCCTCGACCGAGGCCGAGGCGAGGCAAGGGTGATATTTAAAAAAAGGAGGCGAGTCGAGGTGATACCAAAACCTCGCCTCCCCTCGTGCCCCGTCAAACACTAAAATTAAGCAATCGTTTCCAACAGTATTTAAGAAGAAGCTAAAAGCATTTTTATTAACAAGGATTTATTATGACATAGAGAAATTTGTTGATGAAACGACATATTCTGTGTACTCTGTGCAATTTAAAGAATAAACAAATTATTATTATTATTACTAATTCACGACGAACTAACAGCATATTACCGACATTTAATGTAATTAAGATCCTAAAAACCCTACAGAGGTTTAGGATTCGGATAAAATAAAATAAAACAAGCAAAATAATTTCGTCGCTACGTCTATATAAACCCTATGTCGTATTACCTGTTACTGTGGCCTGTGGCCTGTTACTGTGTCGTTCAAGAACACCAAGAAACATTTTACTGCATCTATCTTTAACCCGAATTTGATAATCGGTATTCATTAAGTACCTAATCTTTAGAAAACAATCAATAAAATTATTTTTCATTCCACTTGTTTAAAACCAATTTGTCAATTCGTAAGATCTTGGCAAAATTTTCTGTAGTCTAAAAACTATCAAATTTTTCTTCATTATTTTTACAACAATGTGACATATTGATTCATGAATTCATTACATATGAAACGATTAATGTGATAGCAACGGTATATCGATATTTCTAGAAATATAAGTTTGCCGAGCATTGATGTTGGAAGTTACGCGAAATCACGGATATGTGCGCTAACTAACATATATATCTGTTTATAGTTTGGTTTCTATATTTGGCCTGCTCGACCAAATATAGAAACTCACACGCTCTATGGCGGTTATTACGTTTTAACCATATGCATAACAAAAGTACGTCTTATTACAGTCTGTTTTTGACACAAATTACGTACCGATGCGTAACGCAATCGGTTGTCAGAAACGAGAATATTCTATTTGTTGTTTTTGAGCTGTATTGAAGAGCAGTTATGGAAACTAATAAAATTTCGTAAAAAATGTAATCAATTTTTATAGTAAAAAATATATGCAATTGAAATTTACTAAATTTTATTATTATTTCAAAACTATTCTAAACAAGTGAAAATAACAACTAAGTGAGTTAATTGCTTAAATACCTGGTATATCCTAAATTGATGTAAAAAAGAATATAGCAAAAGTTTTGTATTTTTAAAAGAGGAACATTTTTTGTTTTTATATCTCTTATAGTTTCAAAGATGGTCAGTTTTGCCCATTTTACCCAAACATGATCCGATTTTGCCCATTCACGAAAGTTAATTTACTTTTCAGGTTTAGAACAAACACTAAAAATTTCAGCTCGTTATCTCTTTTCGTTATTGAGTTATCGTTCACGGACGGACAGGCAGATGTGCGGGAATAGCCAAATTAGGAAATTTTATGAACACCAATTTCAAACATATCTGTCAATATTTTCATGCTTTACAAAGTCGGGACTAAACTTAATATATCCTTGTATATTTATATATACCGAGTATAAAAATATCGATGTTTTAAGATATTGAAATTGCTATTTCGATATACCGAATATATTTATATCAATATTGATATTATACTATTGCCAACCCTAATAATGTGTGGCATATCGTTTTTGAGATCCTCTGTAAAGAACGGATAACACAGCATACTATTATAGAGCTCGTATAATACAACAAGGCATTTACTCCAACTATGTACTATCATCTAAACATTGCAAAGCAACCCATCTACCTACTTCATATAATATAATATTATACACGATATACCGTACGTTTAGTTTACATCTTCGCATAGTAGATCTCCCACGAGTATGAGAGAGTTCATATGTAAACATTAAGCACTGTGTATGAGAAGGAGGTATTATAGATTTGATATTTTTCAAAACAATGAATAATATTCATAATTGTTCGAGTGGTTGGTGATTGTCTCATACAGCACAACAGTAACAAAACACATACAACACGTACATAGGCACATAGGCACATAAGACTTCCTTAAGAATTGCTTAATGTATACATATGTACTCTCTCATACTCGTGGGAGATCTACTATGCGAAGATGTTAACTAAACATACGGTATATATATAAGGTGTTCTATTTAAAAGTTGCCTTTAATCCTAGGGGAAGAATTTTTAACAAAATGTATTTGTATTGTCGAATAAATTATGTCACATATACACAAAACAATAAAGTCATGTGTATTACTACAAGTAGTAGTTCTGAAGTAGAGAACACAGGGAGGATAGGAGCACATTTTCAGAGGATGGGAATAAGTTATTATTATAAATTGACGGTTCGATTTAAAAAATAAGCAGGAGCTGCGTCAATCCTCATAATCAATATATCACTTCTCGGAAGTAGATCTGAAGTAACTTTGAAGTAAGTACATGTCGGTTTATAGAAAATCAACTTTACGAGAAATATAAATATATATATATATATATATATATATATATATATATATATATATATATATATATATATATAACTTTACTCCTTAGACATTTTTTGACATTTCCAATATTAAGAGAGAAATTTCTCCTCTTGCCCCTCTTCCCCCTAAACCCCCATTTCCTTCGTTCGATTTTTCCTATTACGAACTTTCAAATCCTAAATTTTTCTGTTGGTGATTTTTTACATATACTAGGTAAGATCGCCTACACTTATTATCATTATCGATTACACAAATAGACATTTTTCAGATCAGCTAATTTTTACGGAAATATGTAATATAACTGATAAATAAATTAATTGGAAGGAAATCTGGTTCCCGGATTTGATTATTTATGCGCTCATTGTTTTGAGTGCTTTGTTGTTTACCATGTCTTTGAGCCAATCACTAGTGGTAATCGTTTTGTTTCAATTTATTGATTTCTATTGGATGTTGTTGAAGAATGGGTAGATCGTGGAAGGAAGTGGAGGCGTGTGCTAATATGCGACAGGTTTAATTTACCCTATATATATATATATATATATATATTTATTTATTTATTTAGTTACCGAAGCAGTTAGTTAGGGTCTTATTGCAAGTATATATAGTGAGTGTATCTATAGACAGTATAGAGAGATGTGACTAATTTAAGTCGCAAGCAAAAGTTATAGAGAATTGGTTCGTAATTCGGGGCTGCAAAACTAGATGAAATTAATCGATGATTAATAATTAATTAATTTTTTGTTCAAGTGATAACCACTTTCAATCAACAAATACATATATTTGCGTCAACATACGTCACTAGACTACATCGCGTAGTTTAGAGAACTGAGTCGTTCGGTTCACCGTATATATACCCACCGCGTAGTTAAATCACGATCCAATAAATTTATCCCATTTCTTTCCTGTGTAGATAATGAAAACCTGTGCACAAATTGTTTGATATAAGAATAAGTGAAACGAAAACAGTTTCACCAATAACAGCGGGAAGGCAACAAAAAACATTGACGACAATAGTCATCAAAAGTCTGAGACTGGTTTTCTAAATTAAAACATAATAAAAAGTAGAATTTCAAAACACACTCACCAGGTATGGTTTTCGATAAATAATAGTTTAAAAAAACTAAAAAACATGCGTTTTTAGCTAGCCGAACTAAAAAGTCGAAAATAATTAATTTGATTGTAAAAAAACGTGGGATTGATTCTTTAAAAATGCATCCCACGTTTTTTTTTAATCAAATTCATTATATCCATATTTCAGAATTATTTTCTACTTGTAAGTACGGCTAGCTATAAAAGCGTGTTTTTTTAATTTTTTTAAACTATTACTTATTTTTGCTTTTTTAGTCTTGATAAAGACTAAAAGATGTTTACTACAATTCATTACCTCATCATTTTTTCTACAACTCGAATGTGTACATAGATTTTTAGGACTTAAATTTTCAATCTTAAACCGTCAATATCTCTGTAAATATTAGAGAAACAGAAAAAATTATAAGGAACATAATTATAGTAAAACTAATTTTCTACAACTTTACTTTTCATGTATTTTTCGATGTTTTCAATATTAAGAGAGATATACCAAATTTTGGTTCTCATCCTCCCTCTAAACCCCCCTTTTTCCGTGTCGATTCCGGTCATGCTTACCATAAAAATACATTGTCATCCGAATTACATATACGTACAAAGTTTTAATTTAATTCGACGTTTTGAAGTGGGTGAAAATCATGTTAAAAGATTCCGTTACATATATAAAAACATAAAAGTACTTTAATTGATGTCGGCTTTCGGACACACAATGACAAAAAATGTAACCACATAAAAAATAATTTCTAGGAATTCTTTTATCGAAAAAATCTCAAATTTCCAGAAATCAAAAAGAAAGAATTGACGGGACACATTGTATACGGACGTAGACAAATGTTATAAGTAAGTTTTTGTCATAACTGTCGTTATAACCGTCTTTCATTATAATGGAAGTTTGTATTTAACAGGAGCAAAATGATCCATGTTGTTATTTACGACTTAGGTAAGTTTTAAAGGTAAACAAACTGTATACATTGTAAATAGTAAAATCAAATAAGTTACAGTGTAGCCAATGTAAGAATAAAAAAAAAATGAAAAAGAAAAAGAAAAAACAGTATCTAAAAACCGAATGTTGCATTTATTGAATATTCCACAAAATAATTCATACATGTATTATATTAAACGACAAGTAAATAGTAAAATCAGACTTTTTACGATATGGCTAACTATACACAAAAGTTGATACCATTTTTTTCAATTTTACAGTTGATTTGTGCCTTATTCATTTGGTATTCGAAGAAAAGTTTTCGAATAAAAGTTGTTGCAATATTTCTAATTAACAACTTTTATCTGAAGCATTTTTTCGAAAACCGAATCAATCAAACATAAATCAATTATAAAATTTAAAAAAATGACATGAACTTATGTGGTACAAAGTATTCGTAATTTTAAGGAATACTTTACTTAGGAAAGAAAATAACTTTAGAAAGATAATTCGTGTTTGTACGCGCTCTAGAGGCCATAATATTAGAACGATCGGCATGAAATTTTGTATGAAATGTGTGTCCGTTATTTCAAAGGTCCGGCTCAAAATTGGCACAATTGGTCAAGGGGTAAGGGATGTTTATAGAGAAAAGGTTACTTTGAATATCACTTTTTATTTCCAAAAATATTTACAACTTTAATGTTCTGATATTTTTAATAATCAATAAAAAAAAGTTAATTTGAAATTGTGCTTCAATGCCTAGATCAATTATTTGTATTTTATTAATACGAATTTCTACTACAAAGTAATCATCATCAGTATGAATGAGGCAGTCGTAACTATGGAATCGAAGTAAATCGAATAATAAAGTTATGGAATCGAAGATATGTTACTCGTTGCTAATTTGACGTGTGAGATACCATACAAATATTTGATCTAGGAAATGGAGCAAAATTTGAAATTATTATTATTATTATTATTCTTTATTAACATGAAAATCAAAATATTATACACACACAAAAATTCAATATTCAATGATAAAAGTAATTAAACAAATTACGAAAATTTATCTCAGAAAATTAAATGAAACTTAAGTAACTAAAAATAACTGAAAAATAGTGCAGACAAAATCCAAGGGAGGAAGGTATTATAAATATGATTGCCGTCTTTAAAGTATATATTTTTAGCATTTTTCCATTAGGGGTCGAATGTTGGCGTCGTGTCCATGTAAAATGCTTTGAGCGGAGTTAAAATCTATATTACTAAGAGCTTGTCTAAGGTCACCGGAAATACCCCCACAGTCTTCGATCAAATGTTCTACGCTCTCAAACACATACACGTTCATCATTCGTTTTCCGATTACTCCACTTAAAACCACACATTCGAAAGTTCGCGATGTAGTACCTCATATCTTTACCCACAACATTCAAGTATTTCGCACCACCGTTATAATGGTAATTTCATATTCGTAATTATTCTTTCCTCTGAAATAATTCGCTTAGTCTATGCAACTCTTACGTGATGAATTTTTCATAATTATGTAATGTACACAGGGCCACAAAAGTATCGAGCATTTTTTAAAATTTTATAATTGATATTTATGCCTTAATTCTTCGGTTATCAAAAAAATGCCTGGAATAAAATTAGTTCGTTATAATCTTACTTTCACGCGAAACATATTCCCAATAACTGAAAGAATAAGGTACAAATTAACTAAATAAGTTTGTCAAATGAGCGCTACTTTTGTGGGTTCTAGTAAAAAAAAGGGAAAAATAATTAAACAGTTGGTGAGGGGCGCTTTGTGTTGCAATTATTATTGTCTTATCAAAGAAATTCAAACTCGTAAATTGCCAAATTTACGTTCAAATTTATTTATCCCTTATCCATGACCGAAACTGATTGATATTACACCAGTTGTTGGCTATCCTTACCTATGGGTTTTTATGGTTTTCCACTGATGTTAATACTAGGATAGTTTCTTGTGATGTCAGCTTTAGTCATATACGTTACCCTTCTTTCATTTGCCCGATCCTACTAGTAAGATAACTTTTATTAGTATTATAATGTTTTTGTTGCTTAATGCTTAACAGGAGTGTTCTGATGAGCCGATAAAGTAAAGTCTTAATTCTATAATACCGCGAATACACACTCGGTGAGGCAAGACATTTCGCTCTGCCTGATTAATCTATAATAATTTTTAATAGTTTAATCAAAAAATTACTACCCCGTCATTTTTAATTAAAAAATGACGAGAACTGTATTGCCGGCCGAACACTCGGCGAGAGACTTACGAATGTCTCCCCGGAATTAAATGTAAGCAAAAAAAAATTCGTAACGCAGGAGCTGCTTCAACTTCAAGCTAATTTCCTTAGAATACATAAATGACTCTCTAGCGGTCACAACTTTAGTCTGATCAAAATGAAATGTCGTATATGATTTTAGTATTTTCAAGTCCAATTTTATTTATTAATAAATGACATACGTCGAAGGGAATGGGGGGGGGGGGTATAAAGAAAGGAGAAAACACAAAATATAAAATATCTATCTTAATATTAGAACAATCGAAAAAAGCGTTAGGAATAAAGTTGTAGAAAATTATATTTGCTACAATTCATCATCTTATCATTTTTGCTCAAACTTTAATGTGTACAGAGATATTAAAGAATTTAATTTTCAATCTTAAACCGTCAATATTTCTGTAAATATTATTGTAACAGAAAAAATGTCAAGAAACAAAATTACAGCAAAACTAAGTACCTACAACTTTACATCTTATAAATTTTTCGATTTTTCAAATTTTAAGGGAGATATGTAAATTTTTGTGTTTCCCCCTCCCTCTAAACTCCCCTTTCCCCTTGTCCGATTTTACCCATTAACGAACTTGACCTTTTGAATACCAAAAGCGCCTCAAATACCAAATCTCATTCCGATAAAATGAAAACTGTGAGCGCTAGAGTGATACATATATATATTTGTATATACATATATAATTTTACAGATGGTCATTTTTGACATCTACTAGGTAGGATCGATGGACATTTGAAGAAATTTTGACTTCGGTACGGGACCAATAGCTCTATTTCCTTTCAGGAAATTCGCTAAAAAAATTAATTTCAATATAAATATCTGACAAATATAAGCCAGAGTTTGTTCAAATCTATATCTTGTAATAGAAGATGTTTGTTTACAATATTTAATATGTCAGTCAAAAATTCATGTAAACCTAATTTCATAGTATACACAAAATTATAAAGTTTTGTCACTTTTTAGCCAACAAACGAAAAACTAGATTGCTAGTGTCTACCATTGTTGATAAACGGTACACTAGACACATGTAAATACAAGATGTATATGATTATGAATATAAATATAAATATGAGATACAAACTTTTCATGTTACGAAGGACCATGAGTAAAAACAGTCTTTCAAGACCAAACATGACTAGATTTTGAAATATTGTTTACTGAGATATTAGTACGTGGGCCACCTATGAAATTTTACATTTTTATTTTACTTCTGTATATGTAATTATGTTTACAATAGTAACAGTCTGAACAGACTGAATAAACAATATGTGTTAGACTTAAGATTTAGATTTATGTAAAATAGTATTATATAACATTGCACAGCAAAAAAAATTCGTTACGCAGGAGCTGCTTCAACTTAGCGAATTTCCTTAGAATACATATATCACTTTCTAGCGGTCACAATATTAGTCTGATCAAAATGAAATGTTTATGACTTTAGTATTTGCATGGCCAATTTTATTAATAAATGATATACGTCAAGGGGAAATGTGGGCATAAGGAAAGAAGAAAACACAATATATAAAATATCTCTCTTAATATTAGAACATTCGAAAAATGCGTAAGGAATAAAGTTGTAAAAAATCATGTTTGCTAAAATTCATCACCTTATCATTTTTGCTCAAACTCTAATGTCTAATGTCTAGAGATTTTGAAGAATTTAATTTTCAATCTTAAACCGTCAATATTTCTGTAAATATTAGGGTAACAGAAAAAATGACAAGAAACAAAATTACAGTAAAACTTAATACCTACAACTTTACATCTTATAAATTTTTCGATTTTTGGAATATTAAGAGAGATATGTCAAATTTAGTGTTTCCCCTTCCTCTAAACCCCCCTTTCCCCTTGTTCGATTTTACCCATTAACGAACTTGACTTTATGAATACCAAAAGCGCCTTGAAAATCAAATTTCATTCCAATCAGATCAAAATTGTGACCGCTAGAGTGATTACAGACACATATATATATATATATATATATATATATGTATATATATATATATGTCCATAGATAAATATATATATATATATATATATATATATATATATATAAATTTTACAGATGGTGATTTTCGACATCTACTAGGTAGGATCGATGGACATTTGCAAAAATTTTTGCAAAATTTTGAAGTCGGTACGGGACCAATAGCTCTATTTCGTTTCAGGAAATTCGCTTAAAAGTGGCGGACTTAGAAAAATTTATTTAAATATGCTTCTGTTGGCCTGGACGTAAGACTGCATAAAAAAACCTTTTAATTTACGGAAAAATATTAATTAAAAATAAAAGACAAATTTGCATAAATTTCAGAATATTATAAAAGCATTTTATTTCTACCTTTCAAAAGAAAATAAACTTTTAACAGTGAATATTGCCTCCTGTTGCTCTAATGACTGCCCCAAGACTTCTAGCAATTATTTTAATTAAGTTCACAACAACATCTTGGATGATTACCTCCCATTCCTGAACTAAAGCTATTATGCACTCCTGTGAGCTACCAGGAGGTTAATTCATCTTCTAATACATCGGACAAGTTCATGCCAGATATGTTCTACTTAATTTCACTCTGGGATGCGCAGTGGCCATATAAAAATCCTAATTTCGATCGTTTTATTTTAATGTACACCATTCGGAATCGTTCTTCTACTGCTTCTGAGACTGCCCAAAGGCTCCTAATGGTTCCATATATTGCTACTAGTGCAGACACTGTTAGAAAAAGACATTTTGAAATGAATTTACGACCCAGAAAGCCAGCCGTAGCCCCAGAGCTCACTGTGCCACATCTGCTGTACAGTGTAAATTATTATTTAGTTTTTCTTATTAAGTGAATACTAGTTAGTAGATCACTGTTTAAGTGATTCTAGCCAATAGATCTATTTATAATTATTTTTAGGAATAATACCGGGTGTTTAACCAGGTACTTAATACCGGGTTTCACTTATACCCCGGCGAATATATTCTTTGCCTCCTTGTGTGGTTTAAAGTAGTTGTAGTTAATCAATTTTATCAAAACTCATTACCTGAGCATATTTTTTTTGACTATTTATATTTATGTATGAAATGAATTTTCTGGAAAGAATAACGTGAATCAGTTTAAAATTTTGAAATCAGTTTAATAACAAATAAATATTTTCGGCGAATAGAAATTTTGTATTTGGGAAAATAGCTCTCCATGGTTAATTAACTATGACGCCGGCAGTCACTCTCTGCGAGGCAAGGCGAGATATAACAAGCACGAGAGTGTACTCACAACGCTCGATTTGCTTCGTGTCGACTCGCTTCAACTCGTCAGCGCTCCATTAAAAGTTTGGTTTTTTACACCTGTCACAGGAAGCGAGAGGCGAGTGCGAGCTAGTTCAGTACACTTTCGTCTACGTTCGATTCAAATTTCAAACACCATTTTTAAATATTCAACTATCAACCATTTATTTGAACCCATTAATCTTAATAGGATAACATGAAAATAAATAAAATACTGTATAATTTTATGAATACTTTTTTTATTCTTATAGTCTCATTACTCATTTGAATAGTAAATATTTTTAACATTTCAATCAAAAAATTACTACTACGTATATATTACACGCTTTTCAGATATACCAACGTAATTTCTGGCCAAGCCACGTTGTCACCATTGACGTCAATTGTATTGCCGGCTGAACACTCGACGAGACGGCGAGAGAGTACACAGTTCTACACGCGACTTCTCGCCTTACGAATGTCTCACCGAGCGTGCCGTCATGGAAGAACCGTTTTGTATATCGGGAATATTAAAAATCTCAACTTATGAAATCTCGCTTCACAATCGGTCGAAAAACTTGAGTGAACTTGAGTGAGCTGCCTTAAATATATGGAGATAAAATCTGAGGTTTATACCCATTTTGAGTATAGTAATTTTGTTCACACTGGTTTTAATTCATGTTAAATTAATATTTTATATGAAAAACGGATAAGTTGAAAAAATTATGATTTTCATAATTTCACCAACAAAAAAGAAAAGTATAGAAATAATAAGTTTATAATATTTTTAATTGCTGTGAAATGAGAGTTATGTAGAAAAATTGTATAAATGATTCAATTTAAAAGTTTTCTCGCAAACAGTTGATTTAAGATTTAGTCTACAAATAATTAATGAAGATATCTTGCACATTTTGAATAGAATATTCTCCCCAATTAATTATTAATGATTTGATGATGGGTTGATATGGGTGTTTAGCCTATGCGCAATCAGGAAGGAATAAAATTAAATCGAATAAAAATAAATTATCTAAAATACTCAAACACACCTTCGTCTCCATACCGTATTCTTCAAGATATTTAAATATGAACAATTTATTTTACGAATACACGGCATATACTACCCGGCGTATATTTTCGAAATTTTGTATAATATAAAATTTGAAATGAGATGTGTGAAATAATAAGGGTCAATTCATTTCAAATCGATAAACGATGATCACTGACAAAATGTATATGTTCACATAAATTTCTACTGTATTTAAGACGTGAACTCAAGAATTTATTTTTAGTCACGGATTTTTTTGAGTAGCCATATGTATTCGTGCTATTTTGGAGCCTTACAACGGATTATAGTAAAAGCTCCTGCTTGTTACGATGAATACCCGAATAAAGTTTAAAAGTAATAGTAAGTTAGGTTCAGATCTAGCGACTGTCCGGGATGGGACCCACTTAGACCATGAGGTCCATTGTTTGATGCTTTTGGATGTTTTGATTTTAAATTAGCACAATCCGATTTCTATTTAGATTTTTTCTTAAATCTTGCCAAATAATTGGATTAATTCAATTCAAATACCGCCGCTTAACAAACAAAAACTATATATTTAATAATTTAAATGGGGGTATAAGTTCACGTTTGTTATTAATAAGTAAACGTCAAATGCTTGTAATAACCTATGAATTTTTAATGTTAACAAACACGAATTCAAAATAAAAGTTTATAGTTGTTTTTAATGTATTTTATTTAAACAAAATAATAATTTAACAAATTATTGTTCACTGTAATTGTCTATGAACATAATAAATCATAGTCAAATATATTTTACACAAAATTCAACTTACGAACAAAGTTACAGATATACAATTTACGAATATTTATTTACAACGTGAATTAAAACAAAATAAAATTACGATAAATAATATGAAGAGTTCTGTTATTCACGGGGTGAAATATTACATAATTTCTCCGTGAAACAGACTGAATAACCTTTACCCACCAATGATAAATTTCAAGAGATCCTTTTTTTTATTACAACTGCTATGAGGTAAGTTTTTGATGTGGTATAGTTCCTCCAAAAATACAGACAGATCAATTACTTTCAGATGCGATTCCCGTAGACAATAATTGAGCCTGAAGCTCCGTACGAGTCGTGATAAAACTGTATATTGACATATAATAAAACTGTAATCAATATCAAAAATCAATAAAACAAAAGGTGGTATATAATCAAACATAATGATTAAAAATATATGATTCTAAAACAAATTGTAATTATTGAATGTTTGGGGCTTTTAAAACCCCGTTCATAAAAAGTAATGTAATGTGGGTGGAGATCAAGGTATTTGTATGTAGACAAGGAATTGGTAGGTTTTGCGATTTCAGCCCACTTTGATTGGGACTATACCGATATAAATCTGGAGTTTGTGAAAGGAAACGGCAGATAAAATTCACAATCATAGCGGGTTACTTTCGTTCTTGACAATACGCCGACAGCTTAGTCAATTAACCGCCTCTTAAAATTAATTTAATTGACAAACTGCCGCCGTTGGGAATGAAACCAGCAACCTCTCAGTTCTGAGCAGAGCACGTTTAGCAGCTCGACCATTCGAGATGGTGAAGAAATAGTAAAAAATAATAAAAATAGACATTTTCGAAAGTTGAAAATTTTAGAAAAAGAATTAAGACCCTTCTTCACTTTTTTTGGACATATAATTTTAAGATATAAAATACTGCTACCTGCAAAATTTTGAAACTTGAGAACCTCATTATTTTTCTTGGATGGGAATTATCTTTCCTCTTGTGTGTGGAAAAGATGTTGATGAAAATGTGTGCATCACTATTTCATATTTTTAACACTGTATATTTTAGATCAATGTTATATCATATGGAACCAGTCCAAGTAGCCGAGCGGTCTAAGGCGTTATGTCTGTGCAGTATGCCTACTATGCCTACTAGGTTGTGGGTTCGAATTCCGACATCGGCAGTTTGTCAATTATAAAAAAAAGGGGCGGTTAATTGACTAAACTTTCGACGTATGGACAAGAACGAAGTAACCGGCTATGCTTGAGAAGGTTTTCTGCAGTTTCCTACTCCAGATGAATATCGACATAGTTCCTATCATAGTCGGCTGCAGCCGCATATCCTACCAATTTCTAGTCTACTCACAAATTCCTTCCACATCAATCACATCCTCACATCCTAAGGCATCACAATGGACGTTATGGTCGAAGTTTAGCTCGTCCAGGGCAGCCTTTACAATCTACCTCTATCTATCATATGGATGCCGCTTTCTATAACCAATTGGGTCAGTGTTGTTTCAACATTGTACGTTAGTTCAACAAAATACATACTTTAATGTTAATTTATAACTTGTTTCTGATTTAACCAAGTAATAACATCACTCGGTTATCATTATTTGTGATCAATTTGACTTCTAGTAACTACAGTATACATCTCTACAGTATACATCTCTCTCTTAATTAATTTAATCGAATACTGTAACTGAACTTCATATTAGTCACTGTTAATGATGAGCAAGTGTACCTATAAGTCTACAATTTAATCGTACAAGTTTATTCGGCTATCTAAATAATACCGGCAAAAAGATATTAAGTGTGCTCGAAATACTAAACGGAAATGTGTCACGTATGACGTTGTCGCGGTATCTTGACTCTCTTTAGCCTTTAAAGGAACACGGTAGAACCTACAACAGATTCCGATACTCGACACATAAAAAAACACAAAATATTAGTAAACGTTTACTAAGTCTATGTCAATTGGACAACATGCACTTTAAAAAAAATTAAATAAAACAAAAACTTTATGATATTCAAACCTGAATTTATTTGATTTGAAAAAAAGAATTTTAATTTAATTTTTGTCCCTACAATTTAAATGAGTTTCGGTCTCTTTTTAATACAACAATGTACAACTTACTTTACTTGAACAAATTTTACTTTTAAACTGATGTTACTCGAACAATGTTTACTTTAAACTCGATGTTAATCGATCAATAGATTATTTAAAACTTTGATTTTATTCCAACAAATAGTAATTTTAAACTTTGATCTTAATCGAACCAATGTCAAATTTAAACTGATTTGAAATTGGTAAATTTCTCTGTTTATATAGGGTTCTGGACTTTTCAAGAAGTGCTTGTTTGAACCGAATAGAAAATATTGTTTTTTTGAAAACATTTTTTTTTCCAGATTCTTCTAGAACATTCAGTTACGTTTCAGCCATTGTGGTGGTATTCAGAGTGTCGGTAATTGATAATATTTATTAAAAATTATATTGGTTTGTCTGGGGTACGAACCAACGCAATACCCCTCTTCTCTGACGACTTAACGCACTGGGCTTCCGGCTGTGTGTACTAGACATTTAACATTTACCGATTTCAATTTACAATAATTGCGTAACATTATCAAGCTTGATTTATATTGTTTACCATATAAATTTTTAACAAATTTAATTTGTGTAAACATGTTCGTATTGTTATTTTTTTTCAAAAAAAATTAACTTTGATTTTATAATTTTTTTTCATTCATTTGATTTAAAAAAACTTTTTTTAATAAAATGAATTTTCATTGATTTTATATTTTTTTAAATATTCAAATTAAAACGAATTTTTATTCTTTTGATAAAAAAAAATCTTTTAAAGATAGATCAAAACTATATCTTATTATTTTTCTATTTCCAATTATAAAAAAAACTCCATTCTCCAAGGAGAAAAATATTTCATCTTAAATATTTTTCAACATATTTTCTTACAATAATGTGTTGAGGTACTAAGAATTATTTTCATCATCTCATTTATATGAATGTCAGATTTCAACGTGCATCATCATCTCATTCATATGAATGTTAAAAATGGAATAAAAAACATTTTATACTCACGACAACAAACATTTGAAGGATATCCAAATCCATTATGTTCCTACGTAACATAATTTTTTCTAGACTTTTACTTAAGAATGCACATTTGATACTGTAGGAAAGTATTTCACTTAACTGAAAAGACTTTATTACTACGGTGATTCATTGATTGTTTGTAAATAAATACTAATAGGGAAACCCGGAGCACAACGGGGTACCAGGGTGGAATGAAGTTTGACGAATTTCGGTGACAAGGGAGCTGGTTAAATGTAGAGCTGGACCAACCTGTGGCTGTTCAACTACGACAATGTTAGTCTAGTTTTAATGGTCGTAGATATGTTAAGTTTTGTGATTTTTTTGCTCCTGTGTTGTAACTTACGTTGATCTTGTAACCAAGATAAGGTATACATACTTATATAAAGATTATTAAGCATCAAAGAGAAATCTAGGTTTTTTGAAATTAAATTTCAAATTATTCCCCAATTTCTAGAACAATTATTTGTATTTTATTAATACGTATTTCGACTACAAAGTAGTCATCATCATTATGAATTAGCTAATCGTAACCATCTCCGGGATATGGAGTCAAATATATATAAAGGTATCTTTGACTCCATATCCCGGAGATAATTATACATACTTGTTTATATTAAAACTACAGTTAGTACATGTTTGAAGTATGTTTATTTGTCTTAAGTTTGGTGTAGTTAAATGTTTTTGAACGTATCTTTTACGAGTGAACCTACTCTTCTAACCCAAGTCGTGTCTCTGGGGCGGAATGGGGAACCCATTTTGCCGCAATGTGCATAATGTCTTCCAGTAGATACAACTGACATCAGGCTTGATAGGCCTTCAGACATATTGCCTCTTAGCGAATTTCCTGAAAGGAAATAGATATTGGTCCCGTACCGAAGTCAAAATTTCGCAAAAATTTCTTAAAATATCCACCGATCCTACCTAGTAGATGTCAAAAATCACAATCTGTAAAATTTATATATATATATATATCTATGGACATATATATATATATATATATATATATATATGTATATATATATATATATATATATATATATGTATATATATATATATATATATATATATATATATATATATATATATATATATATATATATATATATGTGTGTGTGTGTCTGTAAGCACTCTAGCGGTCATAGTTTTCATTTTATCGGAATGAAATTTGATATTTGAGGCGCTTTTGGTATTCAAAAGGTCAAGTTCGTTAATGGGTAAAATCGGACAAGGGTAAAGGGGGGTTTATTGGGAGGTGGAAACACAAAATTTGACATATCTCCCTTAATATTTCAATAATCGAAAAATTTATAAGAAGTAAAGTTGTGGGTCCTAACTTTTTGTGATTATACCATTATAATGTATTCATAGAAAAATTTGCAGCTCTCTCAATAAATCCTTTTGTATTTTTAAACCTTATTTGCAACTTCGTACGCTGTTCTGCCCCCGGGTTTCCCTAATATAATAATTAGAAGAATACTTTATTAGTTCTTTCTTTGACAATACATTGTACAGAACACGTTAAAGTAATAGGATTGAGTAAATGAAGAGGTAGGTAGTGCAGCTATGGCTGTGTTAATTAAGGACTATCCCAGTATTCACTTTAGTGCTTCTATGGGAAACCATAGAGAATCATAGGTAAGGATTTCCCATATACCCGCACTAACAAAAAGCAGCATTTGAATCATTTTCAAATGATTACGTTATTAATTAGATGCGTTTAAATGCAATTATATTTATCATTTCGACGTCGTACCGCTTGGAAATATTGAACGGTAAAAAAATTTGTGGCATAAGTGTTTGGTATAAAAAGATCTAATTAGTTTATGTAAGCACGTCCGTCTGCCTGTCATTAAACTTTCAGGAAAACGTGATATTTTGGTGTATTTTGAACCATACCAACTATAAAAATCTACACCTGATATAATTATTATCGAATACCTACCAATTATTTAAATAATTCGGTCTGAATGTACAAAAATAAAATATGAATTTAAATATGTTGTCAAATATTAAAACAATTTTTCCAGCTGAATATGGATCTGAGTCTGAAACAAAATTCACTTTAAAAAAAAAGATTAAATACTTAAAATAAATTAATTATTTAAAGATTAAAAAACTTTAAATAAATTTAAATAATAAATTTACTACAAATAGATTCAACCTATTAGAATTGAATGATAAAATAAAAGTTAATAAAATTGGATTATCCCTTCAACGGGAAAGTCAAAACATAAAATAATATATAAATTTTCAATGTGAAAAAAATTCGGTAATACGGTAATTTGTAAGTCACTGAGTCAGCGCATAAATAGCTACTCATAACGGTTAGCATACTCAAAAAAATAGTACATAGGGTAGGATAGAATATTATCCAAAGCGTATGGTTTCTCGTATATTACGTAAGTGTCTTTTAATTGCAGTTACAAAATGCGAATCGTTTTCAAGCATTATACTTTTAATTGTTTTACAATTTTTGAACTTATTATACAATCGAATTGTCTGGTTTCAGGGCCCTAGATCAACACGTTTGTAACTTGAGATGTGTAATTTGTAATTGCAATATGAGGCTCTGTAACTTTGCCGATGTCTAAACGATTTGTATTAGTATTTTTAATAATAATGAATTTATTTTTATTTTTAAGAAGAAATTTTACGGTTTGATAGTGTCTATATAGTTCAGTAAAGTTAAACATGAAAAGGCAGTCGTGCTTGCAAAAGGTCCGGTCGTTCTGAATTTTTATATGTTGTTAGGACCTAAACCAGTAATAAAAAACCCGATTTGCAATTTCCAAAGTGCTGTGCGAGCGGCGGTGTACCCAAAAAACCATGAAATTTTCGGACATTTTTCAGTTTTTGCTCAATGTCTCAGTGAAGGAAGGGTCTGACCGGTATAGTCATTCTATACACTTTTAAAGTAGACTAAATTCGTCCTGCCAGTAATACTGAAGAAACGATCGATTGTGTGTACGATTACCTATTGGAAAAAAGTGATGAATGCCAGTTTTCTTTATCACACCTCCTACAGCAAATTAAGGGTGATTGTATACCTGATGTCAGAACAGCGAAAACTCATCTCCAAAACGTTTTGTCGATGACATAGTCATAGTGGAGATTGGCACCAACAAAGGGACACTCAGTACAGCTATGTTTTGAGACTGTTGTTCTCAAAAACAAGCGTGGCCCCTTGAAGCTTGGAAGAAGAAGTGTGTGTCATTTTCTCATGTTCTGATAACTGCTGTACGACCTCGATCTTTTATTTCCTTCCTTCTAATTGGAATTGGTACCTACTTTTACCGAAAATATGGATACAAATATCTGGTAAATATGTGCGCTGCGATGGTTATCTGCGCTGGTTAACTTATAATAATTTTGCGTTTTCTGCAGTTTTGGAGAGAATCGCTGGGCATACAGGTACCAGTCTGATCTCAAATGAAAGCTAATTAAATTTACTTCAAGTTTATTACATATAATATTTGACGTGGGATGCGTATTTTAGGAGATATTTTACGAAATAAGTGACCATTTCGAAAAAATTTCACTTTTTGGAAAAAATGGCCTATTTTCTAAGAACTGTATCTTGGGAACCAAAAGCTGTATAGAGCTTGTTTTGATTTCATATTGTTGAAAATTTAGTCTGCTTTAAAAGTGTGTGGAATAACTATACCGGTCAGACCCTTCCTTCACTGAGATATTGAGCAAAAACTGAAAAAAGTCCGAAAATTTCATGGTTTTTTGGGTACACCGCCGCTCGCACAGCACTTTGGAAATTGCAAATCTGGTTTTTTAATATTGGTTTAGTTCCTAACAACATATAAAAAATTCAGAACGACCTGACCTTTTGCAAGCACGGATGTAGATCTTAACTTGACTAATATGCAATTCCCTTATTTTTAAACATATCTTTAAAATTTCACATCTCGCAAGGTTGATGGGACACATGTATAGGTAAAATCAGCAATGTATAGATAAAAATCTGAATTTTTGATATATGATATTAAATGCTATCTCAAACATATAAAATAATTTTTAGAAAAAAATCTGACGAAGGGTTTTCACGTAATTAATCATTAAAATGATTTAATGATTAATCATTAAATGTTGAATGAACGTATACATTTTCGATAATGTTGCTCCACCTTCTATAGATTAAAAAATTAAAACTTCTACTTTTATAAATTAAATCTCGTACATTACGTTAAAATTAAAAAAAAAAAGAATAGTCTGACGAAGATTTTTGTAAATATCTTAATTAAAAAGATAAAAAATTCACAAAAATGTTCGTCAAATCGTCAAAGTAGTTGTCGAAAGGCGATTATTTATTATTTTTAGTAATTAAATAATTACATAAATCCGATTACTAGTGATGCTAGATGCTATCTAAATTTAAATAATTAATTTACAGATTGAAATTTTTAATTTCTGTTAAAAAGAGTGTTTCTGTTTAATATGAAATATACGTTACTGTCCGGTCAACCTTAAAAACATTTTTTAGCACAGCCACAAGAACCACAAATTAATAAATGTTGAATGAAGGTGTTAAGTTTTCTGAATTTGTAAGTTGTGTACGAGCCTCATAAAAAATAAACGGAAATAAAAAATAATTAATGAAATAATACTTTTACAGATTTTACACATTTTACAGATGTGGGTATTGCATCTACGAAAGCGGATGCGGATGTGTAAAACTAGGATAATATAATTATCAACTATAAATAAATGTAATTATTAACTATACATAAATTTAAATATTGAATTATATTGAATTAAGTAAAAGACATTCAAGTACTTTTTATCATTTTTTATTGAGAGAATATTTATTTATGTGTTCTTTAATGAGCAAAATAAACCAATAAGCACGATAACAAATTCACAAACAAATTTACAAAACTTGTGTCACATCCGCATTGCATTTGCAAACCTCTGAAACGATGATTGATTGAGCCGAAAATGAGTATGTGGATGGTCAAAAAGGATGCTGGTGCAGATATCTCCTAATTTGTATAAAAGAAACATACTACCTAATTTATATAAAGGAAATACATATAATATAATTCAGTCGAAATCATTATTTTTTACAAATTATGCTTCGAAGTAGATTAAAACAGTATTTTTAGAGAGTTGTGATCACGAAAAAACGACCACGAATTACAAACTATGACTTACCAACTTCATACTCTTGATTTTCAAATTAATATTGAGAAAACCAATATTACATCCATCGCAAATTGTCAAACGGAACAAATACCTTGGCCAAATGTTACTTTTTGATATAGAGGATTCCCTGGAGATTCAGTATAGGATAGGAAATTCATGGTATAGATACTGGTCCCTTAAACACATAATTAAATGCGACATACCTGTTTCCTTGAAAAAACTTAATGGATATATGTGTTTTCAATTAGATCATATGACGCCCAGACCTTAAATCTTAAAACACGGTTTTACAAAATTCGAGAATTATGTACCACGACATACGATTCTATAGAATGGTTACCTGTATTTCATATAATGTCATAATTCTAAATCCTTAAAGAATGTCTTGAAACGCTCCTTTAAAAAATAATATCTTATTTTTATCTCTCCTTGACAATTTTATCGTTCAATTCCAAGCAGATATATTTTTTTATAGATTTAATTTAAATATACAAACTATTTTTATTTTTCTATACATAAACTATTTAGTAGAGAAATATATATGTTTTCTATTATATTCGAAGTTCTTCAATTAAATGTTCACTCTGAATACGTTTTAGCTCAATTTAAATGCAACAATATTCAGTTGTTATAATTATTTTATTTTTATATGGCTGCTTCATGAAGAATATATAACAGGAGACCGAACTACATATCCGATTCACCCGTATTCGCGTCTTGTAGAGATAATAGTTATTATTAAAGTCACCAGCAGCAGTGCGACTCATATTGTACCTAATTATAGTAATAATCAGATAGAGGGATCAGACGAAATCAAATTTTATGATTTAAAAATAATTAATATATCTTTAATGAAATGTAACCAATTAATTTTTATGAGGTGTTATATTATGGGTCATTATTGAATATTATACAATACAATTGAATAAAAATTAATTATTAATAATTTAAATTAATATGTAACATATTTTTTTTAGTATTTCATATGTAGTCTAGTTGATATTTTACTGAAATTATTATTATTCCCGCATATTATTATTATTTGTGTATACTTAAATGGTACAGTACTATACCAATGCCATTTTCCATTATGGTTACGTAGACATATGTATGAAAAAAAATTCGTTACGCAGGAGCTGCATCAACTTAGCGAATTTCCTTAGAATACATAAATCACTCTCTAGTGGTCACAATTTTAGTCTGATCAACATGAAATGTCATATATCATTTTAGTATTTGCAGGCCAATTTTGTTAATTAATGATATACGTCAAGGGGAAAGGAGGGCATAAAGAGAGAAGAAAACACAAAATATAATATATCGCTCTTAATATTAGAACAATCGAAAAATGCGTAAGGAATAAAGTTGTATAAAATCAATTTTGCTACAATTAATCATCTTATCATTTTTGCGCAAACTCTAATGTGTACAGAGATATTAAGGAATTTAATTTTCAATCTTAAACCGTCAATATTTCTGTAAATATTAGTGTAACAGAAAAAATGATAAGAAACAAAATTGCAGTAAAACTTAGTACCTACACTTTACTTCTTAAAATCGAAAATAAATTTTTCGATTTTTCAAATATTAAGGGAGATATGTCAAATTTTGTCTTTCCCCCTCCCTCTAAACCCCCTTTTCCCCTTGCCCGATTTTATCCATTAACGAACTTGACCTTTTGAATACAAAAAGCGCCTCAAATACCAATTTTCATTCCAATCAGATTAAAAGTGTGACCGCTAGAGCGATTACAGACATATATATATATATATATATATATATATGTCCATAGATATATAAATATAAATTTTACAGATGGTGTTTTTCGACATCTACTAGGTAGGACCGATGGACATTTGAAGAAATTTTTGCAAAATTTTGAAGTCGGTACGAGACCAATAGCTCTATTTCCTTTCAGGAAATTCGCTAACAAGCATCCGTGATGTAAAATTTAGCGGACTGGACGAGATAGCCAGCGGCCAGGATTCGATTCCTGGCGGATGAGTTAATTTTTTTCATATAAATATTAAATATTAAAATTCAATAACAATTTATTCTATATATTATACGCTTGATCTTTCATAATTATGCCATAATAATGTTTGTAACTGTAATGAAATTTGGCATTGGTATAGTACTGCTTACATTTCCTTTGTAAATGTAAGCAGTGATGTAAGACAAGGTTGCATCCTTTCGCCATTTTTATTTTTGATCACATTATGACATGATGCACAACGTCAACAATGATTTTAAACGAGGCATCCAGTTGACCTTGACGACAAGATGACGCGACTTGGACTATGCTGATGATATATGTTTATTCAATCATAATTACGAGGAATTGTCATCAATACAACTTTCCAACAGTACTAGAAAATCAAATCTAGAAATAAACTGTGAAAAAATCAGGACTGAGTAACAAGTCTCATATCTCAAGGCTAGAAAAGATCCACCACAAATCAAAACGAGAGTGCCTAAGACGATGCTATGTATCGAATCAACAAAGCTCGAAATAAGTTTTCATTGATCCAGTTAGTTTGGAATTCGGCCCAAGTGTCTTTGAAAACAAAAATTGTATTTTTAATACTAACGTCAATTAAGACCTCCTCTATGCATGTGAAACGTGGCTTGAAACCAAGAACCTTACTAATAAGCTACACACATTTGTCAACTGATGTCTTAGGCGGATCATATGCCTTAGCTGGCTGGATGCTATTTTCAATAAGAATTTGCGTTTGACCTATTAGCGCTCGACAGAAATCCATATTCGCAAACGCAATTGGAAATGGATTGACCATGCCCTGAGGCGGAAAAGTGATCACCTCGTCAAAGCTGCACGTGATTGGAACCCGCAAGTATCAAGGAAAAATGTCAACCAGTAATGAACTGGCGACGCACAGAAACCGACGAAATGCATTTGAACAAAACCGAAAAGGATTGCTCAATAGATAGCTAGGATACCTCGGATTGTTAGGAGTTCGATGGCAACATATTATGGAAGATATATATGTATATATATGTATATATGTGTATATATATGTATATATAGATATATATGTATATATATATATATATATATATATATATATATATATATATATAATATATATATATATATATATATATATATATATATATATATATATATATATATATATATATATATATATGTATATATCGATTCTAAGTGCTCAAGGGATCTTCATCGTTGATGTTAACATTACCATTTTCGGCCGATAATCTGTATATCCTATTAATATATATATATATAGAAAAAAAGTTTCAAATTCATATAAATAATAATATACTGTTTATTTTTAATGTTATGTCGAAGAAACAATAAATAAAATGAGACCAATTGGTTGTAATCCAATAAGAATTGATATGATGAACATTAGTTTGTTTTGTGGTGAATTCCAACGTCCTAATGCCTGGTGATTTTATAAACAATAATTTGTGGTATGGAAACAAGTAGGTGGGATGGCTGGTATTGGATATGTGACATTTGTCTTTCATGTAGAATGTAGATACACCCTCAATAGAATGTAAAATGAAAAGTTACCACATATGGCAGGTAGGTGAGAAACATATAGTATTGATGTCAGACCCCTAAGGTAGACTACGATCTTCCCACATATAATATTACTCTTATATGTATTATACATAGATACATCTTCATAAGTTTATGGTAGACGTATAAATCACTGAGTGTTACATAATGCAGCAACACAAATATGCGAAAATTTCTGGAGTGATTAAGACGTTGACGTCTGACTCAATTATAAGAATGATTACACACGCCGATAAAACATAAGCTCAACTAATGTGAACATATCATACTTAGATTGTAGAGGCTGCCCCGGACGGGCTACACTTCGACCATAACGTCCATTGTGATGCCTAAGGATGTGATGATGTGAGTGGAGTGGAAGGAATTTTTGTGTATAGACTAGAAATTGGTATGATTAGAGGCTGCAGCCGACTATGATAGGAACTATGCCGATATTCATCTGGATCTCGTGAAGGAAAGTGCAGGAAACTTTCTCAAGCATAGCCGGTTACTTCGTTCTTGTCCATACGCCGACAGTTTAGTCAATTAACCGGCCCTTTTTTTCTTAATAATTGACAAAGTGCCGATGTCGAGATTCGAACACTTAACCTCCCAGTTTCCAATTAGGCATACTGCGCAGACATAACGCCTTAGACCGTTTGGCCACTTGGACTGGTCCCATAGTAAAAGGATGCCCTCATCTTCTCTATATAGAATCAAGAAACGAAAAATATCAAACAAAATATAGTTTTGATTACGATGGGAAACAATGTAATGTTGCATTTAATAAATACATTTTTGCTCTCAATTTGTTCCAAATACATTTCTTTTAAAAAAAAAACTTATTTTCAAAGAATGAACAGGCACAAATTACCTCTAAAATTTTGAAGCAGAACTGCCACTTTGGGACTTAATGCAACCTGGGTAGTACATTAAAATCAAGAGGCTGGAGGTCGGATCGTTATCCAAGTTGCCGTGTTCTTGAACGACTATATTTGCTCGTATCAGATGACGGCTTGGAATAGATGATGGGCCGAACTATATTGGATGCGGCTACGGTTTTGCCAGGAAAGTGCATTTAAGCATACACGTTCATTATTATTGCAGTATTTACAAAGAATGAAAGTAATTAGGTTATTTTAAAATAACTTGTCTCTGGGTTACGATGTAATCGTAGGTCCAAGGGAATTCGAAAGAGCCATACCATGTACATGGTTCATGTATATGCGCTTGCAACAATTATTTTGTAAAATTTTTTTAATAATTGTGGTTAAATTTGCGAATGTGATATGTATGAAGAAAACATTACAAAATTTGAGTTCAGCATATTCAATCGTAGCTGTGTAAGGACAGTTTTTTCCATAATGCAGGACAAAAAGGACTGAGGCTTTGCATGTTAAGTCACGCGTAAAGGGGAGAGAAGTTGGTTTGCGAAACTATAACTAATTGTGGCATGGAGAGGGTAGTGGTTTCTAAAATTGTTACGTCACAATTCAATTTTTCACAATTAATTTTTTTTCTAGTGTAGTTTATCGACATGATGTTTTAAGTTTGTTGTCTTTGACATTTAATTATATTTTGTATAGATGGCACTATTGGTATCGACACGTACTATTATTATTTGACAGTTGTATTTAATATTTTTTTTCTGTACTAGTAAATACATTGATTGGTAAATGAAACTGATATATGAATGAACTGTGGTTAAAATATATTGAAAGAAATTATTTAAAAAAAATATTTATTGTTAGTTGGGGGAAAGTAATCCTTTTTTGTGGCATAATACTCGTAGGTTTGTAAATGTGTGACTAACTATGACAAGGGGCGAGGGTCAAATATTGTCAAAAAAAGTGTGACGTGATATGTGGAAACTTACCGACAACGCTAGATAGGAAGGAAGCAAATATTTAATTTTGAAAAATTTTATGAACCTATTATATATCAGCAACTGTATTGTCTGACAAACATGACAGATCTCTAGGCAGATACGGTAGAGTACGACAAATACGACAGATCTCGGGTAAGTTTTAACGAATTATATATAGAAGCGTATAATTTTTTCATTGTTTTCAAAATTTGTTTCAATTGGAATAATAAATTTGATTACTTATTTTAAAAGTTGTTAATTTATGTGTGTTTACTAGATATTAAAATTTCAGAATTGTATCTATACTTTGTTCTAATCACCCAATTATCTTATTATAAAATATAAATGACACACAATTGTCATACATCCTGTACATATATTTAAAGTTAATGTTGACTGGAAGCGAAAATGCATTTTAAGATGTGCATTTATTGTAGATTCTCACTGTCATTTGCCTTTTTTTTGATGTAACACTATCGTATAGATAGAGGTTGATATATTACCACTTACATCGACTGACTTTATATCCCATTTTTAGTTGATGTGGTACGGATAGGTTGTGAATTCAATTCCATTTTGTTCGACATAGAAAATATATGTACTCTATCTAATAACGATCGCATTTAGAATGTCGTTTGATTTTATAATTTTTATTCAATGTTAAAAATTTATATGTAAAAAAAGTTATTTATTTTTAGGTCAGAAATAATGGTCGAGGAAAATAGCTTTTAGTATCGAAAAGCATAAACCTAGTGAGTGCATTTTCGTTGGGTGTTCGTATAACTATCGTCGTTTTATTTGTTATATCAAGTAAATGAGGATATATTAATATATACCCACATTAAGTGAAATACTTATAAATAAAGTATGTTGGGGTGTGTTCAAACCCCAACGCTTGCCCGTTTATCCCTAAATACGATAACTCAAAAGAAAAAGAGATAACGACCTGAAATTTTGTTAATTTTGCGAATGGGTAAAATCGGACTGTGCAATATCCATCTTTGAAGCGATAGACGAAAAGTTCTTCGAAGAAAACTATATTTTTTTTTAGATAAACAACTTTTTTTTTAAATTTTCTCAAAAAAGGTTGTGGTCACAGCCACCCGAAAATCGGCCAAGTGCGAGTCGGTGTATGAACTCGCTCATGATTGATATAGTGCATTCCTACAAAGGAGATGTTTACAAAATATATGACGCCCTGACCAAGATTTTGTACAGTGTATAGTACCACGTGGGCAATCCGTGGGGCGAGCACAAGTAAATTAATAAACCTGTAAAATATTAGTTTGTTGGCTCACGAAAATTACAAAAGTAAATGTGTGTTTGTTTGTACATCACAGTGTCACATTTAGACTCTAAACTACTGAACCGATTTAGATGAAATTTTTACAACTTCAAAGGATATCAAATTAAATTAAACGTTACGCCACCAAAAAGGAAGGCAGCTCGGAAGTTTTGGCGGCAATGTATATGTGCATACAACACACGCTTACTTTTAAATTAGTAGACGACTATGTACTTTTAAATTAGTAGATGACTATGCGCACCCAGCGATAGTCGTATCTTTTTTCCAATACATGTATTCATGTGCCAAAAAAAAACAGATATTATCATGTCAAAAATGTGACATAACGTGTCAGTATATCGTTATGGCTAAGTACTTCGCTGCGTTCCGAATCACACACGATTCATTATTTATTTTTATTTTTATTGAGGCATTGGATATAATATCATCAGCCTATCGACGTCAATAGACTGTGAAAGTGTAACGTCACAAGTCTATTAGGATTGTGGACATGCCCATCGTGCCCACAACAGTGGATCCGCGCTTGGTTATGATAATCCGATCACAGTATATTTTCAGCACGTAACGAATCGCTGATATAACACTCGACTGATAGCACTCACTCGTTCGATGAAACACGATTTCTATCCTGCTCTTTTGTGTTTGGGAGGCATTCAATAAAAAAAATGTGACTCATGCAGTGTATAAACAAAATTTATATTTAGATACATTATATGTTTAAGCGAAACAGATAGTGCGTCACATGAGCAGTGTGAACAAGACAAATTTAACCATTATAGGAAGATGAATAGCTACACCGCCAGTCCTTACATTATAACATTTCATTTTGAAAGGAATGTCTTCATCATTATTACTTCATGTTTCGGATAAAAGAAGAATAGTAGAATTACGAGCAATATTATCAATCATTTTTATGGTCTCGTAAACTTTTTGTATAAAATCTCGACATCGGCAGTTTGTCAGTTATAAAAAAAAGGGGCGGTTAATTGACTAAACTGTCGGCGTATGGACAAGAACGAAGTAACCGGCTATGCTTGAGAAAGTTTTCTGCAGTTTCCTTGACGAACTCCAGATAGATATCGACATAGTTCCTATCATAGTCGGCTGCAGCCGCATATCCTACCAATTCCTAGTCTACTCAGAAATTCCTTCCACTTCCCTCACATCCTCACATCCTAAGACATCACAATGGACCTTATGGTCGATGTGTAGCCCGTCCAGGGCAGCCTTTACAATCTACCTCTTTACAATAAAGACTAAAAATCACTATCAGCCCAAATGTTTTGTTGTTTTGTGATTAGTTTTAAACATATTAATAATCGATAGATTAAAAAAGAGTACTATTGTCTGCCTCTCGATTTTTTTTAACACTTCAAAACTTGTCTCAAATTCTGGATCAATTTCCAAGTATTCCGACCACAACTAGTTATTATTAGTATGATTTAGCTAGTTATATAACGTTTCGGGGTGAGATGCATGCTACTGATCGCTCTTTTGATATCCAGACCTGTATTCTCAGATCCATGAATATTTTGACAAAATAAACATCGAAACAACTGGAAAAATAAACAATATTGAATATTCTAAGCATGCATTAAACTCAATTTTAATATATTAAGTTTCTATACAATTGAGTATTGAGTATTTTATTACCTGGTATTTAAGCCAATAAGATCCAATGGCTATTATGAAACGAAATACTTTTCGTTAAACGATGAAGATGACCAAACACGTAAAACTTATAAATGGCGTCTACTATTTTATTTTATTACAAAAAATTCACAGGTAGCACATTGAATGTCAAAACTATATATGGACACGAATTTTATAGTATATGACTATAAATAATAAAATGTCTTTGAAACTAATGACACTAGTTAGTTTTGTTTGCTGGCTACTAAAGCTAATTTTTGTAACACTATTGTACATATACTAACATATAAAATTCTTTGAATGTATGTTTGAACAGATTTAACTTTAACACAATTTAGGCCCACTTCATACAATTTACGCCAAATCATGTGTGCGTAAACGTAGGTGCATACACCTTCCAACAGATTTATTATATGAAGTTATTCTTTCTTTTGTTTCAAATATTTTAAAACTGCCGCGTTATAAAATTTTAAAAACATATTAAGGGAAAACTAACGAAATAAATTTCAACCAAATTTTCTCTTACATTTAATCAAATTACCCCTCATTAATTTTCTTGGTAAATAATTTACCGAGCTGTTTACTTTGTAAATAGCTTGGGTCTTTAATGGGATATCATCACTTTTTAAGAAGCAACTATTATATGAAGTATTTCTCCGAAAACTCGGCCCTTTTTTACATTTATGTTTTTGATCGGATATGACTACTTTTTGCAAAATGCTACGCGTTTCGTTATGCTTTGCGTTACTTTACGCTTCGCGTTACATAACTCTTTTTTTTTAAGTAGACACACATATGCAAAGGAGACCGCATCGTGTTTTTTAACGTAAACTTGCTCTGCTCGTTAGTGGGTTCCACCCCCGTGAACCCCAAGGCGGTTTTCGGCCTTGGCTCCGGGTCTAACAAAGAAGTAAAAAAGGTAGGTTTTGGTGTTTCTCATTTATTGATTGCGGTTTTTCTTTTAAGTTTCAAATTATTCATCGTCAAATGCAAAAAAAAAACGATCAAACACTCAAACGCCCAAAGTTTTTCCAAATTTGGGAATGGTTGCGTTAGGAAAATGAAAGTTTTTCCGATATTCGTCGTAAATTTTAAATTATTCTCCATCGAAGGCATTCTGTGAAATATAAATATGCTAATTCCGATTTTTCTTATAAGTTTCAAGTTATTCATCGTCAAATGCAAAAAACCGCATCCTTCTAAAATGTCTGGAAACGTGCTAAAATTAAACACTTAAATGTAATTTTTGGTTTTCGAAAATCGTTCACAACAGTGATGTGTTGCTAAATATTAAGTATATATATATATATAGAAATATGGATCAATCATAGAGCAGCAATATCTCTTACGCATTTATTATGTTAATTTTATCAAAACAAAAATGCAAAATTTTCGATTTCCCGATATAAATTTCGTGGTTTGATAATTTTCCTTTCGGTTTGGGCACTATATCTAACTGTATGCCAAATATCAACTTTTAAGGACTTATGGTCTAGGCCCTGGAATTATGATTATGTCTCTCCAAGAATTAGGGAGTGTCCATGTTTTTTGGGTTTTTGAAGGAAAATAACTTTTTAACTATTTACTCCTTAACGGTGATTATATTCGAAAAATCAGCACTGTAGCTCTTTTCGTTTAGAAGTTATTTCGAGATTAAATATCCACTAAAAGAACGGCTAGTAATAGTACTCTAAGCGCGAAAGTCATAAACCCCTTAAATTCGACCTACCGTGCTCTAGATTTTCATATTGTGTTGAGAATTAATTGTAAAATAATTTAACAAATCCCGAGCAAAACCTGATCACACAACTATTATTCCGTATATTTTGTATCATGGCAGCATAAAAAAGTAATTCAATGTTTTTAGCTAACTAATTTAAGAAAAAAAAAAATATATAAACATGTTTATATACACATAAATTTTTTGTGGTACTTTTTTAATGTTCGTATACAAAGGGATGAAAATAAGGAGGTGGTTAAAACAATAGCTTCCTCGGTTTCGTGCGTTCGAAAAACATGAAAATGTAATATATTTTATATGACAGTTTCTAATGTTAAATCAGAGCCCATACGGTGCCTGGAAGAAAGTAAACGTATTTGGGACATTATGCTTTTTTTTTTAAATAAAAAAAAACTATTCTCTTCATATGACGTCTGCAATAAATACACACATTCCAAATTCCATTCATCTACACAACCTTCTCATAAAATTAAATTTCTTTATGACAATTTTTATTTGATGAGTGTGAATTTAAAATTATAGTATGTACGCGTTGTTACACAGACACTTCCGATATAATCTAACCAAAATTTTAGTCTCAATTTAAAACCATCATTGCATGTTCGAAATTACAATTAAGGATGAATGAATGGCAATTCTACTTATCTTGAGAGTCTCTTTCGATGACAAAGAGTACACTCACTTACTACTCTTAATAGTACAGAGTACTTAAAATGAAATTTAAATGATCTTTAAAAAAATTTTAACGTCGATCGGGTCTTGTGGGATCGTAAGAGGGGTTGACCCTCAACTGCGAAAACCACTTTGGGACAACCGCCCTCTGTCCTATTTTTTTACTGGGGTTTATATTCTTGTTTCCTTGATATTTCCCAAAACGTTCAGTTTAATGAAGAAGCTGTTTGATGAAATTTTGTAGAAAATAAAAACAATCTACTTTTTGTTTAAATAATTTTTTCATAGTGTCAATAGTTTAAGTCGAAATAGTGAAAAATAAAAAGAACCGGGCATCAAAAACTGACCACATTTTATTTCTGCCAAAATTTTATTTTTATTTCCTACATGTACTAAATTACTCTGAACATTTTTTTCACTAAACTGAACGGTTGAGGAAATATCAAGGAAACAAAAATATTAACCCCCGTAAAAAAATGCGGTAGGGGGGATTGTCCCAAAGAGGTTTTTGCAGTTAAGGGTAAATCTCTCTTAGGATCCCACTAGGCCCATCGACGATACAATTATTTTAGAGCAAAACATTAACTACTCTTCACCATTAAGCCTACGCTCACTATTTACTACTTAACCTAATCAATGCAGAAGAGTACAGATGAACCAATTTTGTCTTTTATCGGTCTACAAAATCACATTTGGTTTGGATTGCAATAAGTAAGTAATTTAAATTAAGGAATGTTTAAAATAATAACAAATTAATTTAAATGAATTTATTGAATGAAATTCAATAGAAATTGGTGAAGTATAACTGAAGTAAAGCTTCAAAAAATACAAGTAACTCATTTCAATGTAACCCGCCATAGCATTTTTTCGGTGGAATTATAATGAACCATGGAATCACAGAAAATGTGGCTTCGCGTTTTTTTCAATTTTCTACATATTCTGAAGATTTATTTATCTGGCAAATTTATTTGATGCAAATGCATATTGAAATCTCAATGTCCCGCGAGGCAGTCCACCAACATATTGTTGCAGATCAAGCACTACATTAAAATTCATCTGCTGAAAAACTCGCTTAGAGTTTCAAACTCTTGGCATTAGAAACCGACTTGAATACAGTCGAACAATTCATCAGCATTTACATTACTATCACTACACGAATGGTCAAGAATCAGGATCAGCTTAATCTTATTTTCATCTGCTAGGTAATTTAGGTCTTAACTGCAAGGAACAGAACCACTAAGATTGTGTAAGATTCCCAATATCCGTATGACTATCCCAACAACTTGAAATTATAACAACTTTATCAGTGAAAATTTGGATTACTGGATTGCCAACAATGTTTTATCCGATGTGGTTGAATAATTTCTGGAAAATACGATCGACAATGATTCCTATGTATCGTTTTCATTAAAAAAATTGAATAAAATTTACTGGGAAATCTACAAGGACTTTTGAATTTACAGGTGGTTAGAATTTAGATACAACAATCATAAACCTTTTTACATTATCTTCCAATTATTTTTCTTTTTCTGATACGATAACAGTAGGTTGGTTCATCTTGTTCCAGTTAATAGTATCATAAGTTCAAGTTATGAGGTTTTATTTGTTTTGTATTTTTTGTGCCCTACCTTTGATTCAAGGCTCAGTTCTTGAGTTTTTGACCAAAGTATAAACACCTTTAAACCGTCGCTGAAAAGGGAGACCAAATCTGAAAGGACTAGTGTTTCCCCGAGGCTACGAGGTAACCCCGCCTCGCCTCGGTCCTCGGTTACGAGGCACGAGGCAAGGTAGAAAACTTTAATACTCGTTACTAACCGTGGCGAGGCGAGGTATATTGTCCCTAAAACCTCGCCCCGGCCAAGGCAAATTTACAGAAAGTAATATTTTTTTTAAATAAAATAATATAGCATGTAAAATAATAACATGTATTTTTACAAAAAACAATAGATAGATGCATTTTAAAGGAAAAAGGAATTTTATGCTATGATTACTTTTTATAATAATAATCATAAATTTGTTCATTGCCGGTTTGCAAATTTTATAGAGAAAAGTAAATGTATTACTTTTATTTTGTTGATCGACTCCATATTCTTATTTTAGAGAAAAAAATTTTGTGAGGTTGGAGGACCCTGTCAGGAACGAAGTTCTTTACGTTATTTTTTCAACTCTAAACGTGATTTAATATGTAGATTTCTATTGATTATATTTGTGTATTTTTGTCAAGCGCAGCCGTCTTTTATTCAACTCTCTCTCTCTCTCTCTAATGTGTATATTTTATTTTAGCGAATTTCCGGAAAGGAAATTGAGCTATTGGTCTCGTACCAAAGTAAAAATTTTGCAAACATGTTTTCAAATATCCATCGATCCTACCTAATAGATGCGAAAACCGTCCTCTCTAAAATTTATATATATATATATATATATATATATATATATATATATATATATATATATATATATATATATATATATATATATATATATATATATATATGTGTGTGTCAGTAATCGCTCTAGCGGTTACAATTTTCTATCAAGTTTTTTTAACCATATTATGTACATTCATACAAAAAAGCGCCTCGTGCCTCGTGAAACACTAAAAAGGACTGATCGGTTTTCGTTTACACATTTAAAAGTATTATATTAGATATTCAGATTATATATCTACTTTAATACTGAAGGATTATCGTCATTTAAAATTGGTAACTGATAATACATTAAGTTGGCAGTATCAAAAGTGGGTTAAAGTGAAAACTCTATATACGTTTTTAAGTGAAGAACCCGTAAGAATTTTATTCTTTCAAAACATAAATCTATTAATAACTACACGCTTCTTTACTTCTACACAACATTTCATCGAATTTTAAAACTGTTTGTTTTCCAAAAAACCAAATTTTACCATCGTTAAAGTATATGACATATGTCACCTTATGGTCTCCTACTAATTTTTATGTCCACCGCATCATTGGCACTCCATTAAAAAGACAAGCCTGAACTATTTATAACTTGATTGATAATGAATTACTAATTTGCGTTAACCCGAAGTGGCATCCGATTGCCACAAAACAATTGGGTAGCTTTACTCATTACCTTGGACTAGTAATAATTTTGTAACAGTAAAATTTGAAGAGTAGACATTAAGAACATTATTTGTGGGGGAAAAGGCCAGAATGTTCACTCTTAGAAATTTCTTCAACATTTCCACAAAATTACCTAGTGCCTACAGTTTGTTATCGAACAATTTTTTTTCATGCAGATACTTTAACGCATGTAATAGGAAATATGCATGAACATTTTTGTTCACATTTATTTTCAGAATATGAAAATACTGTTAATACTATAATAATATTTAAAATCCGACAAATATCAAGGAAGCTATAAGCTTTTAAAGATTATTATCTGTCTCTTATCTAAAAACGGAGTTTTACGTGTATTTTAAATGGTGAAAGTGTAATATGACGTCACATAACATATCAAGAGGGCTATCACCCTCTTTGTCTAATCGGGAATTTCATTCATATCTCGCTTATTTTTAAAGTTATTTAAAAAGTAATGAAAACATGACACTTATGAAAATACGTGAAAGCTATTTAACACGTAATTGCTAGTTCCCAGTCGATGTTTTTACTTCTAATTGTGCTCAATAATCCATTCCGTCGCCCAAATTAGTCCCGAAGTAACTGACGTCGGTAAGGTGACTGACTGCTAGCATCGTACTCTTCTGAAACTTCCAGTTTAATGCCGACAGTGATATGATACGAAAGGTATGGGTAACTGTCTAAAAGTACAAACTAAGCAAGCTGATTATACTCGGCATCCAACTTCAGCATGCTATGTGCTACTTCAGAGTAAAACTTTTAGCGAATTTCCTGAAAGGAAATAGAGCTATTGGTCCCGTACCGAAGTCAAAATTTCGCAAAAATTTCTTCAAATGTCCAACGATCGTATCTAGTAGATGCCAAAAATCACCATCTGTAAAATTTATATATATATATCTATGGATATATATATATATATATATATATATATATATATATATATATATATATATATATAATATGCAATTATTTTTTTACTTATTAGTGTATTTTTTGTTAAAGAATATTTTATTTTTGAAATCGGGTTTCCATTTTGTCAAAATAGGTTTTATTTCTTGCTTTTTAGTGACTTTGAAGTTCTATAACTGATTTTATTTGTCTAAATATGGGTAGTGCATTTCTTTATAACACATCTTTTTTACAAGCATTTTGTTTTTTTTTTTGTAAAAATTTTGTTTTTTGGGTCGGTTTTTTTTTGTAAAAAATTTTTTTGAAGTCGGTTTTTAAAAAAATTTTCTTATTTTCCCATTATGAATGAGTATATCCTTTCAACAACAAAAAAATTTCGCATAAATCGGTTATCACATATAAAATGAGGATTTTCCTCGATTTCCAGGGGATCCCTTCATCAGAATGCAATTTGGTGACAATGGGACCAATCGGAAATCAAACTCTTTAAAACTAAAAAAAAAAAATTCAAAATCGGTTAATAAATGACGGACTTCTGAGGTAACAAACAAAAAAAAAATACAGACGAATTGAGAACCATCCTTCTTTTTGAAGTCGGGTTAAATAATGATTATTTAACCTTCATTTGTTTTGTGGCTATAATTTTTGGGTATTCGCTTATTGGTTGTATTTATGAATATAAAAAAATCAATCTTATTGTTTAGCTATTCCCATGCCCATGTAATAGAGTTTCACATACATAATGTGATAGTCGGTGGCGTATTTGAAGTGAGAGAAGGAGACTTCTAAAAGAAGGTATGGATATTCGTATTGGGGTTAGAGTGGGTGGGAGTATGCTTAAATTGAATAGAATATTGTTGAGATAAAAATATAAAAACTTGATACTTTCATATAAAAAAAAAGAAAAAAAAACTCGACCAAACACTTACAGAAAATGTATTTCCTTAATAAAAAAAATACATATTTTTATATATATTCCATCATAAACCAATTCAAGAGAGAAAATTTTCCACTTTTTTCTGGGTTTCTAAAATTTTTTTAATTTTTTTAACTTTATTTTTAAGAAATTTTTTTCGTGTTTTAAACATTGTTTTTTATTGTTATTTTTTTGTACTATTTTTTCTTCGTTACAAAAATCATCATTCATAACAACGATAAAATTTTTCCCGGCCATCTCACCATCCAAATGTATTGATTGAAAAATAGTGTAGTATCTCACTGAAATGTAGGGAAAACATAAAAAAAGATGTAAAATTCTCATTTAACTTTCATATTTTCAAAGTATTATTCACCGTTTTGGAAGAGGTATATGTTAGTATCAAAAAGAAATTAAAAAAAATTATTATATATCTGAAAAAGGTACTATGTTTCCGAAGCCATAATCAAAATTAAAAAAATTCGTTACGCAGGAGCTGCGTCAACGAATTTTCTTAGAATACATAAATCAATCTGCAGCGGTCACAATTTTAGTCTGATCAAAATGAAATGTTATTGAGAAAGAATAAAACACAAAATATAAAATATCTCTCCTAATATTAAAAAAATCGAAAAATGTGTAAGGAGTAAAGTTGTAGAAAATCATGTTTGCTTTTGCTACAATTCGCTACCTGATCATTTTTTCTCAAACCCTAATGTGTACAGAGAGAGATATTTAGGAATTTAACTTTCAATTCGTAAATATTTCTGTCAATATTAGGGTGACAGAAAAATGATAAGAACCAAAATTAGAGTAAAATTAATTATCTATAACTTTACTTTCTGCACATTTTACGATTTTTTCAACATTAAGATAGATATACCAAATTTTGGGTCTCCCCTTCTCCCTAAACTTCCCTTTTCCCTTCCCTTACGAACTCGACCGTTCAAATAACAAAAGCACCTCACATATCCAATTTTTTTCCAATCGGATTAAAACTGTGACCGCTAGAGCGATTACAGATACAAATATGCATACATACATGCATATATATATATATATATATCCCCTATATATATATATATATATATATATATATATATATATATATATATATATATATATAGGGGAGACACAAAATTTGGTATATGTAAATATATATATATATAGTTTATGAAAAAAAAGATTCAAACAAAAAAGTGTTTATTCAAAAAAAAAAAAAACTATTTTCTTTTATAAATTTTTCTACGTTGCATATTTTCCTCCGTGGCGGGAGGACATATTCCCAAATTTTTTTCTCTAGAACACACACAATTAATTCATCTCGTTATCTTTTTTTCGTTTCGAGAATGGACTAATTAGGTCGTTTTATAAACACCCATACCGCAAAATTTTGTTAAACAATCAATATTTTCAACCATTAAACAATTGGAAATAAACTTATAAACATCCTTATATATATAAAAGTTTTTTTTGTACTTATATACGCCCGTAAGAAGTTGTACTTCATTTTAAATAATTTATATAATATTAAATAAGGTTGACACTACTATTAAGACACGAAAGCTTAATAAAGCGATACATTAATGAAAAATAAGTTTTTGTGAAAATCTTATGAGAAAAATAATGGAAATTTAAAAAAAATCCAAAAAATTTTGAATGGACGAAAATGTAATTATTGAAAATATTCTTTACGTTTCGTCACATTCATATACATTTATATATATATTTATATATATATATATATATATATATATTTCACTATATATATTTATATATTGAGATTATTATTATTATATATAAATATATATATTGAGATGTTTATTATTAATAATAAACAATAAATTAATAAAAGTCCAATTTCTGAAATAAGTGGATCAGAGCCGATATCTTCTAATATGTAATATGTCATATATGAAGGTAAATATATATATATATATATATATATATATATATATATATATATATATATATATATATATATTTATATATATATATATATATATATATATATATATATATATATATATATATATTTATATATATGTTAGTGAACTTTTGTTGTTCAACAGATTTTTCTTTTTTGAATTTATGAATATATAATGAGGAAAATAATTTATCGATGGAAAAACAATGTAAGAATATATATATATATATATATATATATATATATATATATATATATGTATATATTATTCTCACCAAACGAATTCGATCATTGCTCTAATTTTTTTTACCAAGAGCCTTGTGAATTGTTCTTCGTCTAGAGCACGGTAGTGCGCAAAGCCGAGTTTAAGGGGCATTTGGCCTTCTCACTTACAGTACTATTACTACACGTTATATCAGAGCTGATCTGACCTGGAAATATCTGAACGAAAAGAGCTACAGTGCTGGTTTTTCGAATATAAGGTACTTAGGGAATTATAAGAGAACAAGTTTTTACTTTTCGTTAAGAAATAATAGGTTAAAAAGTTATTCGCATTCAAAAGTCGTTAAAAAGCGGGAACGCCTACAATTCTTGGCCATACACGATCATAATTCCAGGGCCTAGACCATAAGTCCTTAAAACTTGATATTTGCCATACAGTTAGATATAGTGGCCAAACCGAAAGGAAAATTATCAAACCACAAAATTTATATCGAGAAATGGAAAAACTTTTGCAATTTTGTTTTGATAAAATTAACATAGGAAATATTGCTGCTCTATGATTGGTCCATAATTCTATATTCATAGTAAAATGTAATAAGCACATACCACCTTTGAGAGGTATGCGCGATTTTTTAAAACTTTGTTGCTTCACTTCCAGGAATGCTAGAAGGATGTAGTTTTTTGCATCGGAACGGAATTTTTGATACCTTAAATTAGAGTCTTTGGGAAAATTTAATTTTCCCAACTGAACATATGGAAAATCAAAAATTAAATTTATGTGTTCAAGTAATGGCGCTTATTTCGATTAAATTGAATAATTATTCACTGAGATATTACAGTTTAATACTGTAATATAAGTCTCATAAAAACGGACAAAACTTTTGAAAATAACTCAAGAACGAGTCGTTTAAAAGAACGGCTTACTTGCGCTATACTATAAAAGACACAGTGGAATAAAGATGGCGCATAGTACATATTGACAGTTAAAATTTTATTCTTGCTTCTGCTTTCTGAGGAATAGGCATAGTTCATTTTTACCAGTTATTTCGGATACGAAAATTTTGTTAATCTTAGGCCGGTATTTCTAAAAGAAATTTTTGTTAGTTTAGAAGGTAAATTGGATAGATATTCTGTATTCAAATTTACCAGTTAAAGAGATCGGTTTTATGCAGCGGTTTTTTATGACAGAAATAAAAGGACTTGGCTGGGTAAATTGGGTCATCCATCATTATGCCAATATTACATGTATTTATCAAAATAAATCTTTGTTAGATTAGTAGAGAACTTGGATAGATATTTAATCAGCGAATTTGTATAAACTCATGACGGAACTTTTCTAGGTCACTGATTTATTGCTTTCAAGAAAATATTAAGGTGATGATTACATCTGAATATTACGTAGGCTCAGAACATCTCGTACTCACTTATATAGTACATCCTTAAGATTGTTGTGAAGAATTTAATGACAGGTTCTTCAAAATTTGACAGCTTATTATTTCAATAATAAAGAATATCCTGTCAAAATTTGAAGTTGATCCTGTTTTTAGTTTTTCAGAAAAAAATGTTACAGTTACGATTTTAAAGACAGTTTTACATAGGTTAAAATTATATCTATTGAGTTAAATGCAGCTGCAAAATTGTGCTGTGGGTAAACAAATCCGCTAATGAATGAATTCTTCTGTTGCCATACTGCATATCGATAAAACTTTGTTATTGTTTGTACATAAATAGAAAAATTTTGTTACCTTTGGTTGTTACACTCAAGTCAACACACCCATCCAGTTCATGTGGGGAATATTATTAACAAGAAGTTTTATAATGTTTTGTAATATTATATGCAAACGGTTCATCATAACAATCTGTTTACATAAAAAGTAACATTTAACAAGTGCATGCATTGTCACAAGCTTTTGTGGCAAGTACAGATATTTTCGAATTTCAAAGTTTCTAAAATTATCATTTGTTCTTAGAACGTAATAATAATCATAATCTTTGTTAGTCCGGTCTTCACCTTTTTTTAACAGGTAACAAATTTTTTTTTCAACCAGTTCCGAAATTAGCTAGCGTGTCCCAACATGATCGCGCCCAGGCTCGCATGAAGGCCAGCATGGAGGCATGTCTGGACAATCTCGCCAGTATTTTCGCTTGTAAGATACCACTGTGTTTATCACATAAATGTCGTTGTAGCTCTACGGGAGCCGCCTAACTAGGTCAAACGCATTCATGGGTTTGTATCACTTAAAGGATTAACAATTCATTGTATAGAATACGACATATTTGTGAGATAAGATTAGTGAAGGAAAAATATAAGATATGTGGCCATGATTGACTTCATGAGAAACGTGGGAAACATGGGAAACCATGGCATCTATCATCATATTAGATACCTATCGAGTATCTTAGTGATTGGATCATGAATAGGGGATATTTGCACAGGATGAATCTGTGTCCCCGAGCTCATGCCAGTAAACTCAGAGATTAAGGCGAAACTCCATACATATAATATGATATTTTTCCTCTAATTTTATGTCGTGTATTTCCTAAACAAAAAATTAAAACAAAATTGATATTTAAGATAATTCACTTTTGAAAATCATCGAAAAGTACAAAATACGGTATGGTAAACATTGTGTTTTAATATTTATAGCACAATTTATAATATAGTTTACTGTGCAAGACTTAAGTTGACAGTCATAGGTAATTATGTTTAGTGAAGCAGTAACATTTATGACATTTTAGATTTTTGCCCCAATTTCCTAGATCAAAATTTTTTTGTATTTTATAAATATGTATTTCGACTACAAAGTAGTCATCATCAGTATTAGCTAATTGTAATTATTCTCCGAGGAGATGTTACCTGTTGCTAATTTGGTGACGGTCTGCACCAAATTATAAATGCAAACCGTCACCAAATTAGCAACAAGTAACATCTCCTCGGAGAATAATTACAATTAGCTAATTATTACTCAGGATGACTACTTTGTAGTCGAAATACGTATTTATAAAATACAAAAAAAATTTTGATCTAGGAAATTGGGGCAAAAATCTAAATTTATTTATATTAATATATATTTTATAAATATTTGTGTTTTTCAAAGATTCGCACTATATATATTTTTTTTTAAATTAATTTTTTAAGCTCAACTGTATAAGAAATTAGTTTTTAATTAATTTTATACTAAATTAGGGTATTCACGAACCATTTACTTATGGATGTTCAAAAGTTTTTAAAATACACCAGGAACATCAAACGTAATGTCAAATTTAAATTTCATCAAATTCTTAAAAAAAATGAGTTGAACGCGCGTGAACTACCGTAATTGAATTAAAATTTTAAGACATCTCCAATTAAAGCAAAAAATATTTTCACAAAATCTCTTTAATACGAAGTTTTTAAATTTAATAAAAGCCAATGAGATTGATGTCATATTCCAATTTCATCAAATTATTACCAAAAGTGAGGTTAAGAATGAATTACCTTGAAACGGCGATTCAGGAGGAAGGTTCAAATGGCTATCGCGGGTGCAACAAAATTGGTCCTAACTTTCTGGATCATAAGACAAAGTCTTTTAATTGTGAAATGGTTAAACTAATCAATGAAACGAACAAAATACTATAATGGAAAACAAAAATAAACACTGAATTGTTCACTTTTGAAGCGACATCGCTTCCAAACGCGAACATTACATTGTCGCGGGTGCAACCCGTCTAATTTAAGTGAATATAAACATCAATAAAAACTTATATAGGAACAAAATAAGAGATACAATCATTTTAATTACTAATCAATACCCTTCTCTGTCACTTTTGTTAATCCGTTCATATAAAATACGTCAATATTAGTCGAAAATGCACATGCGTGAAACAGCGCCAGTGTTGCGTGTGATTTTGCAGTTTATACTCATTCTTCGAAAGTTAATATTTCCAAGCGCGCAAAAAATTTAAAACATGAAGTAAAATAAAAAAAATAATTTTAATATTAAATTTAGACTTTCTTCTTTGCACTTTTATTTAAAAAAGTAAGAAATAATATAATTTAAAAATAAATTTCGAAAATCGTTTATAACGGAATCGCCCCAAAAAACGAACGACGACCCTCTGTTCTTCAATTCAGCTATGTTTAATTTAATTTGTATACAACATCCCTCATACAGCCGTTTGAGGAATATATTTTTTAACTTAATATGAATACTAAATAGAATTCAAATCCGAATGGAACATATAGCGCAATGCGATATTTGGGATAAACTTAACTTTTGCTTAGCACTAGCCGGATCGATGGGGCCTTTTGATATGTTATCATTCAACACGAAGCCTATAAGCATTTTCAATTCGAAATTAATTCTTTTATTTTGGCTGCATTGCAAGTGAAATGTAAATTGCGTGTTACGATAAATTATACAACTAAAAAAATGATGAATGATTTCGGAAATTTACAATTTCAATGGTAATTATTCATATTAAAGCTTTCGACTTCTTTGAACATTAATTTACAACTGTATATTCAAATTCCAAGTTATATATTACAGAAATTTGTATTACCTATGTTAAAAGCCGATACTTCATAAAGAGATTTGTCTTTTCATGAAGAAATGCATTTCACTAGAAGGCTACGACTTATATATGAATGTAATTTTAAAATTAACATTCCCAAGACTGTGAAATGTTCATTGGTTTAATTGAATGATGAAAAATGCTTTCATAATAACATTTTTGCAGTCTTCTACATTAATTGCAACGTATATGCTAGTTCATTTCCAAATAGCCACCAACAATGTTAGACCGGGTAAAAATGGTACAAACGCTTGCAATTGAATTCACAGCCAATTAAAAAAAATTATATTTTTCAAAAAATGGTCCAGATCCTCATTCTAAACAGGAAAATTCGAAAGATATTTTCTAAAATACAATAGATTCGGTACGAATTACATGTGCAAGTATAAACAATATTATTCGTATACAATATTATTAACACAGTCAAATTAGGTTCAAAAATCCGGTTTCAGGCAGGTTGCACGGAACCGCAATTTTTTTTTTTTAATCGATTCATCTTGACGTCCTGAATATGACCCTAAATTATTACGATCCGACTCGTGACGGAACAGGGTCAAAATTTAATATGTTTATAACTAAAAAGCGTTTTTTCTTAATATCATTTTTAAAACTAAAAATTTAAAAAATGAAAAATGAAGCGGTGGGGACTTCGATTGCATGCAAATAAGAGATTGATAGTTGTGAATTTAGAGACATATACAAAAATAAAACCAATAAAAAACATAATTTTCAAAACGTCATAAAAAACATTTTTTTAGAGATAACACATTGTTAAACGACCCGGAAAATTGACAATTTGGGATCAATCATTTAGAGATAATTATTTTATACTAATGAGTCTGAATTCAATTGCAACTGATCGCACCATTTATACCTGGCTTAAGTAGCAGTATGAATAATTTTATTTTGATATTGTGTGTCTGTCACAATTATACAATTTCGTGCCAGAAGTACATCGTTGGAAACAGAACAAACCAACGTTTATACTCGGATGTATACCGAGGATTCGTAAAGTATTGGGATGGTCTTCATTACATCGTTAACGTTTGCAGTACATATTCTACTACTTCTAATGCCATTTGACGAATAGCACATTTGCAAAAAATCTATTTTCGTGACATTTGATATTTAATATCTTGACTTGGGGCGGGGGATTGTATGATATACTTTTCCAAAAATTCAGCTTACTTCATTTTGGAGTTGAATGATTATTTGATGGTGGGTAGATACTAAGTGGAGTAGACCAGCCAAGTAGCCGCACTTGTAAAGGCGTAGTGTGTATTTGGAACTGGGAGGTTATGGGTGCGAATCCCAACATCGTCCGTTAGTCAATTATTAAAAAAAAAAGAAAAAGGGGGCGGTTAATTGACTGCACTTCCTTCACGAACTCCAGATGAGTATCGGCATAGTTCCTATCAAAGTCGGCTGAAGTCGAACATCCTGCCAATTCCTAGTCTACACACAAAATTTCTTGTCCTCCACTCACATCCTATAGTCTATCTATCTATCGTAATGTTCCGCAAAGTAAGAAAAAAGTTAAAATCATTTTAAATATTTGTTTACGACAATAAGTTTGCCGAATCCACATTTGTTTGAATATGGATGAACAAACAAAATGTACATACTTTTTTCTAGGAAATTCATGTTGGATATTTCCACATTAATTTTGGGCATATAAAAGGGATTGGTTTAGACACGGTTATAAACCGGCGAACTATGTACTGTTAAAAACAAGAACAAAAATTTACGAACTATTAAAGTTAGAAAAAGTATTTATTGAAATATGACGAGGTTAAAAACATAAAAATTGTAATCGTTTAATTAATATACGCTCCTCCACTTGATCGATATAAAGCTTCTTTTTTTCCAACTTTTGAAGTTTCCAGCTATCATTCCAGCTATTAGCTATCAAGACTAGTTTTTTCTGTGATAGGACTTGCGACCCCGTCACACGATAATAATTCTACGTTTTTACGAACATGTGTTTCGTCTGTTTGAAATTTCGGTTGCGTAGCAACCGAAATTTGATTTTCCCAAATTTCGGTAGCGACGCCATGGTCGTTCTTTATATACATATTTCGTGGAATAAAACGCTAGGAAGTAAGACATGACTTCTGCTGCCTCCGCAGTCTTAACACGTTGAACTAATTTCTATTTCTATGGTATATATAGTCAGACCCATATATTATCAGAGCTAATGTTCTGTCAACTCCATAGCTATGGATGACATACCCTGTTATGGCAATTTTCCATATTATGCGCTTAAAATGTTTAATTTATATGAGGTTTTAATTATATGTACTTCACACTCCAAATGTGTTTCGTTTCTACAATTTTTCCGGTTGATTTGTGCCGAACCCATATGGTTATCGATAAAATTTTGTTCGTTATAAAGTTCGTTATATATATATTTGTTTTAGAATATGGAATTGGTTAGGCTATTCCACAAATTCCACTTACCGATAACACACGAATGACAATATACTGGAAAATACAAGGCACTAGGAGAAATTCAGGATTTTCATCAGCCTATATATACAGGCTCTATATACAGGCTGTTCTGAAATTCATTCAGGCAAACTATACCACGATGTAGAAATGCAAAAAACAAACAAAAAAGTTTAAAAAAGTTTTTCGATTTGACGATAAGTAAATTAATTATATATCTCAAAAACTAAGCGTCAAATCGAAAAAATTTATTAAACTTTTTTGTTTGTTTTTTCCAGCTCTACACCGTGGTATAGTTTTCCTGAATGAATTTCACAACCCCTGTATAATATAAATATATATATATATATACATACATATATATATATATATATATATATATATATATATATATATATATATATAATCACTATATATATATATATATTTATATATATATATATATATATGTATATATAGTGAGCTATATATACTGTGTTATAAATAAAAACATTATAAATAAAAAGTCTTCGAAAAATTGTGAAGGATATTTTATGTCAATCTGTATATATATATACATATATATATATATATATATATATATATATATATATATACATATATATATATATATATATATATATATATATGTATATATATATATATATATATATATATATAGATTGACATAAAATATCCTTCACAATTTTTCGAACACTTTTTATTTATAATGTTTTTATTTATAACTCATTTAAACAAATCATATTGCAATGATAAACTCCCTTCTGATAATGTAGAAACTCTTTCTAAGAAAAAAAGTAATTTATTTATACCAGGTGGTTTAAAAAACTTAGAAAGAATTGAATTCTGGACACATTAATTCTTATTAGAAGTCCAAAAAAATGCTTGTATCTATGGTCGATAGTATGCCCAAAAGCATCAATACTAGCATAACACATGAGTCCAAAAGTTACCCACAAGCTTTAATGTTTGAACTTGGATGGAAACTCGGATATTGATCTTTACAAAATTCATTCTGAATGACTTCGCGAAAATGAATCCAAGGAATTGAAATCATCAGGTTAAAGAATTGGAAAATTAAGTACTTCATTGGTGCAAACCACCACACAAGAAAAATTTCGTCTAAATAATTGGTCACAATAATTTCACTATGTGCCTACATGGACAAGTGTATAAATAATAAATAATATTCCAAAGCGCGTTATCAGAATGTTCTTCCATTTAACTGAACAAAATGACTGTTTGAATAATAGTCTAGAAGAAATCGGCGCTTAAGTATCGAAAATCATTCGAACGCAATTTTTTTGTCAGAATGATTTTGAAATATGCTAAATAAGTATATTACCAGTAAATATCTCACTTCATAATCGGTGAAAAAATTTGAATTTGTTTTAATTTAATAAAAAATATTATGTTTAATGTTATAGTTTAATTTTATCAAATTATTTAGAAAAATGAGTTTAGGAATACACTTTCTTAAAAGAGCAATTAAAGTATTTGCATAAAGCAAATATAATAAACGATTTTTACAGAATTCAAATATCTCTTTACGTTTTCGAAATATAATTCTTGGGAGTCATAAGTGATACACCCTGTATAAATATCAATAACAGTATCTCATTCCCTTGATATTAGATAGTATGTTAGGTGTTTTCAGCTATAAAATAAAATATCATTTTATTTCTTCACGAATGGAATGTATAAAATAATACCAAATAAATTTTTTAAGATATTGCTATCTTTATTCTTATCATTGCTCAATTATTTTTTTCGTATACCACTAATCATAATACTTTAAAATAAATTGCTACAATATAATTGTTTTCTCCAAAATGTGTCTTTTCCTAACGGAGTACTTTCGAATCTTAATAAGCGAGGGACTGGGTAAGTGAGAAAACTCTTTAAGTAAGATTTATTACTTTACAACGTCATTTTTACACCTGAAAACCTCTATGAGTGGCAAAGTAGAAACCTCTATATGACAGAATCGTTTTTCACGAACAAAAAATTTATCAGGAATAGAAAGGTTATATTTTTAACCCGACTTCAAAAAGGAGGATGGTTCTCAATTCGTCTGTATTTTTTTTTTTTCAATGTTTGTCACCTCAGAACTCCGTCATTTACAAACCGATTTTGAATTTTTTTTTGTTTTAAAGGGTTTGATTCAAGGTAGGTTCCATTGTCACCAAATCTTATTCTGATGAGGGGATCCCCGGGAAATCGAGGAAAATCCTAAATTTTATATGTGATAACCGATTTCTGCGAAATTTTTTTTCTTTTTTGAAAGGGTATACTCATTCATAATGGGAAAATAAGAAAAATTTTTTAAAAACCGACTTCAAAAAAATTTTTTACAAAAAAAAACCGCCCCCCCCCCAAAAAAAAAAATGCTTGTAAAAAAATTGAAAATCTGTTATAAAAAAATGCACTAAAAATTAAAAAAAAAAAAAACGGATACAAAAAAATTCACTAAAAATTAGTTGGTCGTTTAGTAGGTCTACCCATATTTAGACAAATAAAATAAGTTATAGAACTTCAAAGTCACTAAAAAGCGAGAAATAAAGCTTATTTTGACAAAATGGAAACCCGACTTCAAAAATCAACTATTCTATAACAAAAAAGGCACTAAAAAGTAAAAAATAATTGCATATTCTTGTGCCAATTTTAGTTCACCTAAGCAAAAATTTTTAGATTTATATGTACAATTATTGTTATTTTTGGAGGCGGTGTCCAAAAGTTATGTGAATTTCTCTATGCTGACACCGACTCCAAAAATAACAATAATTGTACATATATATCTACATTTTTTGCTTAAGTGAACTAAAATTGGCACAAGAATATGCAATTATTTTTTACTTTTTAGTGCATTTTTTGTTATAGAATATTTGATTTTTGAAGTCGGGTTTCCATTTTATCAAAATAAGGTTTATTGGTCAATAAATAGGAACCCATTTTTGTTGTTAAAATAATAAAAACATTTTTATGTTTAACCATTTTAATAAATGTAAAAATAGTTAAACATAAAATCTTCGTTTATTATTTTAACAACAACAAAAAAACGATTCCAATCATTTACAAAAACAAAAATTTTTTATTCTTGATGTAGTTTTTCTCAATTATCATAATTTTTCTCAAAAAATGTTATCTTTAGAAATTCATACGACGCGCCTTTTCATCACTTCGCAGCGGCAGAATGTCCTAACAAATGAATTACCTCGGAAATACAAAACACGAAAATTATTCTTCAGAAAATTTTTAAACAAAATCTTTTTAGTTGAGTTTGTATGTTCTCAGATGTATAACTTTTCGTATATATCCACATTACGTCAATAAATGTGCCAAGTCAAATTGTACAGAAATCGATTACGAACAGAAAACCTCTCTACAAAATGTTTGAAACATCGTGTATTGATATAAGGCAGAAACGATGGCATTTCTATTCCAAGATGGCTGTCAAATGCGGGAGGAGAGTCCTATTCCCAAACCGTACACTGGATTCTATTATATTAAAATGTGAAATTACAAAATTAAAATGTATTTAATATACAATGTGTTTATTTGAAAAGTTACAATCTAAATATTTTTGAAAATATACCTTTTAGAATAAAATTGTTTGAAAAAATGTTTCACAGTTTAAAGAGGGAAGCATAATGCAATAATTATATTTTTGTTCCGTGAATCCATGTCCGAGTGGCCTTATCTTTTCAAAGGTGTAAGATTGAAATAATATGTTTGGTTTCTTTTAGAAACCATTGCTCCTCAACTATATCCTCCCAAAGTTATCACGGTAATTGTTATTATGTAAATTACCTTGGTAATGACCAACAAATATAATTTGACATTCATTCTATATTTTTTAATAAAGATAATCAATATCATTCAACTTGTCTTCTAATTTTTTAAATGTGTTATAATTATTAATGATTCAAATATAATCATATATCATCTTACATGTCTTCTTGGAACAAGGAGGTTATGGGTTCAAATCCCGACACCGACAGTTTGTCAGTTAAAAATAATGGGGAAGGAAGACATGGACACGAACTCCAGATGAATATCGGCATAGTCCCTTCGAAGTCGGCTGTAGCCGCACATCTACCAATTCCTAGTCTGCATACGAATTTCTGATCATCCACTCACATCATAAACATGTAAAGTACAAATTAATAAAGGTTGAAAAATAATTATGTGGGTGGTCTGTGTTATAGACCGTGGTGTCTCAGAAACGAAGGTTAAACCCCATTATTATTTATTATAATTGTCCTGAATTTTCGTGTACACCCGCTAGGGAACCAATTGTGTTACGAAAGTGTATACAGCTGAGTTTAAGGGGTTATTACTACTACTAATATTAATAATTCGAAAGTGCGTTTGTTTGTTTATTTATTTTATATATTACTATATTATACAACTACGAGTATATATATTATTACATAAAACATGTCACTTGCGACAGTTTATTCAAAATTTTGATTTATTTTTCAAAAACTATTCAATATCTTGACGTTTTTTATCTGATGATACGTAATTTATATAAATTTTCACAAAATATCTCCGCCGAAATAGTAAAAAAATTATACAAATTTTTCTTATTTTTTTGCTATTAACTATTATGTTGGGGTTTCCCAATAATATTCCCAACAGATCCCAGTTAGGCAAAACTAATATCAGATTCGTAATTTCCCAATCATATCCAAAATAAATCCCAGTTGGGAAAAACTGTTACGAAATAGTAAATTTTTTTGTTGGGTTTTCCCAATAATTTCCCGAAATAATCATAGTTAAGCAAAATTAATGTCAGGTCATCGATTTTTACATTGGGATATATTAATGGGTTCCAAAATAGATCCCAAGTGGGAAAACATAATATTTCTTTAACAATTTTTACATTGGGATATCCAAGTTGGATTTTTATTGGGTTCTGATTGGGATAGCGTTACTTGACATGCCCTCTTGATTCCCTATTGGGTCCGGACATATGTGTAGGGGCAATTGCACTGTTTAAAAGATAAGTTATACCACGCGGTCACAGATGCATGGAACAAACATGTATAGTTATTTTATTATGTCTCCGTTTAAACTTTGCAAATTTTTGCTAGAAATATTTTTTTCTAAAATGCACATTTAAAAGAAAATTTCGTGGAAAATTTTCAAATGAACATACTGTATACTAGTATGTATAGTTGTTAATTGATTGAAAATGGATTTCCACGAAGTAAAAGTCAATAATATCAATTTAATTTTTATCATTATACAAATTTATAGGAATAAATTTAATGGGAATTTTCGATAACGTTTAATGAATATTCAATCAAATTAACCATATAGAGCGTTCCACAGTTGGAATCGAAAATAGTTATTTTAGTTGAAACATGTCACTAACACAAATACTGAAATACAAATAAAATAGTGGAATAGCAAAATACAGTTTTTGAAAAAATTTATCAATATAATAAAAAATTTATAGAATAAAATTCCGTAAAATTAGAACTCTTGACTAGATATGTTTTTGAGAAACGAAAAACAGCCGCATGGTACGCAATACGAAAATTCATCAGACCACGAAAGTAGAGCTGATGAAAAGTATTGTCTAACTTTTCATCAGCTGATTGATTGAAAGGATTAGTTTTGACATACAATTGACTACATGAAAGTTATGATGATACATGATATGTTTTTTTTAGGACAGCATATATCGTGACATACACCACGGGGTCATACATTTCGTGACATACATTTATTTATATTTTATATGCCTGGTTCATAAATATCAAGATACCAGGTTGTTTTTTCACTACTACTTTGTAGGGTAGTTAGTATTTTGATAGGAACTCAACTGCAAGAACCACTTTGGGACAACCGCCTCCTGTCGCATTGTTTTTTACAGGGGTTAATATTTTTGTTTCTTTGATACCTCCCCAACCGTTCAGTTTATTGAAAAAATTGCTTGAAGCAATACAAATTCCTCATTTGAATTGCCAAAGAAATAATTTGAAAATTTTACAGATTAAAATAGTTTCCGAATCATAGGTGTAAATTTTAAATGAACAACAGAAAAAACATTAGAGAATAGTCGTACAGATGAAACATGTCACAGGTTTCTACATAGTAAAACAAAAGCAAAAAAGTGAATGAAATATTATCAAAACTATTTATATACTTAGAGCTTTGTGAATCGTAGTACAAGGATGAGGTTTTTAGGTTTCAAATTTCTGTAGGAAGACTGTATCTCGTTTCGAGATACAGTTAATATAGAATATTAGTTATTAATTAGGTTCAGTATCACGTACGTACTGAATATAAATGAACAAAATCCTTAAAAATTTCGACCCCGGAAGTGCCGCCATTTTGAGAAAAACTGTATAAATCTGTAGATATAGGTCAATATCTCAATTACCGTGCACTTTAGGCCAAAAATAGTAATTATCTTTTCTGTAGATAATTAAATTTCCTATTCTTTTTGTTTCTGAATTTTATTTGTATCACTTACCATTTACGACTTATACGACTATTACTGTTTATTTATTGACTTTTTGACCGACACTTCCGGGGTCGAAATTTGGTCGGATTATGTTCATTTATATTCAGAACGTACGTGATACTGAACCTAATTAAAAAAACAAAAACTCCTGGAATTTAATGCAGCAGAATATTCTCTATTGACTGTATCTTGAAACGAGCATCCAGAAAAAATTGCTGTGTTAGTTTTTTCTAAAATAATTTTTACTTTTAAAAACGGCGATTTGCGTGATTTTTATGTAAAATATTTTGAGTTATAATAGGGTTGTATATCTTGAAGAGTGTTCAAAAAAATAAAGTCCATTAAATGTTCTTTAAAGTGGTTTCAGCTTGAAATCAATATCTTCAGAACCGTAAACTTTTGTTCAAATATAGTACACAAACTTATAGAGAATGGTGACTCAAAACAAAACCATAGAGAATCTTAAATGCTTATTTTTAAGTATCCAAATTATATCAGCGATAATCATATGCCGATTTGGAATGGGTTGACTCACACATGATCCTATTGAAGCTGGATTACAGACCGAGATAGTCCGATCACTAATGAAATAGGATAGGATATGATAGGATTTTAAGATTAAGTAATACTGAAATTTGATACATTATGAGGTGAGGATGGATATTTTCTGGATATGTAAATTTAAATTTAAATAAAGAACATACGACTCGTGTGATAATTATTTTTCCATCCAGTGTAATATTATAATCGCGTATTCTCACGATAAGCGATATAAAGAAGAACTAACTATATGTAGCGAAAATAAAGTTTCCCACTAACTCAATTGTTTTAAAATTTGTTTGAATAATTTTAAAAAAACGAAAATATAAGATTATACATAATATTTTGTGTATAGAAAAGAAAATTCATGGTTTCATACTTGCCGGAAAAATAAACAATTCCTTGTCTGTTTTTCTTTTATAAATGAAAAAGAATATATTCGATTGTGAGTATATATATATCCATATATATATTTATATATATACATATATATATATATATATATATATATATATATATATATATATATATATATATATATATATATATATATATATAAATATATATATATATATATATATATATATATATGTATGTATGTGTGATTGTATGTTGTCTGCCTATATAAGGAAAATATTTGCGGTTCTTAGAGCGTCTGTGTGTATGCGACGTGGTACTACTTTGGTTGATGAGGGACCCACACACACATACCGTTAAACGTGTATATAAATAGAACTCCCATCATTGTGGTTGATAGCACGTTTTAAGCTTGTATTTTCGATTTGTTTTCGCACGAGTGCTTGGTTACTATACCATTCGTAGAAGAAATCTTTATATGTTGTGTTTTTCTTCGTTTCGTACACACACGATATTATAGGTACCGAAAACAATATCAAAAATATTCGTTGTTCCCCTCATCATATAAATATTTAAATTGGGATATTATAATTATTTATACCGCATGTTTCATAACTATTCAACATATCAATGGTGAGTAGCTACTATTTTTTATCGCATGTGTAAAATGCATAGTAATAATAATATTAATAACCGAGAAAATAGTCCCACTTTGGGCAGAAGCCTCTTATGAGACCCTTTTATAATCTATATCGTCCATTGACCTTCATTTTTGTGGATCTCATCTCGCCATCTTTTCCGCGATCTTCCTTTTCTTTTAGTGTGATCATATGGTATATTGTGTCTAGCGATTTTCGTTAAACCAGTATCCACGTGACTATTCAACATCCATTTTAAAGTTTGTATGGAGAAATATCAATAATTGAGGGCATTGATCTAATATGTGTGCAGCATACTTTTTAACAGCTTTTGATATTGAGTATCCTATGTTTCCTGCACCGTTGACAAGTGTGTAGTTTGCGACAATCTGCGATAAGAGCTAAGGTCTCAGCAACATACGTTACACCAGAAAGAAGCATGTGTCTATTTCCCTTCAAGAAGATAGCTATATCGCAAAGAGACCTTTATGTCTAACGAACTCTAATTTTCAAAGAAAAACAGTTCGCATAGGTATTTAAAATTTGTTAAGTATTCTAAACTTTTATAGAAACTTGCGTATATAATTATAGTTTCTTCGGTGTTCAGTTGAACGCAAAGAGTTTTCCTGTGAAGATTAAGTTGGTTTAACATTATTTTTAATTTCTGAACATTGTTAATAAACCACATCGAGGGTATATCGCAAGGATTGAAAAAATGTATTAAAGTACAGCATTTAACAGTGTATAAGAAATTCCCTTTCTAAACTCCTCTTCAAGATGCAGTACCAGACGTAGTTGTTCTATTTTGATCTGAGATCTAGTGCCTGTTTAAGGTTTTTTAATAACTCGTGTGTACTTTTCATGGATACCGTGTCTTATAAGTTTGTGATAGATGTATCAATGTTTGAAGCTTTCGAGCTCTTTACATTATTATATAAATAGTACAAATATGGTTTAATAGTTCTTTTTTCGACTTTTTTATTAGTTGTGTAGCCTACGGGTGGTCTAAAATTGAGGAACCATGACTAAAACCAGCCAGCTTGGTTTTTGTAAAATTCATTCCATCGCACTCTGAAAGACGGGATTAATAGTTTATTGCAAAAAATTACCACTTTAATCGAATGCTTCTCCTTAGGATAAAGGCAACAACATTCAAATTTATATTATCTTTGGTCTAGTTTCAAAGTAATTCATGGATAAAAAAGACTTTGACATGGTTTGGTTTTACTCTCATCAACGTAGATTTCTAAAAAAAACTCTAAGATCATGTTATTTATGGCTTTTCTTAATCTTAGTCAATATTATGGTAGGATTAGCTTTAGACAAATTTTTCACATAAAAATAAATAAAATTAGAGTATATTTTCAATTTTTAGGTTTCAATCGACTTACTTAATTTACTTAGTATTCTTCAAAAAAGTATCTCAAATCAATAGCTATATAAAACTGATCAATCATAAAATCAAATATAGATTCAGCTCATAAAATCGATGGGTAATTCCAATAATAAATGATCATACTCAATGAATAGAAATTGTACTTACTGCCTTCATCAGTCATTACCAACACTCTAGTACGTGGGCCCGCTCCTTGAGGATTGAACACTTGTAATGATACCAAATACTGCGTATACGGTGCCAGACCAGTAATTGTATGGGACTGAAACAAATAAACACTAGGTAATTTTTTGAATTACAAGATACATATATATGCATGCAACAACATATTTTAAGAATGTGATTTTCTTAGGTTTTAAACAAAAAAGAAAAAAAAAATATTAACACCCTTTAAAACTGTATACATTCTGGTTTGTTGCCCATTATTCTGTTAATATTATTATACTGTTGCACACGTTTTCGTTTAGAGCAATTTATTTTAAAAAGGTTAAAAACTGCTGGTGACTTATTTATTATTTACCGTTAAAATATGGATGATACATTTTTCATGTATAAAGTAAAATGTAGACGAACATCTTACATGAACAGATAGACGTGTTGTTACCAATTCAAGTGGCCGAGCGGTCTAAGGCGTTATGTTTACGCAATATGTCTACTTGGAAACTGGGAGGTTATAAGTTCGAATCCCGACATCGGCAGTTTGTCAATTATTTAGAAAAAAAAAAACGGGCGGTTAATCGACTCAACTGTCGGCGTATGGACAAGAACGAAATAACCGGCTATGCCTGAGAAGGTTTTCTTCACGAACTCCAGATGAATATCGGCATAGTTCCTATCATAGTCGGCTGCAGCCGCATATCCAATAAATTTCTTGCCTATTCACAAAAATTTCTTTCACTCCACTCACATCCTGACATACATCCTTAGGCATCACAATGGACCTTATTGTCGAGGTGTAGCCCATTCAGAATAGCCTCTACAATCTATCTATCTATCTAGACATGTTGTTTGTCAACAATGCTTCTAACAGCATATGACATTAAATTATTTGACTGGCGTTACGAAAAGTTCCAAGAAACCTTCTATTATTCGAGAATTCTCGAAAAGTATTCACAACTACGTACCTAGGGTCTGAGTTAGATGGGACAATTCATAATTGTTTCAAAGAAGTAGGGGCAGGTGTAGGGTGCATAAATTGAAGCTCGGAGATTTCGAATGAAATAGAACTCAAAACTACTAAATACTATCACTGTTGACATCAAACGGAAAAAGATAAATTGGAATCACAATTAATTTTCAAAGTTTACATATACTTTTTTTCTTATTTAAAACTGTGCCTTTGAAGCTTCTCAGGGTCTAGAACTATATCTTACATTGCATGTAATTCACGCTACTAGAATATTTCAGATTCAAGACCCATTTACCGTCGAGAAGACCGGAGAAGTGAGCAATTACATGTTCTAATTTTCTGCAAACTGACACTGAATTGACTAGAGAGCATCTGCAGATCTAGAGTCTAGAGTATATATTTTATTAACGGGGTAACAGCTGATTCTTGGGTTTGCCTTGGTATTTTCTTATTGAAATGTCGCCCAAATCGAAAATCTATATTTTTGCATTCAAAAATATTTATGCATTAAAAACATAACTGGCCCAAAGACATTCAAAACAAACCAAAAACTAAAATACGCTTGGTAAAATACGATTAATCAGGTTTTTGGCGCTGCATGGGGTAGTAAATTCAAATTTTTGTTGTTTTATATAACGAATCGAGCTGAAACAAGCTTACATACGTATACGAGTGTTAAAATAGACATTTTTTTGTTTGTATAACTATTTGGAATCAGTCGTTAGACCATTGATGAGGAATATCCTGCCCCATACTTTAGAGAGTACGTGTGTTAGGATAATTCGCCGATATGATGATTGTTCATTTTCTGGTTTTCTTGGTTTGTGAATCATCACTACTTGGGAAATTTTCCAGAGGGCCGGGAAATGAGAGGTTCTAAAGATTGCGTTGAATAGGCATGTAACGAGCACGATACTTTTTCTGGTCAAATTTTTCAGTATGGTCGGGGTAATCAGATATCCCGGTGCTTTTCCATACTCGAGTGTCTTTATCTCTCTAGCAATTTCTCTCGGTGAAGTTGGAGTTATTAGAATACTCATTTGTAGATCCTGGTCGTTGACTGTGTCGACGTCAGACTCATCGACAGAACTCTCATTTGGTGTAAAGATTGCTGCTAGATGTGCGTAGAAAAACCAGGCCCAAGAGTCAGTCCTGGCCAAAGAGTCCTGTGATCTAATCGCAGGATACTATTTTTGTGGTTTTCTTAGGTTTTTTGTTGCTTTCCAAAGAGAATGCACTCCAATTCCAGATGAGAACAACGACTCAAGGTTTTTCTTCACTATATCATTGTACGAATCTTTTAAGATAACCTCCAGTTCTAATATCGCTGTGTTCAGTCTTTTTCTATTCAGGGGATGGTGCGATTGATGCCATATTCTTCTTAGAAGGCGCTTATCCAGAATTTTTTGTTTTATACCTGGTGGATTAGTCAAAAAGACACTGGTTTCATTTTGGGTCGGGTATTGGTCCAGGCTGCTACTTGTATTATATTTGTATAGTACCTGCAAGTCTCGTTTAGAACCTTCCCAGTCAGTTTTCCGGTTGGTGAGAGATTCGGGTTTTTCTCGTACGAGCGGACTTGTGCCCAATGTAAGAATAACTGGAGTGTGGTCTGAACTGGAGTGTGGTCTACACCCTTCGTGATAAAGAAGTCTAAGAGGTCAGGCAACTTGTGTGGATCGCTGGGCCAATAAGTATGGATAATGACCATTTAGATCTTCTTCTCATAGAGTATGATTGGCGGAGGTCAATAAGCTGGTATAGGCTGACTGTTAGATAGATAGATTGTAGAGGCTGCCCTGATCGGGCAGCCTCGACCATACACTTCGACCACAAGAATGATGCCCAACGATGTGAGGTTGTGAGTAGATTGGAAGGAACTTTTGTGTATACACTAGGAGTTGGCAGGATATGCGGCTGCAGCCAACTATGACAGGAACTATATTCATCTGGAGTTCGTGAAAGAAACTGCAGAAAATCTTCTCAAGCATAGTCGGTTACTTCGTTCTTGTTCATACGCCGAAAGTTTAGTCAATTAACCGCTCCTTTTTTTCTTAATAATTGAAAAACTGCCGATATCGGGATTCGAACCCATAACCTCCCAGTTTCCAAGTAGGCATACTGCGCAGACATAACGCGTTCGATCCCTCGGCCACTTGGACTGGTAGGCTGATTTTTATTGTCTTCCGTGAGATCTATTGGAAGGCCATCAAAACGGTTTTGTCCGGAGATTGTGTCATATGATGGCGATCGTTGTGAAACTTTCCTTTTCTTCGACGAGGGCACGCACTGAAGCGAAGGGTGATGTTGGTTTGTGTGAGACGGTTACGAGTGTGTCAGATTTGAAAAATTATCTCAGTTTCTCAGAGGTGGATGAGGTAGGTGCAGTGAATCGGCTCTCTGGTAGTGTTTCACCGAGGCTACGAGGTAACCTCACCTCGCCTCGTGCCTCGTAACCGAGGCGAGGCGAGGTTAAAAATTTTAATCCTCGTTACTAACCGAGGTGAGGCGAGGCGAGGTTTATTGTCTCAAAAACCTCGCCTCGGCCGAGGCAATTTTTACAAAAAAACATGAAGCAATAGATGATTATTCTGCAAATATTTTTTCAAATTTCCAGCGATCCTACCAAGTAGATGTCGAAAGTCATCGTCTCTAAAATTTATATACATATATATATATATATATAAGTTGTTTTAACCATATTATGTATATTCATGCAAAATAAGTCTAAGTTAGTACAAATTTTCCCTCGCCTGGCCTCGGCCGAGGCGAGGCGAGACGAGGTTGACATTTAAAAAACAGGTCCTCGTGAAACACTACTCTCTGGTTAGATGGACATCTTTTAAGTAAGTTTCTTTTTAATAGAAGAACATGTCAAGACAGTCAGATGTTTGTATATATTATGGCATTCTACATAATTAATGTTTTTCTCGAAACATGATTTTAACTCTATATATACGGATTAGCTATGGCTATATGAATACACTTTTTTGATAATGATTGAAGCTTTGTTTGGTTTTGTTTGTTGAGGATCGGCATATTTTTAGGAAATTATAACAGTGAATAATAAATCTCAAGGAATTGAAGGTAACAGAATGTGCGGGAAGCTTTGGAATTTGTTACATTTTAAGTGAGACCTTACAGAACTACTGCTTTAAAATATTTCAAATTAAACCTCACATTTTTAGGATTTTATGATTTTGGATATTTGGAAAAAACCATATGTTAGCTTCTTACAATCCGCCGTATTTCTTGAAGCTGGGTTGAAAGTCGCACACCTTTTGGCATTTATACACATCGGGGAAATAAGAGCCATGCAAATTCTGTTGGTGTAATCCAAATCTTTATATTTTGTCAAGCAAGGATCTAATTAAAATTAGATATAACCCATTTAACTAACAGGAGGTTGTTGAAATATACTAAGATATCCTGGTATATTCTACCTAGGTTAATGAGAATTAAATAAAATAACTTGTTTACATTTATCCAATGTTTATTTTTATCTGGATATTTAACAATGAATGTACACATTCGTTGGTGGTTACGGCGTGTAATCTAGGGAAATGTGTATTGCACTAATAAGTGGCTAGACAAGTCCAAGATCTAGTACACTACATGGTAAACCTGTATGAATTTTTACTCATTTGGGTATATGTACTATCAAAAAGAAAAATCCTATAAATGTGCTCTTTGGCGTCCGTAGAAAACAAAACGGAATGTATATCGAATACAAAGAACAGGTCCAACGTCTATATTTATAAAATAATGATGTAAAGGATACCATCAACTCATTCCAAAGTTAATTTCAAAACAACTCAAATTTCAATTACAATGTTCAAACCCTACAGTACCGCGATTATATTGCCAACCAAAAATTCACAAAAAAGATGGATCAATGAGACCAATAGTATCAGGCATAAATTCTCCAACCTACAAAATTTGAAAATGGCTAGTGACCAAATTTCAATCATTAAACCAATTCAATTCATTATCAGTCAAAAATAGTTTCGAATTAATCGAACAAATCAAAGATATTGATTTACGACCGAATTCAGTTTTAATGTCTTTTGATGTAAGTAATATACCCAAGCGTCTCGATACCAGACGCAATAAAATTACTAGAAATATGGCTAACAAATAAAGGAATACCCACAGACGAAATAATAGAATATCTGAAACTAACACGGCTTTGCATGAGACAGAATGTGTTTACTTTCGAAGGTAAATAATATAAGCAAATATTTGGAACAGGTACGCGTTATACATTGTCTCCGTTCCTAAGTAATATCTTCATGACAGATTTTGAAGAAAAAGCCAAAAACGATTTCAACTATTTTCAAAATGTATGGCACAGATATGTCGATGATATCTTTACTATTTTTGATACGGACAAAGAAAATCCCCAAACTTTTTTAGAGAACTTAAATAAAATGTACCCATCGATAGAATTTACAACCGAAATAAAACAAGGAGGCTCGATTCCGTTTTCAGATATAAAAATTATGAAAAATAACGACACTAATAAATTAGAATTCGGTATCTACAGAAAACCTACACACACTGAACGACAAATTACAGCCGATTCGAACTGTTTTCAATTTTTTGGTTAACAGGCTACTTAAAGTCCCACTGTCTAAGAAAAACTATTTTAAAGAAAAAAACCATATTAAACAAATTGCAATCTTTTATGGCTTCGATTCTAACATAATGTTCCGGAGAACAAAATTTAAGTAAAAATAGAATTAAACAGTTACTGGGCAACCCTAAGGATAAAATTATCAAAGAAAAATAATCGTGTATGAATAGTGTCAGTTGTCAAAACTGTTTGAAAATTTCTGTTGGTCGAAGTCGTCGCCAAATCGGAGCTCGAATCAAAGAACATTTGGCGCATGTGAAATTTGGGAGAACCGAAAAATCGTATATAGCTGCGCACGTTATTGAGAACAACCACAAAATTGGCAAATCGAAGTTAAAACTACTGAAATCGGTACAAAACGAATTAGATGCATACGAAAGTATCTACATAAACAAATTATGTAGATGACTACCTTGTAGTCGAAATACGTATTTATAAAATACAAATAATTGTTCTAGGAATTGGGGAAAAAAATTTGAAATTTAATTACAAAAAAACCTAGAGTTCTCTTTGATTATCTTAATAATCTTTATAAAACAGAATGTAGTTTGATATCTTTTATACTAGAAAAGATACCAAAGATAGTTAATTCACCAGTGTATTAGGAAAAAAAGAACAATAACAAAAGAACAAAGACTATACGTAACGTGTTTAGGTGTTAAAACATTAACAACAAAAAAATGATAGTAAAATAACGACTAATTTTATTTATATTTTAACAAAGAGTTAAATAACATTTTAAATGAAATAAGACGAAGTCGTCAAAAGTTTGAAGGGTAATTAACATAATTTACATGTAGTACAATTCTACAAATAAATAATAGTTAACCTTTGTTTAATTTGAACATGTTTGTTGTGTGTAATTATGAGCCTAGTTTACTTTATACGATTCCGGAATCTGAACAACGTCTGGTGTATATACTACCAATGTATACAGAATGGCTCAAGAAAAAGCTATGGTAATATGCCAACAATTGGGAAAGATTATAAATATCTAAGCTTTATACAAATAAGGAACTCTTCTTAATTTTGCCGCGTAAACAAGACGGTGTCATTTCTCGATAAATTATATTACATGTGTAAAATTTAACTGAATCGTTATGCAGTATAATTTTTGTTTAATTAATTTTTTTTTTGTATTTCATGTTCGCATTGAACATTGCAAAACACGTATTGAATACGAAACACAAAAATCTACCTATAAAATGAATTAAATTAGTCAAATTTTCGAGTAAAAAATAATTTTTATCCATAAGTTTAGACAGTCCAAGTAATGTTACTTTATATTCAACTGCGAATATTTACTCTAAATTGACAGAAAAGTAATATGCATCAACAAAATATATTTATAAAATAAAGCCATTCCAAGTTCCAACTATAATACGAGTTTAAATGTAAATATTAAAAAAATTTTACTCGCTTGTGCCAGGTTAACAGGTTTTATTATAAAAGAAACCCCTTGAAAAATATTTTTTAATTACATCAAACAAAACAACAAAATGTTTTTTTTATGTTTAGTTATCGCAACTAGCCAGTCTAGTGTATGCTTTAATTTGGACTCTTCAATTTGGCTTTTTGATTTTTTGTTTTACGGCATAAGGAACCACAGTCCATATCAAATAGTAAACTCAAATCTAGAGCACGGTAGTGCGCAAGGCCGAGTTTAAGGGTCTTTTGGCCTTCTCACTTACAGTGCTATTACTACTGCTTAATTTAGGCACTTTTTTTAGGTGCAGTATCTTTTGAACGAAAAGAGCTACAGTGTTGATATTTCGAATATCGATACTTTACGGGATTATTAGAAACATTTTTTTCAATCATCGTTAAAGAAATAACCGTTAAAAAGTTATTTCACTTCAAAAATGCAAAAATAGCGGGAACACCCATAATTCTTGGCGACTAAGAGATCATAATGTTCTCCTACTTCCAGATATCCTGTAAAGTTGATATTTGGCATACAGGTAGATCTAGTACCCAAATCGACGGGAAAATTCCGAAAACTGAAAATTTGTATAGGAAAAAAGGAAATTTTTACAATTTTCGTTTTAATTAATTTAACATTATTAAGCATATATCCATCTGATTCGTTGATATATATAAAGTCTAGTCCTTTCTCCCATATCATCACTTTTTAATTAGCAACTATTACCTTAAGGATTTCTCCGAAAACACGACCCTTTCTTACATTTATGTTTTTTATCGGATTAAATATATTTGAAACAATAAGTCACATTCTAAACGTATATATTACTTAATATATGTATAATATTACATAAAGTAACACTTAGAATCAACTGGTTCAATTTTTAGTGTATGTCAGTGATAATATATTAACATTATTTACTAAGAAAACAAAGGCGTGATCATGACTAGTTAGGAAATTTGAAGGAGACGGTACCCCTTTGGCTGCCTCATTCAAAGTGAACGTTCAACGAAGTTGTGGAATTAGTAATAGTAGTATTCGCGAAAACGGTTAAAAACCGGGTTTTCAAGTAAAATGATCAGTTTCGGTAACGGTATCTGTTTTAATTTTTTTATTAAAAACGGTTTCGGTTATGGTTGCTCAAATTAAACGAAGACCCATTTTCCCCATTTATGGACCAGTCCAAGTGGCCGAGCGGTCTAAGGCATTATGTCTGCGCAGTATGTCTACTTGGAAACTGGGAGGTTACAAGTTCGAATCCCGACATCGGCAGTTTGTCAATTACTAAGAAAAAAAAAGGACGGTTAATTGACTAAACTGTCGGCGTATGGACAAGAACGAAGTAACCGGCTATGCTTGAGAAGGTTTTCGGCAGTTTCCTTCATGGACTCCAGATAAATATCGGCATAGTTCCTATCATAGTCGGCTGCAGCCGCATATCCTACCAATTCCTAGTCTACACACAAAAATTATTTCCACTCCACTCACGTACTCACATCCTTAGGCATAACAATATACCTTATGGTCGAAGTGTAGCCCGTCCAGGGTAGCCTCTACAATCTATCTATCTATCTACGCGGTTTATAGATAGCTCCTAACATTATTATTTTGAATCATTCTGTGTATACCTGACGTGTAGATAAGAAGGGTCGGTGATGATCATGGTGTGCATAGTTGTATGGAAGATACAAAATACTAAACATACCCATTCATAGGTATGTGCAGGTATGAGTTACGTTTACCGTGGGATATACCCTCAAGTTGTATGTGTATAGTATCTTCCTGTGGGGGTAACCAATATTAACCTTATAATTGTTTTGCCACTTAATTTTATTGTTTTTTTTTTCTGTTACGTTCCTTTTTTCTAAAAAAAAGTCGAACTTGAGAATGTGCAAAATTACATTTATTTCGAATTAAATACTAAATTTATTTTCGGATTTGTTAAAACGATTTACATGATTTGAATTCGATATGAGTTTTTTGTTTCTATAAACGTAAATACCATGATGATCTCCACGTGTCAAATAATCTTTTAAAGATTTTTATTGTTGAAATAAAGGTTGGAAGAAAAGAAACTTTTATATTTCCTTTAAAAGCATTTTTGTTGTGTTGTATTAAATTTTTTATTAAAAATTTTACTACCATACGGTTCTGAATTATTTATAAAATAAAAGTTATTGTGTCTGGGTCAATCCATTTCAAATCGACACATAATTATCGTTGACAAAATATTTTTTTGTGTTAGATAGATAGATAGATTGTAGAGGCCGAGCGGCCTTATGTTTGCGCAGTATGCCTACTTGGGAACTGGAGGTTATGGGTTCGAATCCCAACATCGGCAGTTTGTCAATTATTAAGAAAAAAAAGAATAAAAAATGGGGCGGTTAATTGATTAAGCTGTCGGCGTATGGACAAGAACGAAGTAACCGGTTTTGCTTGAGAAGGTTTTCTGCAGTTTTTTTCACGAACTCCAGATGAATATCGGCATAGTTCCTATCATAGTCGGCTGCAGCCGCACATCCTACCAATGCCTAGTCTACATGCAAAAATTCTTTCCACTCCACTTACATCCTCACATCCTTAGCCCGTCCAGGGCAGCCTTTACAATCTATCTATGATACATATATGACTTTGTAACCAAGAGTAATTGTACATGTTTGAGCTGAAATTGTAGCAAAACTATTCAGTTTGTAAAAAAAGTTTCAAGCAATAGTTGATTATTTTTAAAACAGAATAATTTTTTTGCGAGTTTTTGCATGTTATACGATTTTAATGGTGGATATTTTCTCCTCTGGTGCGGAATACACCGTCCGATTTTACTCTTTCACGAACTTGAAGTTACTTTTCAACTCTAGAACTCACACACAAAAGTTTAGGTCGCCATCTCTGTTAGTTTTTGAGTTTTCATGTTAACGAGCAGACGGATTTGCAGAAATGGACTAATAAGATCACTTTATGAACAACTGTGCCAACATTTTTTCTACAATCAATATATTTAACCATTACAAACTTGAGACGAAACTTAATATATCTTTGTACATATTATTTATACCATGTATAAAAATAAAGCTCTGGGAACTTAAAACTAATGTAATGATAAAACTTAAAACAAGGTTGCTCAGAAAATGGGTCTTTGGTAACGACCCCACCAATGTCATTTTGGAAGAAAATGTACTAGTTTCTTGGAAGGGAAAAAACTTTCCAGGGCTAGCTGCAGACCTCATTTATATCTTTAGCCCTCCAGAAGTATTTTTCATACTTTGGCACAATACAATACTTATGTCAAATTCCATTAAGGTTCCGTAAGACATAGTATGAAAGAACTCGCGTTACTATATAGACAAGATAGATAGATTGTAGAGGCTGCCCTGGACGGGCTACACTTCGACCATAAGATCCATTGTGATGTCTAAGGATGTGAGGATGTGAGTGGAGCAGCCGACTATGATAGGAACTATGCCGATGTTCATCTGGAGTTCGTGAAGGAAACTGAAGAAAACCTTCTCAAGTATAGCCGGTTACTTCGTTCTTGTCCATACGCCGACAGTTTAGTCAATTAACCGCCCCTTTTTTCCTTTATAATTGACTATATAGACAAACATATCATTGAATTTTTTAATTAAATATTTATATGAAAACAAAAACTCATCAACCAGGAATCGAACCTCTGGATTTCTAACCCAGTGTGCTTACCGCTACACCTGAGATGATCCTGACTTATGACACAATCTTCTCATATCATTGACAGTATTACTTTGTTCTCAAATATCAACTTGCTATTCATAAAATATTGTTTGTGTATACTTAGGCATTGCAAAGGCCGTTTCGATACAGCTTGAGGGAGGTGAAGCGAGGCAACTGCTTGTACTGTTAATTTGTCCTAGGAATATCAAATTAAAAAATTAAAAATTCAAAACGTGTGAGCTACGTAGGCTAAGCTAATTTAAATGCATGATTATTTCATTAAAATCGTAAATATTCTATTCTACCAATATTAAGAGAGATATACCAAACTTTTCGTATTCCTCTCTCTCTTAAAACCCCTAAAATTATGACCTGAAGAATGCGTGCATGTATTTATGTACATTATGTAGAAAATGCCAATTAAGTGGACGCTAGTCATCTTTGTTAGTATAACATAACGGAAAAGAAATCATACTAACAACAGATGGGTACACATAAAGTTTACAAAAATCAATTATGTAAATAGTCCAAAACAATACGGTTTTCGCAAAAATGCTTCGAATAAAAATTGTTCATTATAAATATACTAACAAATGATCTATACGAAACGTTTTTCCGATAACCGAATGGATTAAGGACAAATAAACTAGAAAATGTTGAAAAATAAGCGCTGCTTTTGTTGCCCATAGTGTACATCAGATAGTGAGAAACTATGCTACCTATCATAGCATCTCGGTAGCTGATCCGGAAAGCCGGAGGTCGTGGGCTCGACCCGCACTTGCGATATGAATAATTTTTATACATTACCAGTCAAAAGGCCGAACGGTCAAACGCTCTGCTCAGAGCTTGAAGGTTGCGAGTTTGACTCCCAAAGGCGGCATTTTTTGAATTAAATTTATACGAACGAAAAAATTGGTTATGCTTGTGAATGCTTTCCTTTCAAGAACACCAGATCAATATCGGCCTAGTTCTTATCAAAGTTGGATTCATCCGCACAACTTATCAATTTCTAGTCCGCATATAATTCCTTATCCTCCACCCACATCATTAATGTAGTGAATTGGATATTAATATAGATTAAAAACAGAATAAATGATTTGAGTGGTCCCTGTTATACTCTGCATGTCTCAGAAATTGAGATTAAAAACCATTATTTTTAAGTATTCAAAACAGATGTAAAACAGATAGTGAGAAATTGTATGTATCTTAATGTAGAATCTCGGTAGCTTAGTTGATAGAGCGCTGGTTCGGAAAACCAGAGATTGTGGGTTCGAACCCCACTCACGATGTGTATAATTTTTCATACAAAACATTTGATATCAAGAAAATGTGATTTATGTTCAGATATATTAATTAAATGTCAAATTAAGTAATTGATAGTCATCCCCGTAAATGTAACATAATTCAATACGTAATTTGAAAAAAATATTCGGGGAACAGGAGAGAAATATATTAGACCAAGCCGCTTGCGTTTTTGAATCTGCAATATATTGGAAGTTTACCTCTTAAAAATTCGAAGCAACCAGACGAAGTTTAACTCCGGCCTCTTGTCTGCATAACTTAACACCTAAATAAATGTTTCGATTCAACACCTCACAGTGAATGCTAGCGCACGAAACATAATTCGGTTGATTAATTAACAGTACGATGATTGAAAATGCAAATAAAATTTTCCTACATTTTATTTCCTATATTATGTTAATTAAAACAGAAATAATCAACAAACGTTTTATTTATAATGATATGGGTGAAATCAGTGTTGTTAATGAGTGTTTATAAAGCAAATTTAAACGTATTAATAAATTGAAAAAAGTGTATAATAAATTGTTGTTTACAAAAATATTTTAAAATATATAATATGTGTGTATATATATTATATAGGATGCTCTCTTAAAAATGGTACACTATTTAACATATTTTATATGTTTAAATATGAAATAAACTATGTAACCGAATCAGAAAAAACCTTTTCCATAAAGTGCCATATCCACAAAGGCATACATTTTTCGTTGTTTATATCAAAATATACTCAAAACTACACAAGACTTATTTTTTAGATTAACTACTTAATTTCAATATTTTGAAATTGTTGTCTCTAGCAGTTTAATTACATGATAAACGTGCGATTAACCAGGTTTTCCTGTCTACTACATTTTTTTTAAACTAAGAAACTGAACGTCAGATCTCTGTCAAAAAATTAATTTAATTACTCGCATAATATAACTGAAAGGCAACGGATTAAAGGCCACAAAGTTTACAAAAACAATAAAATATTGAACGACTTGAAACTGTTGAATAAAACAACTTGATCAAGTTTGGGTTAGGTCCTAAGAAAATTACTTATGCATACATCATAAGCATATTTGGACTCATAGCTTCTGAACAAAAGGTGAAAATCTTGGAAATTATTTGTAACTCGGTTTGATCCTATACTTTTGAACCAATTAAGTTGAAAATTTGGAAGTTTAAATTTTTGTGTTTAGAATCACACTTTTTGTTTTTAAATAAGAACGTATTATTTTTTCTGACCATCGATTTATTTAATACATCAAAAATAATAATAATTTGTTTGAAGTGAAAAGTCAGTGCATGAGTCCGTCCCAATATACTAGGAAATGCTCCTTCGAATAAACTCGGGTAAACTTGCATATTTTGAAGGTATATTTTGTGGAATGTCATTTTTATAAGTACAAAGTGTGATTTGATATTACTTTAAACTAGAAGAGCATGTCCTGAGTTAAATCTAAGTATAAAATATGTAATAAAACATACTCTCGGAAGGGCCGTACAACCACGTCTTTGAGGAATCGTCTTAGATCGATGCCTCCGGAGTAGTTTACTCTTTATTGAATATTATGCAACAATTCTTAAATTTCATTCTAAAAATGTGATTATTATATAAAGATGATTAAAAATTATTACTATCACTTACTATTCATTTATTCATGTACCTCAATTAAGTTTCCCTTTAAAAAAACCGCATACGCGTTCGTGGATGAGAGCCTTAAAATATTCGATCCGCTTCAGCATCCGCGGATGTAAAAAATGAAACAGCAACATTCCTGATATACAATCCCGTTCAATAAAATTGAACCGATCTGAACCGACTCAGTCTCTCACGATTTTGATTATTCTTGTAGTAAATATTTTTGACAGATACAACATTTATTTTATTTTTATACGTAAAAGGGAGATATAACACTTAACATGTATTTACATTACATATGTTTACATAAATAAAAAGTATAAAACTTCCATTTCTTTTTTCACATTTAAAAAATATTTTACTTATCTTTGATTATAAATAAATAATATACAGAGAGTTACAAAAGTGAGAAGTTTTATGAAATGTAAGAAAATTAACATTTCAGGTTGGTTCAATTTTATTAAACGAGAGTGTACATATATTATTATATAGTTAGAGGTGTGCATACATTAACATACAGCATGCATAGTAATTGTATATCGTAAAAAAATTTATTGACTGACTTCTTTTCGATTTGTACCTAAAGTACAAATCAGAGCTTAGCTCTGATAAAAGTGCCGACAGTGCGAGAATTTATAGTTTCTGAAATATAGTGGTGCAAGTTTGATAAGTGTTCTTACAAAGCTTTTTTAATTTAGTTCTATTCAGTGAAGTGATACCGTCAAAGTGGCTAAATGCAACTAGTGTTTAGTCTTCAAAAAAGTAGATCCAATAGATACGAACAATTTTAGACCGATTAGCATTATAGACGATATTTATAAAGTATTCGCCAAAAATTTTTTACAAATAATAGAACCCTATTTAGATGATTTGTGTGATCGCGATGATTAGTCAAGTCATTGAAAAATACAAAGAATACAATGGTACAATTTATCTTTTGTTTGTCGGCTATTATAAGGCTTTTGACAGTGTCGAACATTGCATTGTTTTAAACTTCCTAAAAACCATTGGGGTCCCTGATAAGTTTATCAGAATAATTAAAGTTTTATATGAAGAATGCACTGCACAAATAAAAACGGAACGATTAGGAGAGAAATTTTCTCTAGAACGCGGGATTCGTCAACTATAGAAAAGTTGGGTCTGTAAATTAAAAATATTGACAAAAATTGAATTGGATATTTAATATTTTTTATATCGATGTAAATTTAATAAAGGGGTGGAGGGTGCCCATAAATGTATATTATTGATAAAATAAGTAAGTCGCCGCTTAAAATAAGTAACCAGCCAAGTAGCTGAATATCGGCATAGTTCCCATCATAGTCGACTGCAGCCGCATATCCTACCAATTCCTAGTCTACTCACAAATTCCTTCCACTCCACTCACATCCTCACATCCTAAGGCATCACAATGGACCTTATGGTCGAAGTGTAGCCCGTCCAGGGCAGCCTTTACAATCTACAATCTACAAGTCGCCGCTTGACAATTCATTTATTTAGGGTGCCATACCAGAATATATGTATATATATATATATATTTGTGTCTGTAATCGTTCTAGTCGTCACAATTTTAATCTGATTGGAATGAAATTTGGTATTTGGGACGCTTTTGGTATTTCGAAATTTGGTAAGTTCGTTAATGGGTAAAATCAGACAAGGGGAAAGTGGGGTTTAGAGGGAGGGGAAAACACAAAATTCGATATATCTCCCTTAATATTCAAAACATCGAAAAATTTATAAGTAAAGTTTTACTGTAGTTTTGTTCCTTATCATTTTTTCTGTTACACTAGTATTTACAGAAATATTGACGGTTTATGATTGAAAATTAAATTCCTTAATATCTCTGCACCCATTAGAGTTTGAGCAAAAATGATAAGGTAATGAATTGTAGCAAACATGATTTTATACAACTTAAGAGAGAATATTAAGAGAGATATTGTCTATTTTATGTTTTCTTCTTTCTTTATGCCCCCCTTTCCCCTTGACGTATGCCACTTATTAATAAAATTGGCCTGCAAATACCAAAATCATATCAGATACGACATTTCATTTTGATCAGACTAAAATTGTGACCGGTTGAAAGTGATTTATGTATTTTAAGGAAATTCGCTTAGTTGAAGCAGCTCCTGCGTAACGAATTGTTTTCATTAAAGAAGAATCGTATAAATAAAGCATCTACTATTTCAAATTCTTAAAACAGAATTGAATTGCACTCTCTATGATATTTTTTTTTTGTAAAACTTCAGTTATCGAGCATATTATTGGAATCCGATCGAAAACATTAATGGAAAAAAGGGAAGATGTTTCGCGGGTATCCTTAATATAATAAATTCACCTGACAAAATTAATGAGGGCTTATAAATTTAGCCTTCTACAATAGTTTGTCCTTAAAATGTGATGATACGGAAGAGAGTACCAAATTATTTTCCAAGTGTGAGAAAATGAATATAAATTTATTGTGTGAGTTTCTCCTTAGAAAACTAATGAGGGATAAAAATTGAGCCCTCTATAATTGTTTGTCCTTGAAAAGATGATAGCCCCCTTAAACTTGGCCTACGTATTGCCGTGCTATAGACAATATGCTAGTATATCGTGGTTTACATCCACGTAGCGAATTAGCAAGACTTAACTGTTTAAATATATTGAAAATTTTGAAACTATTTTTTTTTCGTCGGACCAACTTGTATTTCTGTATATAAAATTGTGAAATTGATCATGAAAATGATCACGAACAGATTGAGTTCAGACCCTCGAGTCTCAATTGCATGAACAAAAGGGTGATATAATACACCCCAGAGAATTACATACAATTTATGTTGTAATTATCTCATTGTTGAGTTTCACCGGGAATGCATACACTTGTACTGTTGTGTTTATATGAAAATTATTCGATTGATTCTTGAATTCATTTGGAAATCATTTTTCATAATTATTATAAAACACATTAAATTTTATCAACTATTTTGAGTGTTTTAAAACCGAAGAATTGTTGAAAAGAAAAAAAACTATATCACAATCTTACTTAATACCAGTAAATTCGAAAATATTCTAGATTCTTTTTAATAATTCAGGGTGAGTTAGGTATAGGTTTATTCAAGGCAAGATTTTAAACACTAAACTCTTATGTATGGACTTACTATATTATAGTTAAGAAATGGTTCTATCGGCCACAAAAGTAGCATGGTTTTATCAAAATTTAATAGTTGATTTGTGTTTTATTCAGTCGGTTCTTTCGGGAAAATATAATATTTTTAATATCTATTTGATGTATAATTTAATATTTATTTAATGTATAATATAATATTTATTTTATGTATAATCATATCCGAAGTATATTTTGAAACAGAATGAATCTATCGCGAATCAAAATTCATTGCCATCTTTTTGTAAGAAAAGAGCAGTGCATCTAAATAGGTATTACAAATAAATGATGAAAATAGACGTCCCGAAATTTTACTTTTAGAAAAACTTATCAAATATGCTATTCTTCATTTTACTAAATGAAATTATTTTGTTTCGAACATAATAATTCGAACAACCGAAATTTAATTTTGAGTAAATTTAACCATAATTATTTCTATGAAATTATACGCAAAATACTTATTGATACCCTACTTATTGATATTATTACATTTATTAACTGAGAACTACCTACCTTGTCATTTCAACTAGATAGATAGATAGATACCTTAAGGTCCATTGTGATGCCTAAGGATGTGAAGATATGAGTGGAGGATAAAAATTTTGTGTTTAAACTAGGAATTGGTAGTATGTGCGCAGCCGACTTTGATAGGAACTATGCCGATACTCATCTGGAGTTCGTGAAGGAAACTGCAGAAAACCTTCACAGGCATAGCCGGTTACTTCGTTCTAGTCCACGCCGACAGTTTAGTCAATTAATCGCCCCTTTTTTTTAAAAATAATTAACAAACTGCCGATGTCGGGATTCGAACCCATAACCTCCTAGTTCCGAGTAGACATAACGCCTTAGACCGCTTGGCCTCTTGGCCGGTCATTTCAACCAAAATAAGTTGGAAATGACAAAGTTCAAAAAAAAGTATGCTTCTGCACCGGTTACGTTTTAAACGAACTCTAGTATCCTCATTATTATTTCTACTTTAAATCATTTCAATAATTCAGTTTAGAACTGATACGGATGGCAGAATAAAAACTTCATATTAGAAACTGTTTACATTTTTTAAGATATTTTGTACAACCATGTATATGTATTTGAAAAATATGAACTAGTGAAGAGAATAAAATGACATTCCACGAAAACGTTTGCATCCAAGGAATGTTGTTTACAGCACATCACGTTCTTACTTTCGGCCCTCTCGTTACGAAATATACAATCGACCGAATCATTTACAACTGCAAATCGTTTTTTTTTCAACCTTTATCAACTGAACGTAAGAACGTAAATGTGATACTTGAAAGGTATGTAGGCTATATGTTGGTACCCTTGTTGAACATCATGTTATCGATTCTATATAATGTTGGCGGCAGGATAATGATACTCATAATTCCATACTACAACATATTGATTGAAATAAATTTTCATACAACCTTCTTAGAATATAAGTCTCACGAAGACTTTCAGTAGAGAATCTACTTTAGGGACGTAGAAGACTAGTATGCCTGATAGTGAAAATAATGGAACTTAAGTTTACATTTGGAAGAATATGAATGTTCTGAAAAATGAAATGTTATGAAGTGGACAAAATATGTATAATACACTGCAAACTGTGCATTGTGCAATTAGGGTTGCCACACTAAATTTTGAAAAGTCGGGAGATCAACATATATTATGTCGATATTGTGTGGAGATCAGGAGGTCCATGTATTATTTAGTAAACTGGGCAGTGGAGGATTTACCGGGTAGGCAAAGTAGGCAGTGTATAATAGTTATTTTAAGACAAAAATAAGAAGCAGGGACTTCTAAATTTGCGCTCCTCGGTCAAGGAGGATATTAACCTTTCTTCTGCAGAAATTTAAAAATTTTATATGGGATTCCTCTACGATTACCATATGATTTCTTTTCAGAATTGGATGATCAGGTTGATATATATCATTCTGTTCAACAATCCACTCAAAAGTTGAAAAATAGAATGATCAACGCAAAATTTTTCTTTACCACACAGTTCACCAACAAAAATGTATTTTTACCGAAAGATTTGGATTCATCAAAAAAAGTTTTTATACGGGAAGATCATGTCAAACCTCCACTATCTTGTAATTATAGAAGTCCTTCCTCTGTTATCAAAAGATTTCCTAAATTTTTTGTTATTGATGTCAATAACAAACCTAGCTCTATTTCAATTGATAGACTAAAACCTGCATACTTTATTCAATGTTAATCTTTTCTTAATTTACTTTGTTTTTAAATATAAGATGTACATCAACTATTAAAGTTTTTTTCGCGTGAACAAGGTTGTTTTATTTACAACCTTTTTCTAGTCGTTTTTCTTTATTAGTTGATGAGGGGAAGTATGTAGCGGTGTCGCTTCATCATTAAATTATTAAATTTTGTTCTTCATTTTTATCTGTTGCATTTCAACTATAACTTCCCTCTATTATCACGGTTGCTGTGAATGTTAACAACCTTGGTAATTTACACATAAAAACAATAACATTTCATAAATCAAATTAAAAATATCAATTTTAATTAATAAAGATCAATTATATCTTTTACATCTATTTATTATTTATTTTAAATAATAATTTTTTAATATAACAAGCATTTACTTTACAAATACATTGGCACATTTGTTCTCAACGGATGCCCTTCTTTTCTATTCTGAGCCAGGATGGTACATTGTAAATCTGTATTCTTGTCGATCTCATCTCGCCCACTTTACTTTGATAGTTTCCTCATTCTGATGTGTTTGTATCCGGTAAGTGTTTAAAGATTGTTTCTCAACCTAACCACGTAGCCAACCCCTGTGGTTAGATACTACCATTTAGGTATTACCAAAATTTAGACGTTCCGTGAATGCCATAATGCGCCTAACACAGAGCGCACGAACGAAGAATTATGGTGGAGTTTAAAAAGGATCATTAGCAATTTTGGCAGAGTGGCATACCTAATACTTATCCTGCATTAAAATTCCATACAATAACTATCACAAAAACTTTGTTGAAAGCTTTTCCATCTTCATACGTTATGGAAAAGGGTTTCAGCGCGGTTTCTAATTATCTCTAAAAGACAAACAGATTGGAAATCATTGACCAAGGAGATTTAAGGTTAAAGCTGAATTATTTGAAATCAAGTATTGGAAATTATTTATTAAAGCACCAAGCCCATCCCTTCTATTAAAAGTATTTAAAAGCATTTAGTTTTTGTACTTATTTTATGTTGTACCGTTTTAATTAATAAAGGTATAAATATTAACCAGTCCGAAGCGTTCTAAAGCGTTATGTCTGCGCAGTATGCCTACTTAGAAGCTGGGCGGTTATGGGTTCGAATCCCGACATCGGCAGTTTGCCAATTATTGAAAAAAAGGGGCGGTCAATTGACTGTCGGCGTGTGGACAAGAACGAAGTAACCGGCTATGCTTGGAAAAGTTTCCTTCGCGAAGTTTCCTTCAGATGAATATCGGCATAGTATCATAGTCGGCTGCTGCCACATATCCTGCCAATTCCTAGTCTATACACAAAAATTCCTTCCACTCCACTCACATCCTCACATCCTTAGGCATCACAATGGACCTTATGGTCGAAGTGTAGCCCGTCCAGGGCAGCCTCTACTATCTATCTATCTAAGGTATAAATAAAAACTTTACTTTTTTCGATTAAAAAAATTTTATGTTTCCTTTATTTTAAAATTTTCCACTCTACAGTAAACCCGATCAAAGTAAGTACCACTGTGTCAGTTGAAAAACACGTTTGACACACACAAATTCATCAAATTTGTAAAATTCAACATAAGTTAGGGAGACTACGGACAACAGAGAAAATCGGCACGACATCTACTGGACAAAACAGTCTGGGAATCTCTGACTTAAAAGGTATCATAGATAAAGGATTATTATTATTATATGTTTGAGTGAACCGTAAGGGCTTGGTTTACGCACACACATAACCAAATTTACCGATATTCACTCAGACCATTTGATACCGGAAAGTATAAATAATCTCACTGAAAATACGTAAATAATGTAAAAAAAAGAGAGTCACTGTGAAAATTCATTCACATACATTTTATGTTTGTAGTTGTTTGAAAAACTTTTCCCATACATAGAAGAAAAATAAATATTTGCCCTATTAAATTCACATTAACTATGTCCTTAACATGGTTGGATATTGGCATATATGTTGGTTGGTATCCCAAAGTCCTGTTTATTTTTTTGCTTTTTCGTTTATTAGAATTTTTCTATTGATTTATTTCTATACATTTTTAAGGATATATTTGCATTGTTTAAATTTTCCTATTTACATAAATATTTTTGGAATATTTTCACAAACTTTCCGCATAGCAATGTGATTTATTTGTTTTAGAGAAAAACGACATTAAGGAACTGTTGGTCTTTAAATTCAAAATAATATTCGTTCGATCTAATTAGTGAAGCTTCGTTTCATTACTAAACAGAACGGAGCCAGTAGCGTAGCTATAAAACTTTCTTCTAGAGAGAAAAGCTACAAATCTGTGAGAAGGTACTCAACTATACCAAATTGACTCTATAGATAACAAATAATTGTTACTGTCCTGTAACTAAATATATTGTGAAGCTTTAGGGTCGATCCATACTATAGTACCGGTCACGGTTCGTTCTCCGTCCTATCTGGGTCTGGTAAAACATTATCAAGTTAAGAAACACTGTGTACATTCATACTATCGGTCACAGTCAAGTCCCCGTCCAATCTCAATCTAGTCACGAAGAATGAAATTATTTTTGAGTGAGATCGAACTTGTAACGGCATGTGAATGATAATGTGAATGCTCTCTGTTCCCGGTCCAATCCGCTATTACACACTGAAGCGTATGTTACCGCTTAATATTATCAGTGTTTTGAAATCATTTTTACACGATCGATATTTTCAAGTCAAACATCGAAAGTAGTTATCTGACTTTTTTTCTATTGAATCTGGCGTACCGCAAAGCAGCGTTCTATGTCCATTTCTATATTTGATTTATACTGCAGATTTACCTGTTGACGATGAAAACACTACAGCGATATTTGCAGATGATACTACCATTTTATCCATTAATAATAATCCAAAAGCTTCTAGAAAGCTTTCTAGAAATATATATAAGCTTCTAGAAATCTACAAAATACGTTAAATCAAATAAAACCTTGGTTACAAAAATGGCACTTTCAAGTTAATGAATCGAAATCCGGAGAGAAACTTGTCCAGTTGTTTGCATGAACAATGTCAATTTTTCACAAGCTAATAAAGTTAAGTACTTGGGGTTGCACCTAGATAGAAGATTTACATGGCGAAAACACATGTGGATGAAAAGAAAACAACTAAACTTAAATCTCTTAAAATATAATTGGCTTATAGGACATAAATCAAAGCTATCATTAGACAGTAAAGTGTTAGTGTTTAAAACTATATTAAAACCTGTGTGGACCTATGAGATTCAACTATGGGGAACTGCGAGCAACAAGAACATCGAGATACTTCAACGTTTTCAATCGAAAGTGTTACGAACAATTAATGATGACATTCATCGTAGTCTCGAAGTGCCCACAGTGCGTGAAGAAATTTCGCGACTCAGTGACAGATACATGACTCGGCTTCAACGGCATCCAAATACTGAAGTGATAAATCTTTTAGACAATAGCGACTAATACTGACTTTCAGTTTGAACAGACTCAATAGACAAAATATGTTAGTAATTAAATTAAATACTTATATGAAAAAATTAACTCGTCAACCAGGAATCGAATCTCGGGCCTCTGGATAACTAGTCCAGTGTGCTTTCCTCTACACCAAAGACGATTGTGATGTGACAGCCAACTTTTTCATATTATTCTAATTTTTTATTTATTAGATAGTATTTACTTCTTTCTGAAGTGATTTGTTTATTAATATTTGTTTGTATCTAATAAATAAAAAATTAGAATAATATGAAAAAGTTGGCTGTCACATCACAATCGTCTTTGGTGTAGAGGAAAGCACACTGGACTAGTTATCCAGAGGCCCGAGGTTCGATTCCTGGTTGACGAGTTAATTTTTTCACATAAGTATTTAATTTAATTAATAAATTCAATGACAATGAAATTTGTCGGAGTATACGCTATAGTCTTCTACAGTTTGTCATACGTATTCGAAAGGAATTTGGACAAACAACGTTATGTGGACACGAAAGTATACACAAACAAACAAATATTAAAATATGTTAGACTTAAGATTTAGATTTACGTAAAATAGTATATAGTTTTTTTTTAAAGTGACTACCAGTGGGTAGATCACTGTTCAAGCCATTTTTAAGCCAGTAGTAGACCTATTTATAGTTCTTTTTAGAACGGATAATAGAAAAGAAGGAAACAAAAAAAAAACTATTATCAGACCGAGATCGGACCGAGAACGAACCATGATCGGTATTATAATGTGAACACGAACTTGATAATATTTAACCAGACCGAGATCGAACCGAGAATGAACCGTAATCGGTGTGGATCGACCCTTAGTATTATACACAAATAATAATGTGGAATTAAGTTAATGCTGACTACAAAGTTATACTGCCAATGAAATGCAAATATTGATTTATTCCTAAGAGGTCCAGGTTTCAACCCAAATCTAGAGGTCCAGGATTCGATTCCTGGTAGATGAGTTAATTTTTGCATACCAAATTAAAGAATTAAATAGTCTATATATGCTATCTCTTACGAAACCTTAATGCTAATTGTATTGTGACACCTAAGTATACAAAAATAACAATGAATATATGACCCATTTATAAGTATATACAATTACAAATATCTGCCAATGTTAATATTTCCTATACCAATTGATTTTATTTACTATCTGTGTATAAACGAAATGAAACATTTGTTATCACTATCGGATATAAAACCATTGTTATTTTCTTCACTATTGAAAATTTACCTATTGCAACCTATTTTCAAATGTAAAAAGCTCCTAGCTAGTAGATGTATGAGAAAAGTTTGATTAAAATTAATTGATTTGATTTGAGCAAAATTTAAAAAAATAATTCTTTACGCAGGAGCTGCTTCCACTTCAAATATAAAATATCTCTCTTAATATTAGAATAATCGAAAAATGCGTAAGGAGAATAAACTTGTAGAATATCATGTTTACTACAATTCATCATCTTATCATTTTTGCTGAAAATGTGTACAGAGGTATTAAGGAATTTAATTTTCAATCTTAAACCTTCAATATTTCTGTAAATATTAGTGTAACAGAAAAAATGATAAAAAACGAAAGAACTTAGTACCTACAACTTGTTGTAATGAAAATTATTAAGAATAATTTTTTTTTGATCCAACACACATTTTAATTATGAAAGTAAAATATTACGAAAAATATTTTAGATAACAATATTTTTCTCCTTGCAAAAAGAAGGAGTTTTTTTTTGAAAGTACAAAAAGAAAATAATATAGCTCGATTTATTTTATTTTTTTTCTTAAACAAAGTTTTTTTTTAAGTCGAAAAATGATAATAAGATTAATAGATACTTTTGATTTAAAGTTTTTCTATTTAGAAAGAAAAAATCAAAATTATTGCATATAATTTAATTTAAGAGAATCAAAAGTTATACAAATTGAATGTTTTACAAAATAACATAAACAGATCACAAATAAATAATTTTGTAAAAAAACAAGACAATTTTTGTAAACATAAGTAAGCTAGCTTATAGTTATGAATGTATCATACAATTTGTGTATAGATTTTAAATTGACACTGGCCCGGTGCATTAAGTCTCTGCTTAAATATCAACCAAGCGGGGTATGACTATGGGTCAAACCCAAGGAGAGGTATAATTTTTAATTAATTTTATAAATAATCTGAACACTCCGACTACGTCCATGGGTGTTGATATACTAAAATATTCTAGAAGCCTCCATGCAAAAATATATTGTCAAAAACAAAATATTTATTCAAAAAACAATAATATTCTAGAACGAACCATGGTGGGTATATAAACCGTGACCAGTGTCGATTCAAATCAGTTTAAAATCGACCATTGTCCGAAGAGTTTTAAATCGATCATTGTGCGATTAGTATAAAAGTTTAATATCAAGTATTGTCTAATTAGTTCAAAGTATATAATTGTTGATCAATCCAGATCAAGTATAAGTTGGAATTTGTACAAGTAATTTGGTCAAGTAATTCAAAGTTTAACATTGTGTGAAAAAGAATTAAAATAATTGTTGAAAAAGAAATCGGATAATCATTTTTTTTTTAAAGCAATAAAATCAGGTTTTTTTTTTTTTCGTAAAAACTTGTGTTTAATTTAATTTTTTTTTTCTTTTCTTTAAACAAAAACGTGCGTGTTGTTCCAATTACAAAATATTTAGTAATATCGTTTACTAATATATTTTTTTTTTGTTTTGTCGAGTATCGGAATCATTGCAGGTTCGGGCAGCGCTCCTTTGAGGATAAAGAGAGCCAGGATACCGCGACAAGTGGCGACCGTGACAGGACCAGAAGACGCACGGAAGAAGAAAGGAATTACAATGGCAAGCCGCAGCATTCCCATGCCACGTCTGCGTGAGATGATGGAGGCCGAAGGGCTGGACAGCACTGGCACTAGAGAGGTCTTACAGGCAAGATGGGAGGAGCACCAATCTAGGCAACAAGGAACACCAACTTCAAGGACTCAAGGACCAGCCAACCCTACATCGGAACGACAAAGAAGTTTGGTATCAGACCCGGAGGAGCCAATTGCATCAACAATGGAAAATATGTTCGCGGCTATGATGTCAAACTTCAAAAATTTGGATGAAAGAATGGGTGATCGACTCAAAGGATCTGAAGAACGGATGGATGAGCGACTTGGAAATCGACTTCAAGAGTCCGAAGAGAGGATGAGAAATCGGCTTCAAGAGTCTGAAGAAAGAGTGGACGAACGAATGAGTAGTCGACTTCAAGAGTCCGAAGAGAGGATGGGCAACAGACTTCAAGGATCGAATGAGCAAATGGGCAACCAATTAGAAGAAAGAATACAAACCATACAATACGAATTGGGAGAGCGAATGGTGGATCTGAGGGACGCGTGCATACAGCGGATCGACCAAATAACCACGGATGTCGAAACTGTGAAAACCGACATCGTTAACATTAAAGCCGATGTCATTGAGAATCGCACGCAAATCAAAGGCTTGGAGGAGAAGATGCACGATCAATACAACAAAGTCGTGGATGACATTATACGGATCGAGCAGAATCAAACACAGCAACTGCGAGACATGCGTATTGATCCACAAGAAGTGAATACAGTCATTCGCTCCGCCGCATTGGACACAACGACGCTTCTGTCCATCATGCCGGAGTTCAGTGGTAGACCGGCCGAAGATCCAGTAGTTTTTTTGAACAGAGCAACGGCATTACTACGACAAACACATCTGCCCGTAGATTGTTGGATTGAGATGGTCACAAAAAAATTAACAGGACCAGCCAGAGATTGGGCATTGATGAATCGTGGGTTGGGCTACACCTTCGATGAGTGGAAATGGCAACTGGAGAGTTTCTTCAATAGTATAGGAAGGAAAGCCAAGGCCGAACTGGAATTGATGACCGTTTCCCAACCCACAGGATTGAAGACAGAAGCGTTCGTCAATATGAAGGTGCAGCTATTCAGAAGAGTGCACGCCGATAGGAACATTGATGACGTGGTGCCCATAATATTGAATTTACTACGCGACAATGTACGACCGCTGGTGAAGATTTCGAATCCAAAGTCATTAGATGAGCTACGTATAACCGTTAGAACATTGGATGAAGAGCCAGCGAGGAATCGGCAAGAACCACCAGCAAGAGCACCACCACCACCACGTCTTAGCAGTCCAGGCACGTGCTTCGTATGCCACCAAGCGGGGCACATAAGTCGAAACTGTCCCAGAAGGGGACAACAAAATAGACCTGGGCCGTCGGGAAACTAATCCCAGGATCAATGAAGGAGGAAATTGGTTCTGGGGTACACATTAACCTCCACAAAAACGCACAACATCGGCGTGAACACCAACAATTACCGGTTCATTTGACAACAATGGAGACCAAGAACTCACACCAGAATGGGCCAATTGTGGAAGTTGATGTGCGTGGAAGATCAATATTGGCACTGATCGATAGTCAAGCATCACACAATTTTATCAGCGAAGAATTGGCAAGAAGTATTGGAAAATGGCACCCTGTCAGAGATAGTGCAGGGAGTGGAGCCACAAGCAATAATACTTTCAGAATTCTTGGAAAAATGTGCATGGATGTGATGATATCAAGAATGAAGTTCAATGTTGAAGTAATGGTTGTACCTGGCCTACGGAATCATTTAATACTTGGTCATGAATTTTTAACAATAAATGGTGTGAGCATCGATTACCGGAGTGGTATAATTTACTTGGGGTGTGATAAGAGAGTCCGCATTGCATGGAGAAAACCAGATGGAGCCCATAGAGAAGTGGCAACAATTAACAACGCATTGGGCGAGTTACAAATAAAACTCCTTGAGAACCAAGAGCAGTTAAAAGATGTCATTCGGCGACATCCCAGCGTTTTCGGCAAAGTTGGAAGGACAAAAACCATCACACACAAAATTGAGATCACGAAGAATTCCCCCATTAAATTACGACCATACCCGTACAACAATGAGAAGCAACGGGTATTAGAAGAGATGATTGAAGAGATGGAAGGCGATGGCATTATAGAACCATCCACATCGCCTTGGGCCGCACCCGTCGTATTGCCGAAGAAGAAAGATGGAACTTTTCGATTGTGCGTCGACTATAGAAAGTTGAACGATATTACAAAGAGCAATGCGTTTCCGATTCCAGATCTGCAAGAGATGTTGAGAAAAGTCAATGGAGCAAAAATATTTTCTACATTGGATCTTCAGACTGGTTATTGGCAAATTGAGATGGAGCCACAATCGAAAGAGTACACAGCATTTACCACTCCAAGAGGTCTCTATCAATTTCGCGTCATGCCGTTTGGATTGAAGAATGCGCCAGCTACGTTCCAGAGTTTAATGAACGAAGTACTATCTGGATACATCGAAGATTTCTGTCAAGTTTACCTGGATGACATATTAATCTACAGTCGATCAGTCAAGGAACATTTACATCACCTGGATCTTGTACTTGAAAGACTAGAACAACATGGATTAACTTGTAAACCAAGCAAATGTGTCATTGGCAGCAACAAAGTCAAATACCTGGGACATATTTTGAGCGAAGACGGCATTGACAGAGAGGAAGAGAAGAATGAAGCTATCAGTAATCACCCTGTACCAAGAACACGAAGACAACTACGACAATTTTTGGGATTATGTGGTTGGTACAGGAGCTTCGTGAAGAACTACGAAGATATAGCTGCACCTCTAAGCGAAATGCTCAAGAAGAACATAAAGTGGCGCTGGCTAACATTGCATCAGAAGGCGTTCGAAAATTTGAAATCATCGATTGTGAATGCACCGAAACTAGCTCATGCAGATTTTAAGAAGACGTTTTGTTTAAACACGGATGCTAGTGACGTCGGATTGGGTGCAATATTATTTCAAATGGAAGATGATGGCAAGACAAGACGAATAATAAACTACGCCAGCAAGAAACTTGGACCCACAGAAAGAAAATACGCCACAACAGAAAAGGAATGTCTCTCGATAATCTGGGCATTGAGGAAGTTTCGAGGATATCTTGAAGGAAGACATTTTAAATTCACGTCCCCGGAAAAGATAATCAAGCCGCCGACTCCTTGTCCAGACAACCACAGGGCAAGACTGAAGACGAAGAAGTGGAGGACATTCCAGAGTGGGTGATTGAAAAGAGGGCAAAAACACCGATAACCCTCAACGTAATTGAAGTGGAAACACCCACACTCGATGATATTAGACGATGGCAGGATGAAGATCGTGATGTGACTGCCATCAGAAGATACATCGTAGATCACAATAATCCACTAAGAAGCAATCTACGTCGACGAGTGGACAGAACACGAGCTAATTACACCGTAGCTGACGGGATCCTCTGGTACCATAGTCAACAGATGGTACAAGAAGTGCCAGTGGTTCCCGAAGAACGCCGACTTGGTTTTCTGAGAAAATATCACGACAGTGATGTAGCAGCACACCCTGGATGGAGAGAAACGTATCGTCAAATCCGTAACCGCGTCTACTGGTATGGGATGCAAGATGACATACGCAGATATGTAAAAGGGTGTGATACGTGTGCTAGAGTAAAGCCACTGAATAAGAAGCCAAGTTCAGCAATGAGAAGTCGAAGACCTACTTCACCATGGGAGGTAGTCAGCATCGACTTGATGGGTCCATACCCACGCACATCACGTGGAAAAACGAATATATTGGTTGTGACTGATCTTTTCACTAGATGGATCGAAGCATTTCCATTGGGGGCCACGTCGACCTCGAAGATAGCACAAGTACTCAAAGATGAAGTATTCAGTCGATATGGTTATCCGAGAGCAGTACTTAGTGATAATGGTTCCCAGTTCAGATCAAGAGAATGGAAAGCAGTGAACAGAGATTGGAACACAGAAATTTGGACAACGCCAATATACCATCCACGAGCCAACCCCACGGAACGTCAGAACCAAGAGTTAAAGAAGTTGTTGCGTTTAAATTTATTGGACCAAGCACATAAAAACTGGGACCAACAACTACACAAGTGCTTATTCGCAATAAGAAATAGAGCAAACCGAACAACTGGTTTTTCGCCCGCCAAATTGTTACTGGGGGCTGAAATGAAGAAACCTGGGGATTGGCAAATAATAGTCGAAGAAGAGCCTCAAGATATTGAAGAATGGGCCAATGAGAGAGGCCAGGAACGTAAAGAAACTGAAGAGAGAGCTCGGCAAACAATATTGGCCAATGCCGAAGAGAACGACCAAGTGGAAACAGGACTCAGTTATCAACCTGGAGAGTCCGTCTGGATGCGCAACCAAGTGCTCAGCAGTAAGGTGGAGGGTGTCCATAGTGGATTGGCACCGAAGTGGAAAGGGCCTTACAGAGTGCTGAGGAGTTTACCAGCTGGAATATATGTTGTGGATACAGTGCCTCCCACGAAGATACATGGAGGTCTCTTGAAGCCGGCCAGTGCAAGGACCGCCGCCAATGGGAATCTGGGAAGATTGAGTGTGGGGAACGAGGTGTTCGGCCAACTACTTCCAGATCGATTGGGGGGTCAGAGGCATGGAGGTGATGGAAGACGACGGGATGCACCAAGTGTGGACGAGCCAGAGGCCAGAGCATTAGAGCCAGGGTACAACTTGCGGCCCAGACGACCGGCAATCAACAACAGGCGCCGTTGATGAAGAGTGAAGAACTAATGTGTACGTACACTTTTAAGTTATGCTAGCTAGCTAAAAGTACTAGTACAATTGAAATAGTTCAAATAGTTCTTAAGTTAGAAATTGGTCGACCAAATATAATAAGCAAATTAGACAATGTGTGTTGGAATCTAGAGGGGGAGATTTTGTTGTAATGAAAATTATTAAGAATAATTTTTTTTTGATCCAACACACATTTTAATTATGAAAGTAAAATATTACGAAAAATATTTTAGATAACAATATTTTTCTCCTTGCAAAAAGAAGGAGTTTTTTTTTGAAAGTACAAAAAGAAAATAATATAGCTCGATTTATTTTTTTTTTTTTCTTAAACAAAGTTTTTTTTTTAAGTCGAAAAATGATAATAAGATTAATAGATACTTTTGATTTAAAGTTTTTCTATTTAGAAAGAAAAAATCAAAATTATTGCATATAATTTAATTTAAGAGAATCAAAAGTTATACAAATTGAATGTTTTACAAAATAACATAAACAGATCACAAATAAATAATTTTGTAAAAAAACAAGACAATTTTTGTAAACATAAGTAAGCTAGCTTACAGTTATGAATGTATCATACAATTTGTGTATAGATTTTAAATTGACACTGGCCCGGTGCATTAAGTCTCTGCTTAAATATCAACCAAGCGGGGTATGACTATGGGTCAAACCCAAGAAGAGGTATAATTTTAATTAATTTTATAAATAATCTGAACACTCCGACTACGTCCATGGGTGTTGATATACTAAAATATTCTAGAAGCCTCCATGCAAAAATAAATTGTCAAAAACAAAATATTTATTCAAAAAACAATAATATTCTAGAACGAACCATGGTGGGTATATAAACCGTGACCAGTGTCGATTCAAATCAGTTTAAAATCGACCATTGTCCGAAGAGTTTTAAATCGATCATTGTGCGATTAGTATAAAAGTTTAATATCAAGTATTGTCTAATTAGTTCAAAGTATATAATTGTTGATCAATCCAGATCAAGTATAAGTTGGAATTTGTACAAGTAATTTGGTCAAGTAATTCAAAGTTTAACATTGTGTGAAAAAGAATTAAAATAATTGTTGAAAAAGAAATCGGATAATCATTTTTTTTTTAAAGCAATAAAATCAGGTTTTTTTTTTTTCGTAAAAACTTGTGTTTAATTTAATTTTTTTTTTCTTTAAACAAAAACGTGCGTGTTGTTCCAATTACAAAATATTTAGTAATATCGTTTACTAATATATTTTTTTTTGTTTTGTCGAGTATCGGAATCATTGCAGGTTCGGGCAGCGCTCCTTTGAGGATAAAGAGAGCCAGGATACCGCGACAAACTTTACTTCTTTTTAATTTTTCGATTTTTCGAAAAATAAGGGAGATTGTCAAATTTTGTGTTTCCACGATACTGATGCAGATGTCACCTGCAGGATTAGGAAGGCCAAAGGAGCGTTTGCACAGCTTGCTCCAGTATGGAAATAAGGAGAAACCAAATAAGGAGAAACATAAAACTCGAAATATTCGAGATCAAGGTAAAATCAATGTTTTTGTATCGTTGCCAGACATGGAAAGTGACAAAAACATAAGCAAATAAATTATAGGTATTCACAAACAAATGTCTCAGAACAATTTTCAATATTCACTGGCCAGAAAGAATCACGAACGAGGAATTGATGAGGAGAGCAAACCAAAGCCCTATCAACGAAACAATAAAGAAAAGAAAGTTTGGGTGGATAGGCCGGCCAAACCTTAAGAAGGCCATGTAATACCATCAGCCGACAAGCCCTAGGCTGGAACCCCCAAGGAAGTAGAAAACGTGGAAGACCCAAGATAAGCTAGAAGAGGTCAGTCGAGAAAGAGATAGAAGAAGAAGGAAAAACCTGGAGAGAAATAAAGCAATTACTATACATATATATTGAATTACTATATATATATATATATATATATATATATATATATATATATATATATATATATATATATATATATATATATATATATATAATACGGTATGGAAAATAATGTAAAGTGAAAATATTCTGAAACGTACATGGGGAAGCCTGCGCAATCGATATCTCAAAAAAATCATTCGAGAACCTTTAATCAAATCAAAGGATATGATTAATGAAAGGTTTGAGTATTTTTGGTCAAAAAGTAAATGTTTTTCAAAAAGTACTATCATGATTTTATAATATAATACTGTTTCGAAATTAATCGATTTTACAGTCGAGCTGTGTAGAATCCATTCAAAAAATTGACACCAAAAGAAACTTATTTATTAAAAGGACTATGGATCTAAATATCAAAAAGATTGATGTGACATTTATTAGAAGTGAATTGGCGAAGAGTAGGTATAGAATTGAACCTAAAATTTCTGAAGCAGATTTTGGTGTTAATTTAAAATTATTATATATTACTGTTGATAAAAAAAAATTGAAAATAACAACTAACTGAGTAAATTGCTTAAATGCCCGGTATATTCTGAGTTTTATGAATAAAAGTTATCAAAATAGCTGTTTATTTTTAAACAAAATAAATTAAAAAAACAAGCTTTTATTTAAACTTAATTAAAGTAAAACTAGTTTTCTACAACTTTACTTCTTATGTGTTTTTCGATTTTTTCAATATTATGACAGGTATACAAATTTTGTGTTTCCCCATCCATCTAAACTTTCTTTCCCTTTTCCCCCTCTCTGATTTCGGTCATGCTTACCATAAAAATGAGGAAGTGGTTCAAATTTAATTTGCAAGATTCCATTACAGACAGACGGATATGCGGGAAAGGACTAATTTTGTATTGTAATATATATATATTTATATATATATATATATATATTACTAAATATATATATATATATATATATATATATATATATATATATATATATATATATATATATATATATATATATATATATATATATGACTCACACGCTCATCATCGCCCAGCTAAAACTATAAAGGAGGAGTTAGAATAATGAAATTTGGAAGTTATGTTCCTGAGAGAGTGTGAAGAAGACATAAATATCGATATTTATGTCTTATATGAAAAAAATCATTTCCTGACGGGTAGAAATATCATGTTTTTCAGTTATAATGTCTTTACGATTACAATTTTATGGTAATGCTAGTATTCTATATACCCGATAAGCAACTATCTAGTCGAGCCCCTCAATCTCTCCTGTAATTCTTTTTCTCTTTATTTTACTTGTAATAAGATCGACTAGAGCGCACATTGATTATTTTGTAATTTCGAATACATTCGAAATTTGTGATGTTAGCCATCCTGTATGTACAATTTTTCGAACCGCTATAAGTTAACTACAAAATGTAGTACAACTTTATGCTGGGACAAAAACTGTGCTTAATATTTAGCAACGAATCCATAAATTTATTTAAAATCACCGAATGATTCATTTGAATATGTAACAATTGCTTGTATGTAAGCGACACACATTTGTTGAAAATAACTTTCTAGGATAACTTCTAGAATATTCAAGCTATTTGATATAAAGGAAATATAAGGATATGTATTCATATTGTGATGATAAATTATTGTACATTATAATATGGATGTCACAATAAAGATGCAAGAGGATGTGAGGGAACGAATATATACATACACAATGTCCCATTTAGTTTTATTGGATCGGATTTAAATATATTCAAATATCAGCCATTAAAAAGGGAAATCTGATGTAAGAATGGTAGGACCAACGCACACCAAAAGTGCAAACCTGCTTTAAACAGTATTAGTCAGCCTAACACTGTTTTGGTAAAAATAGAACATAGGAAATTACATTGCATACGCACACTGACAAGACTTTGCTCTTTTGGTGTGCGTTGGCCCTTAGGTAGGTATATCGAAAATGTTCCGAAACGAACAAAAAATATTTAGCAGAATATTATTTACTGATTGCTAACCCTACTGTAAAAATTTCAATGACTTACTAAGCCGTTTAAAAATTTTACATGGAGATTTGTTCACTCAATAGATTAATTTCGTTCAATTACCATTAAAAAAGCTACGAAGCGTTCCAAATTCCAAACAATTTTGAAAAATTTTATTAACATTCACTAAACGATTGTTATAAAAAAAATTATAAATTGAAATTAAAAAAAAACCTGTCTTTGTCACTTAAAAGGATATACGTTTTTGTTGAATTATATTAAAGGTACATTTACTGCCAAAAGTTTTACATATTATATGTTATTTCTTATTTGAAGTACTTTTGTCTCTGATTGTCTTTTGCCCGAACATCATTTAAGGTATATAGGTAATCGTCAATTAGTTTTCTTAAGAGTTTGATAAGTTTGAAATGTGATATTAAGCTTAGTGTCCTCAATTTCATTTGGAAAAATCAAATTTTTGGCCGACTGTGAAGCGAGATACACATGAAAGTTATACGTTTTGTGAGAGAAAAATTAAATAAACAATATTTCAGATGCTATATCGTATACGCTAGGTCTTTCAATCTATGTCTACGTGACCTTAATAGAAATTGACATTAGTAATGTTGACTAGAAGTTAAACCTGTCAATGTAATAATAAGAATAATAATAAGTGGGATTGGGTACATAAAGCTATGGCTGACTTCTAGACGAACTGTCCCGGTATTAACCTAAGTGCTCCCATGAAAAAGCATAGAAAATCATGGGTAAGGATTGATTGATTGATTTATCTTTTACTTCAGTCCGACGAGATTCGCTTCTCCCATATGTTGGCAATAGCCAGGAGCTTGCTTATCAGGTGTTCCTGAAGGTTCATATATTCGGGGTAAGATGCATCGAATTACCTGTATCTGCTGTAATCTAGAGGTTCGTAGTCAAAGATAATGTGACTGGATGTTTCTTCCTCCTCGCCACATAATCTGCACACAATGGACCTGATGGGTATGGATAGCCGGCATCTGATACCTTTCGATATCAATACGATTCGGTCTCGAATAGGGAACACAAAATATAATTTACAATACACATTTCTAATAAATGAATTTAAATACAGTAATTAATTAAGACAAAAACCTAAGAACTTCACCGGCTGAAATTTGTTTCTAAAATTTATTTCTAAAATGAATGTAACCATGTCGCGGTATCTTGGCTCTCTTTTTAACTTTTCGAACAAAAAGGAGCACTGTCGAATCTATACAGATTCTAATACTCGAAACAAAAAAAATAAACAAAATGTTTAATTTTCATCATCAATTTTCTTTTTATTCATATTCGAACAATACTAATTTTTAACAATGATCAATTCACCAATGGTAACTTCAAAGCGTACTACGGTTCCTTTCGGACTGAATTTAAGAACTGACTAGCAAATCAAAGAATAATTAATCAAATAATTATTTAATATTGATTTTAAATTTTTAATAAAATCAAAGATAAAAATTATTATTTTTGGAAAAAAAATATATACAAAATTTATTTACACAAATTAAAATAATTTTTATACATAACAGTTAAAATGTTGTAAATAAGTAAATAATTTTTTTTAATGTAACCACAAGCCAGTTACGAATAGAATATTATGTTGTAGTATATACAAATATTGGATTGGTGAGCTAGAATGTCACAAAATATGTTTTGAAAAAAACTATTTTTTTTGTTATTCGTTTTAACATGTCTGGATTTTGGCTGTATATAAAGACCCGATTCTACCAATCCAGAAGTCAGTTGTTAAATTCGGTCCGAAAGGAACAGTAGTACGGTTTGAAGTTACCATTGTTGAATTAATCATTGTTTAAACTAGTATTGTTGAACTAAGTTATCAATAAAAATAAATTGCTGAAGATTATTAAGTATTTTGTTTGTTTTTGTCTCGAGTATTTGAATCTGTGTAGATTCAATAGTGCTTCTTTTTTTTAAAGTTAAAAAGAGAGCCAAGATACCGCGACAACCTATAAGGCTTAAGCCTCAAAAAAACCGATATCCACTCAGCCGGAGAGACAAATACAAAAATAAAAAATCTATATACAATACAAAAACTAAATACAAGGTTGATCGGACAATTACGCAATAGATAAAAATATGAATTTTTGATATGTTATTTATTCTCATACGTATAAAATAATTTTTTGAAAAAATCTGACGAAGGGTTTTTATGTAATTAATTATTAAAAATTGTAATTTTAACATGTTGTGAATAGCAAATGTTGAATGAACGCATACATTTTCGATAATGTTGCTCCACCTTTTATAGATTAAAAAGTAAAAAACATCCACTTTTCTAAATTAAATCTCGTACATTACGTTAAAATTTAAGAAAAAAACAAAAACAAAATAGTCTGACTAAGAGTTTTGTAAATATCTTAATTAAAAAGATTAAAAATTCACGAAAATTTTCTATACTTGAAGTCAAAAGGTGATTATTTATTATTTTTAGTACAGTATAAATAATTACATAAATTCGATTATTAGTGATGTTAGATGCTATTTAAATTTAAATAATTAATTTACAAATTAAAATTTGTAATTTCTGTTAAAAAAAGTGTTTCTGTTTATTATGACTTGCGGGTCAACCTTAAGTCAAGTTATTAAGTGCAATAAGCAGTCAATCATCTTGACGAACCAAAACGATGCCCAGAACTCGAAAGGATCCCAGAACGTAAAATCTCATCTAAGGTATATGCGGGCAAATATTTAGCAAATGAGTCTTCATTGTAGTCACAGAGGGTTTGTGATTGCAGTCCTGATCCATCCTTCTCCATTATACTTTCCATTGTTTGACAATTTATAAACCAATTTATTATATAATCTATTCTATTATTATATTATCCAGAGGTGAGCGCAGACGCTCGCCGGAGTCGAACGGACTCTCCGTAAGCTGGGTGAGAGTAAGTAAAAAAGGTATGTTTTGAAATAAGACGGAACGATGTTTCAATACAGGTTGTCCTACCGATTATTGCCCAATAATTTATTCAATCAATTTAGAATTAGTTTTATAAAATATTTATTGTTTAAAAAATATCTTTTACAATATGGAGAGATACACCAAAAAACATAATAATAATAACAATAATAATAATAATAACAATAATAACAATAATGATGATAGCAACAACAATAATTACAACAACAACAACTATATGTATTTCCACTTTATGTAAAATTTAACCATTTAGAAATTAGTAACAAATTACCAACCCTCTCCCCCTCCCTGCTTTATCATTGGCATCTTTTTTGTATTCAGTGTCATCAAATTCCCATGACACTATACCCCTTACTAAGAAAAAATAATTAAATCAAGTAAATAATTGTTTATTAGTTCTCCGATATGAATAGTTTAGCAAATTATTCGGAATTTCCCCAAATCTAATTCTAAAATCCAAACTAAAGCTAAATCATCAAAAAATTTACAAGCGGTAAATGTAAAAGATCAAAAGATTTATTTTTTATAATTTATATAACATATATATTTTATTCATACCCAAATATATTAAAAAGGTACATTTTATGCCCCAAATTACCAGCCCAAAATTCCAGAGTATGTACTCAATATATTGTATGTATTGTATACTTTAAATAATAGTGACCATAAAAAATAGGTGGTATAATTATATTTTTTTCAGAAAATGTTTTAATTAAAAAAAGAAAATAATAATAATTGGTAGGTTACCCTATATTTACTCTATCTCTCTTCCTACCTCTCACTCAGAGCTGAGGGCAGTCAAGGTCTGCCCATCTATGATATAATCTTATACATTTGTAACCATAATATGGAGTTATATAACTGCGCTGTTGTCTTGCACTATTTATATGAATATTTTTGTTAAATAAGTATTTATTTGTTAAATAAGTTAAACAGTTTTGTTTAGTAAGAGCTATATTTGGAACGGTCTCATTTGACGGGCCCAGGAACCAATTTTAAAGTACCCAGTAAAAATTAAATATGTCGATACCCACTCATTGAATGTCCATGCATTGAATAGGATTTATCTAGAAGAGGGGGTTTATTTGTCCCTCTAAAACAAAGAACAATTTATTGTTAATTAGTGAATTGAATTAACTGAAGCACATTACGATCATTGCATAATTAGTTTTTTTAATTTTAAAGCATTGTTCTGCTCGATCAACTTTAAGCTAGCAGTGCTTGCGTTTGCAGAGATCAACAAAGAGCAATTAATTTTTTATTAGAGCATTTAATTAGCTTAATAATTTGATATTAAAACCAATATAACTAATGCATTTTTTAAACATTGCTCTGCTGATTAAGCTAGCAGAGAATGCGGTTACAGTGTACAACAAAGAGAATTTAATTTTTAATTTTTAATTGGATAATTTAATTAGCTTAATAATTTGATATTAAATACAATATAATTAATTGATTTTTTAAGTATGGCTCTGATACTTAACATTAAGCTAGCAGAGCATGCGGTTACACGATAGAACAAAGAGCAGTAAATTTTTAATTAGGGCATTTAAAAAGCAATTAATTAGCTTAATAATAAGATATTCAATACAATATAATTAATTGATTTTTTAAATATTGCTCTGCTGGTTAAGCTAGCAGAGCATACGGTTACACAGTGCAACAAAGAGCATTTAATTTTTAATTAGAGCATTTAATTAGCCTAATAATTTGATATTAAGTACAATATAATTCATTGATTTTTTTAATATTGGTCTGTTAGCCTTAACCTTAAGCTAGCAGAGCATGCTGTAACACAATAAAACAAAGAGCATTTAATTTTTAATTAGGGCATTTAATTAGCGTCTAATTATAAGACAATTATAATTGTGTTCTGCTCAGATTGCTCTGCTAGCTTAATGGACATCATCAAAAGTTACAATACAGGAGCAAAAAATCACACTAAAACTTCACGCACCAACGACCAAGAAAACTAGACTAAGACGATTGCGGTAGTTGAACAGCCACAGGTCGGTCTAGTTCTCGGTAGTTCCACTTGCTAGTAGCACCGTCTTGACATCGTAAATAATCAAACTTTATTCCACCCTGGCACCCCGTTGTGCCCGAGGTTCACATATATTTTTCAAATAAATAAATTATAAAGTTGAACTAAATTCTTAAAAAGCTAAAATTATACTGCGACAAATTTTTGTAAAACGATATTAATATTTAAAAAGATTATTGCAACACCAACAATAATCATTGTCAACACAAGTCTTGTACAACAGTAATATAGTAATAACAGTAATATAATATATTACGTATATTCTAAAATAATTGTTAAAATACCAAATCTTTAATAAGTAAGTCCAGCATATTATACCACGATGAAACTGTCTGAAATTTCATATTATTTTATCTGAAAAGGGGTGAATTAGTACCATTTATTCGAAACATTTTACGGCATCAAGTTTCTTTGATCGTTACGCAATTTTTACTGGGCAGTGAAAAAATCTATCCGCCATAACGGAGTAATTCGGAATACCGATTCAACAGATAATTGATGCACACCTATAGGTACATACATAATAATATAGAAAATATATTAGCTGTGTATAATAATGGTTAAAAATAATAAAAATAATAATGGTTTACTGACATCTGTCCCTTAAGACTTCGACGGAAAACATTATAACAGCATAGCCATTTTATATAGGGTATGTTCCAAAAGTTGCTGCGAGCGCTGGCAGTGCTTCACCGCGTGTTCCCGAATTAATGACAGCACGCTGCAGCAGTACTGTGAAAAAAAATGACGTCATGAATTTTGTGCTGTGACTGCTGCCGCTGAAAAGGTGAAACAGTGAACGCAATGAACATGGTGGCGTGCTGTAAGTGCTGTGAACCGCGTTCCAATTTTCACGGTTGCAGAAGCAGTAGCAGTGCGCTTGCAATTTTGGAACGCTGTTCGCAGCGTGATTCATGGCGTTAACACTCACAGCGCTGGCAGCAAATTTTGGAACATACCCATAGTTATTTGATTGAATGTTGCTAATCCCCATATTAAGTTAAACAATTTACATACTTTATGTATAACAATAATTCTCGGCTTCTAATTCGTCCAAGTAATACAATTCATAATAATACTATATATATATATAAATCTTACAGACGGTGATTTTCGACATCTACTATATAGGATCGATGAACATTTGAAGAGAAATTTTGCAAAATTTTGCAGTCGGTACGAAACTAATAGCGCTATTTCCTTTCAGTAAATTCGCTAAAAAAAGTATTTTGACTATTTAAATATAATAATTTGTTACTGCGATATCAAAAATAATGAATAATCATTGTCAACACAAATCTTGCATACTACACTGTATCATAGTTGTTTGTGTGAACACTAGACATGTTCAATTGCCAAGCTGTTATAAGTAAGTTGACTGTACTGTATTTTATACTTTCCGCATTAACTGCCACTAGTTAACTACCTCAATCCTTTATAAATAACATGTGACGTGTTACGATACAGATGAATACATAATCCATAGATAAAATGTCAACTATGTAGACTAGTCTCACATATTTGACGTATTCATACGCAAATGAGGCGTAGTACCATTGTATTATGTTATGATAAGGATGTAATTGGTGGCACCTGAAGATATTGTTAGGACAATTTCTACAATTCTATTACTTAAATGTAATTACAACGATGATGATATTTAGAATTTATGTAGCCTAACACTCTTTCACTTTCTGTATACACAGTGATCCATTTTAAATATCTATAATTTGAAGTGCTTATCGACAAATAATGTCTCAAATAGAAGTTGTAGACCATAGAAGGACCATTTATAAGTGGATTTTTATTTTACTTTGAAGTTGATTTTCAAAGTTATTTGAAACATTGATTGATTATATCCAAAAATGTGTAATAAATTTTATCTAAAAAAATTCGAAATATAAGAGCTGCGTAGCCTAGCGAATTTTCTCAGAAAAAGGAATTATAATATGAAATTAATTAACCGTATAATATGCATCATAATTTCATTAAAATCGTTACAGAAAAAGGGTCAGGAGATAAATTGAAGAAAAATTAATTTTCTACACCTTAACTCATGTAAAGCTTTTCCATTTTACCAATACTAAAGGGGGATATTTCAAATGTCTCCAAATAGCCGATTTTCTCACTTATATATATATATATACAGAATGTTCTGTTATTGGTTGAATTTATCAATGTTTAATTGATTATATCTTAAAAAATAAGCGTCAAATCGAAAAACTTTTTTAAACCTTTTTGTTTCTTTTTGTAGCTCTTCACCTTGGTATAGTTTTCTTGAATGAATTTCAGAATATCCTGTATATATATATATATATATATATATATATATATATATATATATATATATATATATATATATATATATATATATATATATCCTGTGTGATTGGTTGAATTTATGGTCTATGGACATATATATATATAGGTGTGTCTGTAATCACTCTAGCACAGAAGAGAGTCGGAATGCCCTTCATAGGCCCAGAGCCTATTTAACAATTCTAAGGACTGCATGTAAACAGATGATCAACGAGTGGTCAAATGCTTAACACCGTGATCACTGGGAAAAAGTATCGCGGTAAGAGCTCAGGAAGGTACTGCTTCAGAGTGCAACAAAGAGGTTATCTCTCGATGCACTGAGGCTCAGCAGGGTGCAGCTGCGGAGAGTTATCGGGTTCATTACCGGGCATTATCCTATGAGGAAGCATCTGCACACAATGGGACTCCAATACGGAACCAATATATGCAGATTGTGTGGCGAGGAGGAAGAAACATCCAGCCACATAATCATTGAATGCGAACCTTTGGGTTACAGCAGATACAGGATATTCGGTGCATCTCACCCCGAATATATGAACCTTCAGGAGGACCTGATAAGGAAGCTCCAGGCTATTGCCAACATATGGGAGAAGCGAGTCTCGCCAGACTGAGGTAGAAGGGGAGCACAATGGACCATAAGGTCAAAGTGCAATAGTTTTACCCCGATATTAATCAATTAATCAATCAATCGCTCTAGCGGTCACAATTTTAAACTGATTGGAATAAAACTTGGTATTTGAAGCGCTTTTGGTATTCAAAAGGTCAACTTCGTGGGTAAAAGCGGACAATGGGAAACGGGGGTTTAGAGGGAGGGGGAAACACAAATTTTTAGAGGCAGAAAACGAACATCATGGATCTCTAATATAAAGAAAGATACTGCAATGAATCTGGAACAACTCATTCGGTATGTCGAAAACAGAGATAGGTGGAAACAAGTGGTTTCCAACACTCCCGAGGAGATAGGTAACTAAATCATCACCATCATCATGGATTTTCAAAGATAACATTTATGTGAAAAATAAGGTTCTTAGAACAAATTTATTTAATATATAAAGTTTATACTTTTGGTCAATGAATACGACTCGATTCTTTTTTTTTTTGTTTAAATTTAAAAAAATGTTTTACCATTTTTTACATTTATCAAAATGGTTAACCATAAAATGTTGATTCCTTTTCATTGATCAAAAAAAGCAAAACTTTTATATCTTTGTAAATGTTTCCTAAGGACCCTATTTTGTTCAAAAAGCAATCTTATCTTTGGAAATCCATAGATGATCATCACTTTCGTCTCTTCAGATCAACATGTATAGAAGTCGATTTCGAACAAAAAACTGCTCTTTAATTTTTTTGAAAAAAAAAATCCTGTTAAAAAAACAGGAAATCCAAAATACAAGGTTGGGGTAAATAATTAAAATTTTCAATGGATTATTTGTACAAATTAAAGATTTTTGAAGCTTGTTAGATTTGAGACATTTTAAATTGAGTGTAGTTCGAATGAATATATTGACTGAAGTATTAAATAAATGAAATAACAGAAAAATTTGGAGTAGGTATGGTAAAAATAAAATTTATTCCTCTATACAAAATACACAACTTGTTTTTCACGTTTGATTGTTAATTAATTTTCCCCTGAATGCGAAAAATGAATTTATTGACTGTGTAAAGTAAAATGACGATAAGTCCACAAACTGTAATCATAACAATAGCGAATAAAGGTTCAATGAAATATTTTATAATGTTTAGTTAAGAGATATTGTTAGATTTGAGTCAATAAGGTCGACGAGTGGGAGTAATTGGCTCACAGCAATCATAGATAAATGCTTGAAACTAGTATATTTAGTAAAACATAAATACAAGGTGTACCATTAGTAGACATGAACTATAGTAAAATATATATAACTAGCAGTACCCATTGCAGCTTCACTGCGGAAATTGCAATCGTAAATACCTTGTATTACTCTGAAACGTGTATTTATTTATTTATTTGTTATTAATTAACTTCAATAGAAACTCTAATCTCTTACAACTTTTGAATAATAGTCTAAATAACAACATTCATGTATCTCTTTTAAAAAAGGAGATCCGCATACTAACTCTCCGACTTTGTTTCACTCTATTGAAATTTAAAACATATATTTTCTTATTCGTTATTTATTGCCCAAATATCAATTTCCATGTGTCTAACTAAAAAAAAAATGGGATCCCAATACAAACTTTCACCAGTTATTTCACCCTCTTGTTAGCGATTGATATTCCAAAAACGCTGAAGCATGTATTTCTTCATTTATTATTTATTATTTTAATCCATACGTGACTCATCTGTCTGCATAGCATCAATTTTGCTCCTAATTTCAACAGTTTTTAAATTTTCACGCAGGAACCCTAAATATTTGCGGTAGATTAACCCGGACAAACATACCGGTAGAGAGACAGACAAAAAAAAAGAGTGTTTGGATTTGAATACAAGTAACATGTGACCCTAGCTGCTGACTATTGCCAACATATGGGAGAAGCGAGTCTCGTTGGTCTGAAGTAGAAGAGAGACCACAATGGACTATAAGGTCGAAGTGCAATACTTTTCAGACCCCAACACAAATCAATCAACATACGACCTTAAGAAAAAGTCTGTATTTCGAAATCATAGATACACACTTCAAATTTATTTATTTGTATACATTGTAAAGTGTGGAAAAACTTTTAACGCCTTTAATGGTAGACTACATTATAGTTAGGCATTTATGATGAAGGCAAATCATCAAGAATATAATCACGCTTACACAACGCTCCGAATAGAGAGGTATTCTCTATTTTGTGTTTTCTTCTTCCTCTACTTTCACCTTTTCCTATCTCTGATTCAAATATCGAAATTATATGAGATTTGAAATGTTATTCCGAGTTTGATGATATTAAAAAAAGTCGCCATGAGGGTATATAAAAATATAAAAATTATTTAAGATCTATTTTCGAGAAATGATTATTTTATTCTGAGGAAGTTCGCTAAGTTGACGTAGCTCCGTAATTTTTTTACTTTTTAGACACCTCAAGAAAACCTCTGATCAATATGAAATGTCGTATATGATTTTTGTATTTGCAAGGCCCATTTTATTAATAAATGACATACGTCAAGGGGAAAGGGGGGCATAAAGAAAGAAGACAAACACAAAATATTAAATATCTCTCTTAATATTAGAACAATCGAAAAATGCGTAAGGAATAAAGTTGTAGAAAATCGTATTTGCTACAATTCATCACTTTATCATTTTTGCTCAAACTCAGAGTAATGTGTACAGAGATAGTGAGGAATTTAATTTTCAATCTTAAACCGTCAATATTTCTGTAAATATTAGTGTATTAGAAAAATTATAAAAAACAAAATTACAGTAAAACTTAATACCTACAACTTTACTGCTTATAAATTTTTAGATTTTTTCGAATATTAAGAGAAATATAAATATGCCAAAATTTCTGTTCCCCCTCCCTCTAAACCCCCGTTTCCCTTTGTCCGCTTTTACCCTTGACCGCTAGAGTGATTACAGACATATATATATATATATATATATATATATATATATATATATATATGCATATATATATGTCCATAGATATATATATATATAAATTTTACAGATGGTGCTTTTTGACATCTACTAGGTAGGATCGATGGACATTTGAAGAAATTTTTGCGAAATTTTGACTTCGTTACGGGACCAATAGCTCTATTCCCTTTCAGGAAATTCGCTAAAACACAGTAGTGTATAAATAAGCTATATAAATATATGCTTTCGTAGTTACATATATTTGAGCTGAAGTTATGGCAAAACTATTCAGTTTATGAAAATAAGTGTCAACAAAAGTTGTTTCTTTCTGAAAAATTCTTTTATGCAGGACCTGCGTATTTTCTCATAATATATGTATATCACTTCTCTTTTGGAAACAGATTTTCATTTGCTTTTATCTTATTAACTAATGTTCATGGCGACTGTTTTCGATATCGTTAAATGAATAAATTGTATCTCGTATACACGTTCTTTTGTTATTTGAATTAATGGGTAGAATCGTAGACACAAAATAGAGAATATCTTTCTTAATATTAGAATAATCGAAACAGTTATAGAAAATCTAGACTTTACAACAATTCATCCGTAGTATTTTTAGCGAATTTCCTGAAAGGAAATTGAGCTATTGGTCCCGTACCGAAGTCAAAATTTCGCAAAAATTTCTTCAAATGTCCATCGATCCTACCTAGTAGATGTCAAAAATCACCATCTGTAAAATTTATATATATATATATATATATATATATATATATATATATATATATATATATATATAAATTTTACAGATGGTGATTTTTGACATCTACTAGGTAGGATCGATGGACATTTGAAGAAATTTTTGCGAAATTTTGACTTCGGTACGGGACCAATAGCTCAATTTCCTTTCAGGAAATTCGCTAAAAATACTACGGATGAATTGTTGTAAAGTCTAGATTTTCTATAACTGTTTCGATTATTCTAATATTAAGAAAGATATTCTCTATTTTGTGTCTACGATTCTACCCATTAATTCAAATATATATATATATATATATATATATATATATATATATATATATATATAAATTTTACAGATGGTGATTTTTGACATCTACTAGGTAGGATCGATGGACATTTGAAGAAATTTTTGCGAAATTTTGACTTCGGTACGGGACCAATAGCTCAATTTCCTTTCAGGAAATTCGCTAAAAATACTACGGATGAATTGTTGTAAAGTCTAGATTTTCTATAACTGTTTCGATTATTCTAATATTAAGAAAGATATTCTCTATTTTGTGTCTACGATTCTACCCATTAATTCAAATAACAAAAGTATATATATATATATATATATATATATATATATATATATATATATATGTCTTTAATCACTCTAGCAGTCATAGTTTTCATTTTATCGGAATGAAATTTGGTATTTCAGGCGCTTTTGGTATTCAAAAGGTCAAGTTCGTTAATGGGTAAAATCGGATAAGGGGGGTTTTATTAACAAAATTTGACATATCTCCCTTAATATTCGAAAAATCCAAAAATTTATAAGAAGTGAAGTTTTAGGTATTAAATTTTACTGTAGTTTTGTTTCTAATCATTTTTTATGTTACACTAATATTTACAGAAATATTGACGGTTTAAGATTGAAAACTAAATTCCTCACTATCTCTGTACACATTAGAGTTTGAGCAAAAATGATGAGGTAATGAATTGTAGCAAATATGATTTTCTACAACTTTATTCCCTACACTTTTTTTGATTGAATATTAAAGGAGATATTTTGTATTTTGTGTTTTCTTCTTTCTTTATGCCCCCATTTCCCCTTCACGTATGACATTTATTAATAAAATTGGCTTTGCAAATACTAAAATCATATACGGCATTTTATTTTGATCAGACTAAAATTGTGACCGCTAGAATGTGATTTATGTACTTTAAGGAAATTTGCTAAGTTGAAGCAGCTCCTGCGTAACGAATTTTTTTTTAAAACTCAAATATATATATAGAGATATTTACGTTTTTGATTGTCAATCTTAAGTCGTAAATATTTCTATTAGAGTTGAAAAAATGAAAAGAAACCAAATTGTAATAGAATTAAGTTTCTCCAACCGTACTGCTTATAATTATATATATACTATAGTTTATGAATGTGAGTTGAAGACAGTCTCGTTCAAACTCTTAACTACTTGACCATTCTCTTCTGGTTACCATTTTAGAAGCAAACATCACATTGCGTTGAATCCACATTCAAAGGTAAAGTTTAGTTGAACAACACCATCTATCGATATATACCGGTTCGGATGGATAGACTTTACCAATTATATAATATAATATGAAGTTTTAGTGATGATTATTGCTCCACATTTGGTCGACTGCTGTTGAATATACTCTCTCACAATGGGAACAATTGCTATCTATTGGTCTGTAACGTTATTGAAAGTAAATTTATTATACAAATTTTTCAACTAATTTCTAAATTTAATTATACTATTTCCTATTCTTGTTTTTGTTTGAAAATAGACATGCTTTTGCTTGAATTTTAATTAAAAATTGTGTTTTTTATAACCTTAGACAAATCTATGATTAGTCATATATATTTATTTGTGTATACTTAAGCGTCAACAATACAATGTTTATCCAAATTCTTTTTTAGGTTACACAAGACAAATTCTAGAAGACTAGCGTATATTTATAGACAAATGTCATTGGATTTTTAATTAAATACTGTTATGAAAAAATTAACTCGTCAACCAGGAATCAAACTTCGGGCCTCTGGATATCTAGCCTAGCGTGCTAACCAAAGACGACTCTGGCGTAAGAGCCAACTTAAATATACACAAATAAATATATACGAATAATAATTTGAACAGAAATAAAACTGTCAAAATATAAATAAGAATGCTATGAAAAAGTTGGCTCTTACGTCAGAGTCGTCTTTGGTGTAGCGGCTAGCTCGCTGGACTAGAAATCCAGAGGCCCGAGGTTCGATTCCCGATTGACGAGTTAATTTTTTCATATCAGTATTTAAATCTATGATTACTATGTGACTACAACAGTCGAAAGTATATTGTATATAGAACTGTTGCAGACGATAATTAAGCGATACCACGTAACATTGATCACATATTCACTAAACCCAAAATTCTCGCTCAGCTTGTGCAGTGTCGTGATGATGAGTTATGTGTTCGATGAAAAACCATTTTTTCCAAATATATCGAAAACTATAAAGTTTATTGCAAACATTGTTCTTAACAAAATTGAACAAAACGGCTTCTTATAATTGTTAGCCAAAGTCAACGGTTGCAGAGATACGAAGAAAATACATTTTAATATACAGAAAATAATGGTGTTCAAACTTTTAATTTTGAAACGAAGAGAGATAGAGTGTTCATCATTTTTGGGTGTGAACTAAAATGTAGATTCAAGTTGGTTTGCTGAGCTAAAGCCATAAGGCTTTACGTGTACATTTAAAAAAAAATCATTTATCTTTAACATGAAAAACATTTAACAAAATGTTTTGGATGCAATAGCAAAGCTCGAAAACATTGATGGGGAACATTATTTGGGTTCAAGTCCAACGTTAATCTAGTTATAAGCGACTTTCACAGTCAAAAACAAGAACGAAAAACTGGCATAGTTGCACCTTCAATTGAAACTACGAAATATCTTAAAAAATCAAATAATTCGGCCATTTTGTAAAGGATATATCAGTTGCATATTTTGGAAATAGTATCGAAACTCCTTCAGTTCAACTTTATAAGATATTTGCAGACGAAATTATATGTGGATATAGACCAATTACGACTTTATGAATACTCATACCACAATTATTTTCTGCCATCAGTATTTCCAACAGTTTCAAAGACGGTACTAAAATGTATAATATTAAAAGTATAATAAGGACACTGTAAGATGAAAATCATATTTCAATATCATCTGATTCTTGCGCATTAATTTATGGATTTTAAACTTAGTTGATGGGTTGGAAGAATCGAATAAACCTAAAATTCAAGTTCTATCAGGTGTACTTTCATTTCAGAGTGGTTAATTTTCCACTCTTTTATCTTACTTTTAAATCATAATAAGCTTGCACTTATACACTCAAAATAAATGTCATTTTAGTACCCGTTATTCCAATACTTCAGCACAGCTCAAAGAACAACGCTATAAAATCATTATTAACGATATTTATAAACGTTTTTTTTCAAAGAGAAAATTTTAAAATAAAATAAAAAGCGAAAAATCATTTTTCTTATCAGAAAATGTAAACACTGCCAAATAGTGGTTTTGTATTAAATTATATATGCGACAAAATAGTGAGGTTTGGAGTAAGGGGAACCGGTGATATGGTGAGAACGAACAAAGTGAACACATAGTGAAAGAAAAGTGTCGTTGAAACAAAAAAAGATACTCCACTTTCATTTTTCAATCGTTCAATTGAAATGTTGTGAATTGGTTTTTTTCATTCAAATCAGTTGTATACGTTTTCGACAATACACTTTGTGGTTGTATAATCGATGGTGTATATAGTTTTTATACTTGGTGAATGTACTAAAATATTCATTCGACTAGGGTTGCCAAGTAAAAGAATCAGAATATTCGACAATTCATGAGGATATGCATAATCGTTTAAGATAGCAAATCAAATATTTACGATGGAACTCCAAAAAAACGTTTTGTGTCCATATAGTAGTAGTAGTGGAGGGAATACCGAAGCCTGGCAAGTAAGGCTTTCTAACGACCCCTACTAAAATGCCGATGTGGTTTGCATCTAAAATAATACCCACAAGAGTTTTTACTACATGATTAAATAGTTTTTTATCGATCCCTCAGGAACCCACCCCTTCCCACCTATTTTATTCTCTACCATACCTCGTTTGTTTTCTATAGCCCTGTGTTCGTTGTCGAGCCCACTCGTTCTTTTACGGATAACAGAGCAGAGTTCCACTTTAGTTGTTTTACCTCAGACTCCTCCATTTCGGTTGACCGAAGGGTACGGACCGCATTCTGGCTCTGTAAGGATATGAAGCCAGATGGTGGAAAGGTGTATCCTCATCCCTTTCACAGTCCAGGTAGAACGCACTGTCCTCCAATCTCATAAGGGATAGATGGTTTTTGAGCCTGCAGTGACCAATAAGCATCCTAGCCAGAAGGTTTATTTCTTTCCAATTTTTGCCAATAAGCTAAGTTAACTTTATGGCATTGTACTCAGCTATCAAGTTTGGTTTGTCTCATGCCTGTTATAACTTTCCATTTCCTGTTCATTCTTATGTACATAGTCTTTCAAATATGAGGGAAAGATCAATTTGGTTATATACCTTAAATTGGCTGTATACAAATTGTGCACTTTTTGAAAAATTTCACGTCCGAAAACTTGCAAATTAACATAAATCAATTGTACATGTACCACAATAAGTGTTTAAAATCATTGATCCTTCAGATTTTATTTATTTTTGAGTTACAATTTTATTCAATTTTGCATATAAATTCATATAAAGCGTCCGTTAAGATTAAAAGTAGCATAAACACTCACACAAAACGTCTTAAACTAAAATAAGAATGAACACTTGTAATGGTCTTAACTCTCTGTATTTACTAACTGGAAAAGTGATATTGAAAAATCAACTTTTGTTTATTATATATTATGATTCTACGCTTAATTCGGCAAAAATTTCGTAAATCTTCATATGTTTCTTAAAATAGTTATTTATGTTAGATTTAGTTAGTAGTAGTCTTTGTTAGGCCAGTTGGTATTTATAAAATAAATGCATTTTTGCTTTTGGGCTCTACTGAATAGTTTATTTTTTTTAAATAAATAGCAGCTTTTTTTCAACTCAGCAAGATATCATGGTCATTTTTTGGTTGTTTTCATTGTTATGTTAATAACATACAGAAATGAACGAATTTTAAAAGTCGCTGTGCAAATTTTGTTTATCAGTTTTATGGTAAACAAGTAAAAATAACAATTGACTGAGTAAATTATCAATGCAGAACTGTTTTTATAATCGAGTAATTATATTTGTTTGAGCTGAAATTGTGACAAAACAATTCAGTTTATGAAAAAAAGTTTCAAACAGAAGGCATTTTTTCTGTTTAAATTTTTCTTCTACATCTTACGGTTCCAAAAATACGTTCGCAAACTTAAAGTCAATGTTTAGTTCTAGAACACACACGCAGAATTGCATCTCTTTACATCTTTTCATGTTTGAGTTATCGATTAGCAACATTAGGATCCATACGGAGCTTTTGGCAGTCTCAAAAGCAGCGGAGAAACGATTTCGAAGAGTGTACATTCAAATAAAACGATCGAAATTTGGATTTTTATATGGCCACAACGTATCCCAGAGTCAAATTCAATAGAACACATCTGGAATGAAGTTGTCCGACGTATAAGAATATGGATTAACCCCCCTGGTAGCGTACACAAGTTTATAATAGCTTTAGTCCAGGAATGGGAGGTAATCACGCAACATGGTGTAACCAAAGTTTAAGTTTATTTCCTAAAAAGCTCGAAATAAAATAATTTTAAAAATTTTGAAAATTTATGCAAAATTGTCGTTTTTTTAGTGTTGAAAATTATTAAGAATAATTTTTTGGACCTAACACATATTTTTAAGATAAAATATTTTTCTCTTCAAGAAAGGAGTTTTTTTTATAATTGGAAAAAGAAATTCCATATTGATTTTGAATTTTTTATCTTTCAAATGAAAGTTTTTTTTTTTAAATATAATCAAATCAATGAAAATTTGTTTTATTAAAAAAAATTTTTTTATCAAAATTCAAATGTAATTTATTTACAAAAAAAAAGTTGTGTAAACTGTTGTGAAGATGTGAAAAAATGTTGTCAAGTTGCGAAAAATGTACTATAATATGTATATAAATTTTGAGCTGATATATGTACTGCCAGTGGGTGCGTGGTCTAAGTGGTTCAGACAAGAGGGGAATTGGATTCCTCTCCCAGCCGAACCAATATAATTTTTAATGAGTTTTATCAATTATCAGCCCCTTTGAATGCGTCCATAGTTGTTGAGAAACTCATTTGTTCTAGAAGAATATATAAAAACATATGTTTAGTAGTGTCAACAAGCAGCAACGTTCGTCCGTTCAAAATCAGTTTAAATTAGACATTGAAGCAAGTAAGATCATAGTTTAAAATTACTATTGTTCGAGTAACATCAGTTTAGAAGTAAAATTTTGTTAGGTAAAGTGAGTTGTACATTGTTGTATTAAAAAGAGAAAGAGATTCATTTATTAATTGTGGAAAAAAAATTTAATTGAAATTCTTTTTTTTTCAAATCAAATAAGTGTGTTCTCTAATTGACATAAATTTAGTAAACTTTTACTAACATTTTGTGTTCTTTTTGTGCCGAGTTTCAGAATCTGTTATTGTATGAAGGAAGTGTTATTGGATGAAATATACAAATACTTAGAATAATTCGAGTAACATCAGTTTAGAAGTAAAATTTTGTTAGGTAAAGTGAGTTGTACATTGTTGTATTAAAAAAAGAAAGAGACTCATTTATTAATTGTGGAAAAAAAATTTAATTGAAATTCTTTTTTTTTCAAATCAAATAAGTGTGTTCTCCAATTGACATAAATTTAATAAACTTTTACTAACATTTTGTGTTCTTTTCGTGCCGAGTTTCAGAATCTGTTATTGGATGATGGAAGTGTTATTGGATGAAATATACAAATACTTAGAATGTGACTTACTGGTGGTTCAATTTTTATTAACGGGAGTGTATATATGTAAATATATATATATATACTCATATAGTAATCCTCTTACAGAGGATTTAACTCAGAGCAATAATGTTTGGTTCGAGAATAACACTTACCGGAAACATTTGAACACGACGACAAGTTATAATTTCAAAAAAAATTGTATTACAAGATAGACCCTAGAGCAACAAGAAGTTCCACAAAGTACAAGGTGTTGGGTAATGCTACCTTCTTCCCACTTCCATAGTAGTAAGAGTGATGCATAACAGTTTTCTTCATTTTATTTGTAACATACTTACTGCATCACAAGAACTATTTTGTGTCTCCATATGGATTCTTACCGTGCTGACACTTCCAATACTATTCAAATAATCCACCTGCTTTTGATATTCAATATTATAATTTAACGATTGTGTTCAATTCATACAGGATGTTTCATTCTTAGTATAACATATTTGATATGCGTATTATGGTTGTCCAGCCGACCTTTGAGTAATCAAATCAGCTATCAAATAAAACTATTATTGTGAAACACCTCAATTTACATTACGGTTACGAAGACATAAGTATGAAAGAACAAGCGTATATTATATACACTAACAATGATTAACTCATCCGGCATCATAAAAATTGACATTGGTATGGTACTGTGACGTTAAAGTATATACAAATAATAGTATTGATAATAATATTTTAATGTTTACTTCGAAGTAATAGGGTCAATGGTATGATAGCCATCGATTCATCATGCTATATCATCTGTAATGTAACGAATATCACGATGGGCATGAGATCGAGAGGTCCAGGGTTCGATACCTTGCGGATGAGTAAATTTTTTCATATTGATATTTAGAGCACGGAATTAAGTATGTCCGAGTTTAAGGAGTTTTTGGTCTTACGTGCTTACAGCCTATACCAACATTTAGACGATATTTGACCCCGATATAACTTTTGACCGAAAAAAGCTACAGTGGTCAGTTTTCGAATATAGAAATTCTACGGAATTCTAAGAGACTGTTTTTTCAATCATCGTTAAGGAATAAACAGTTAAAAAGTTATTTTAATTCAAAAATGCATAAATAGCGGGAACGCCCAAAATTTTTACGACTAATCTATCAATATTCTACCCTACTTCCAGATATCCTTAAAAATTGATATTTGGCGTACAGTTAGATCTAGTACCCAAACCGACAGGAAAATTATGAAAACCAGAAATTTCTATACCGAAATAGAAAATTTTTGCGTTTTGATAAATTTAATCTTGTGAAACATATAACTTATACAGTCCATTCTGATTGGTTGATAGTACATTCTGATTGGTTGACACATAAATCGCGTAGCATTCCAAAAAGAATATATATTTTTCACAAGTTTGTTTGAAAACCAAACGTTATCTTCTATATTCCAATGGGAAAACACTAATTTTTATAGTTTAACAAAGTAACTTTTTCACAATTTAAAAAACAAAGAAGATTTTGTTTGTACCAAATTTATACGTAATTTTGGTTTAAAACTTAACCAACTACTAGACATGCTAGAAGGATGCAATTTTTTGCATTCAACCCGGACTAACTTGTAATTTATAAGAAAAATGGTAAAATTTTAATTTTCTCAACGCAACATCCCCGAAAATGGGGAGAAAACACCAAAAATACTTTTTTTATCTAATTATACTGTTTTTTATATGAAAGTTTAACATTACTTAGGCAAAATAATAGTTTTAGCAAATCGAATATGTGATTTCGGTTGATTAGAATAAAAATTTTAAACCATTATTTAGTTTGTATCAATAAGGGTACATTAATCTAAATATTTAAATAATGAGTTTTCAAGAAACAAAGATTTTTTTGGATGCATTATTTAGAATTTGCAAAAAAAAATGAAATTTTTCTCTGGGCCTAAAAATTGAAATATGTCGTAAACCATGTCGCGGTAACTTGGCTCTCTTTTTAACCTTTAAAATGGAGCGCTGTCGAATCTACTACAGATGCTGATACTCGAAACAAAAAAACAAAAAATATTTAATTTTCTTCAACAATTTTTTTTATTTATAACTTAGTTATATTCGAAGAATACAAATTTTTATTCACAACCGACTATTTTAATTCAACAATGGTAATTTTCAATCGCATTACTGTTCCTTTCGGACTGAATTGAAGAACTAATTTCATTATAATTTTTTTTTCGTAATTAGAATTGTGCGTTGAGGCCCCAAAAATTATTTCACTAATTTTTATTACAACAACCAATAGAGATATCGAAAAAATTATCGCAAATTCTGTCGTGTTATGTCAACATAGTCTATAGAATTTATATACCACATATGATTAAAAACTATTCAGGCCATTTGAATTTTAGGACCATTCAAAATTAACGAGAAATTTTACATAAAAAGTGAAATAACTCAGAAACGTTGTTTTATCGAAAAAACAAAAATTCCTATATTAACGCCATTTATTTCCCAGAGTACCTAAATCTTCAGTTTCATAACTGTAGATTTTGAAAGGGTCACTTTAGGTCACTTTGCAATTTTTTGTATATCTTTCAAAAAAAAAAAGAAAGATTTTGTCTGGATTTAATATCTATAAATAATTTTGTCAAAATAATCTAACCCATTTCTAGGCAAGCTAGAAAGATTCAGTTTGCATTCGACGCGGAATAACTTGAAACTTATAAGAAAAATCGGAAAACTTTAATTTTTCCATCGCAACATCCCCGAAAATGGGAAAAAACACCAACAGTTACCTTTTTTTACTTCTATTCATGCTAGAAGGTAGCGGTTTTTTGTAATCTTTCTAAGACGCGAAACCAACGCCAAAGGGCAGCTTGGGGTTCAAAGGGCAGAGGGGTGGAACCCCCTAGCGAGCAGAGCGAGTTAACGTTATATAACGAATAACAATTAAAAATATAAAATAACATTTTAAAACGTTAAGTGTTATACGATGAAAAATATGTTCCCATAACGTAACGTGTTAAATATTGAGTTTTAAAATCATTATTATTTTAAGTTAAACTGTACGAATATGTCATAGACAACAAAAACAAATTAATATGTGAATTTATTCAATTATCCGGATATTTGACTATCTTGATCGGTTCCAGTCCCAATTTATAATGATAATTTGAAATATCTGTAGTTATAATTTTAAAATAAGTTCTTTGAAAATACATTTTGTATTTTAGAATATCCGACTGTCAGCCTGTTCACGTGTCCGCCAACACGATAACTGAAAACTTAACTTCCGGAAATACGAAAAATTATCAAAGACATGTTTGATGGAAAATAACATTTTTTGTCATTTCTAAGATTAAGTCGTAAAAGTGTATACCTTACTATATGTATATTAAATAACATGTTGATTTCTGATTTCAATTTGTATATATCTCTTGTTTTTAAACTTTCGTGGTTTAAACAATAGTCAGGAATAAAAATAAAAAATAACAAAAAGTTTTATAATCAGAAGAATACCCTGAATTCAGTTTAAAACAAACTTCAATTCTAAAATTATCCCTACCGACAGCGCCCTTATAAACTGCACTATGTTTGTATAAAAATTATGGTCGATGGAATTTTATTTAAAAACAATTTTGTATGTAAAATAATTCACAATATTTATTTTTGTTCCATAATAAAACATGTTTGCAATTTCAATTTAAATTATTATATTAAAAAATAAAAAATTGTGGTACCGTCCGGTATAATATTTTACAAATATACAGTTTCCTAAAATACTTTTCCTAAGCCACTTTTTTATGTCTAACTAGTAGCGTTCATTCGCCATGGATTAACAATAGAGATAAATAAATGTTATTGATACGCGGTCGTATTTTTCATCATTAATGTTGATTGATTTACGATAAGCTTATATTTTTGTTAAGCTTAAAGTTATTTGTTTTCTTTCATAGATGAAGATAACTTTCATTTCACTTTATTTTATCTAATTTATTAACGAAAATATATTCTTCAATAGTTATTATAAACAAATGGTTAACTTCATCCATACAGAAAGTATATATACCTAATCTTGGTTACGAGATCATCATAAGCTACAATACAGGAGCAAAAAATCACAAAATTAAAACTTCCTGCACCAACGAACAAGGAAACTAGACTAACTTCAAAATCGTTGTTGAACAAGCACAGGTTGGTCTATTGCCGCTCGCTAGTAATACCTCTTGACACTGAAAATAGTAAAACATCATTCCACCCCGGTAGCTCATTGTGCCCCAGAAAACTCTACTCTAAAGTCATTTTATAAAACATACTCTCTGGTATCACATAGCACGGTATTGCGTCACACTAAGTTAAAGCACTAACTATGTTTACAAGAAGAATTAGGAACTCTGTATCTCAGGAACCGAGAATGTATGAAGCTCAAATTTAAAAAGTAGCTTGAGACCCACCATCAGACGGTACGTACCAACATTCCAGCATTAATAGTTTCCACGATATTTACTACTAAAAATCGAGATTTTGGGGACTGACTGATTCACTCACTAATCATCAATATTCTAGGGTCCTTCCAGTTGTCCTAGAAAGTTGATTCTTTGTAGGCAGATAGGTCTTAGATAGAAACCACCCCGAAAAGTTTAAAAACCGAAAAGTTTCCATTTTTTCCCATTTTCATTTATGTTTATGCTGGGATATCAATGCTTTTTGTGTGCGAAAACTTTACCCCTCCCACATTTAAGTTTTTGTCGAATTAGATTAACAATTATTCACAGATTCATGCAATTCATATTACACGCTTATAACTTCGCCATCTTACCATTGATTTTGATTTCAGTCAGGTGTCTTTTGTGAATCGCTATACAATTGTGTAGTGAATTTTGACATCATTGGATATTCATATTTCTTAGTTGGTTCTCAGCTACTGTATCGTTCTTATGATTTTTCTTTTTCTCTGATAGACATAAAGTAAGCTATCTGTCGCTTATCTGAGGTTACAACCATTAAGAAGCTTGACGCCCATGCAATTTTGAACCCATTGTTTATGATTTTAACTAACGTTTTAGAATAAAATTGAATATCAAAAACCAATGTCTTAATTGCTGGAATATTTTGGACATAAGCGGGTGTTCATATTTAATTGCGTTAAACTTTAAACATTTTGAAGATGTTTGGTACTTATCAACACAAGGGTCGTGTGAGAATATAATTTGATTAAATAAAAGTTGATGTCATTCTTTTATTGTATAGTTATTGTTATGCCTTATTCATTCGGTCTGCGAAAAAAAATTCAAATAAAAGTTGTATCTATATGTCTAATGAAAAACTTTTATCCGAAGAATTTTTTCGAATACCGAATCAATAAAGCACAAATCAATTATAAAATTTAAAAAATTACATCAACTTTTGTGGTCCATAGTACTTTGTACCAAATTCATACCAAGAATCAAGAAACTAAAGAAACTATTAATTAACTATTAATGTTAAGCTAGCAAAGCATGCGGTTACACGATACAACAAAGAGAAGTTAATTTTTAATTAGAGAATTTAATTAGCATTTAATTAGCTTAATAATTTGATATTAAATACAATATATTCAATTGATTTATTAAATATTGCTCTGCTAGCTTAACATTAAGCTAGCAGAGCATGCGGTTACACGATACAACAAAGAGCAGTTAATTTTTAATTAGGGCATTTAATAAGCTTAATAAATTGATATTAAATACAATATAATTAATTGATTTTTTAAATATTGCTCTGCTGGTTAAGCTAGCAGAGCATGCGGTTACACAGTACAACAAAGAGCAATTAATTTTTAATATTTAATTAATGAGTATTTAATTAGCATAATAATTTGATATTAAATACAATATAATTCATTGATTTTTTAAATATTACTCTGCTAGCTTAACATTAAGCTAACAGAGCATGCGGTAACACAATACAACAAAGAGATGATACGATTGTAATTGTGTTCTGCTCAGGTTGTTTTGCTAGCTTAATGTACATCAATTAACTTCAGTTAGTTGTTATTTTCACTTATTTTATATTCATTATGATTTCTTCTTCTGCGAAAATTCGCTTAGTTTATATGGCTTCTACGCTACATTTTTATATATTTATATTTTAGAAACTTTTAAACAAGTACAGTAGGGCCTCGTTAATCCGGAGAGGCAAAAACATGACCCTTTCCGAATTATCGAGGCGTCCGGATTATAGTATGCCATATTTAATGGTAATAAAACACATGTTTAATCTTAGATTTTGTCTTTGTTCTTTTTTATGTCGCCTACAGTTGACCTGTCTATACCAAACTTTCGAGCAATGACAGGGTAGCTGTCACTTTTAACATTTCTATAATCCGCAATTTGTCTTTTAATGTTAATGTTTACGTACTACACGAAAGCCGATAAACAAAAGACTGACGACGAATTGGCTCATGCCAGTCCGCAGGCGAACCCCATTGCCTGGCCGGATTACAGCGATCACCGAACAAGCGGGAGTCCGGATTATCGAGGCCCTACCGTAATTTCTATTTATTTATGAACAACGATTAATAAAATGAATTTTTCTGTATATAAAATAGAATAGCCTACCTACGTTACGAAGGTATTCGAAGTAGACAATTAAATATTGCATTTTATAGAAATAATCACTTAGAAAACTCATCTCTTAATTGGGAATTCATAGAAGCCCTTATATAAGACACTTCACTAACTCGCTAAAAGTTGTTGAAAAAATAGAAATTATTTACTTTTTAAATTGATTGTATGATATTCTAAGAAAACTTGCTTTTATAGTTTTTACAAAATTACATTAACGTATTGATTTTACTAAAAAATTTCCTAGAACTTTACCTAATAATTATTATAATATATAACAACCCTATAAATATTTTTCTTTAGAGACCTAAGCTTTTTACATGATTAATTTTTGTACATTTATATTCTATTTTATACCTGGTATTTATGATATATACCAGGTTATATTCAGTTTATTTCCGACTTTGTAACAGTTGAAAATAAAGAAGATGGCCATTTTTAACACCTATTAAGTAGGATCAATGGACATTTGAAGCAATTTTTACAAAAGTCTATCATCGGTACAAAAACAATAGCTGCATTTCCTTCGGAAATTACCTAATGTCTTGACAACAAGAAAATTGTAAATAAAAATGTCAACTTTGAAAACTGGAAACCGCCAGAGAGAAGAGATAAAAGAAACTGTTTTTCATGAACTTAATAGTTTTGCTAAAATTTCAACTCAAGCATCATTCATTACTGTTGTATTTATATTAATATGGTAAATACACCACCAAGTTATACGTTTATACATTTGTATGTGTGGAGAAGTAAAATAAATAATAAACGCATTGATGAAAACTCAATACGTACAATGCGCACAATATGGTAGCCCTTTAACAGGTCCGTTTCAACTAACCTATCAGTTACCATATTTAAATATTCAGCGGCAACATAAGAAAAGAGCGCAATTGCAGCCATAAACCATAACACCGGTTTATGTGAAATTGAAAATCGGAATTGAAATGAACTTCTAAAAGCTCACACAGATTATTTTGCAAATGTAAGTAAGGTCCTTAACTTAATCCTTAACTTACCAGCCAAACTAATAGACAAACGAGCAATAAAACTGACATGGTTCAAAGCAGATCCACAATCGCGGAACATCCGCATTCATTTTAGCAGCCGCATCCGCAATAATCAATGCGGAGCTCTTGCGTATGTGGATGTTGCTTGTTTTGTTTAAGATTTCTGATAAATAAAACACAACGTGTTTAGACGTGTATATATAATAACACGTCTAAACACGTTGTGATGTTTTTCATTTATTTCAACCATTTACATTATTGTTTGAGTGTTTTGCCTTGGATAATCTATTTGACAAGTGAACCAATAATGACACTAACGATGCAAAGTTTGATTTATTCTTATTTTAAACTAGATGAGCATGTTCGAGATAAATCTAAATGGTAAAATATGCCATTAAACATACTCTCGCAAGGTCTGTTAAACCACTTCTTTGAGGTATCTTCTAAAATCGATGAACTGGGAGCAGTTTAGAAACAGGATGGAACTTGAAAAGGCAGCGAAATTACTCTTTATTAAATATTATGCACCAAATTTTAAATTTTCATACTAAAAACTTGATTATTATATAAAAATTATTAAAAAATACATATTATTTTGCTTTATTCACGTACCTAATTAAGTATCTCTTTTAAAAAAACTTGACATATAAATCCGCATCCGCGGATGTCAAAAATTTCGCATCCGCAACATCCCTAGTTCAAACCTTGCAAATGTGCTTGATTGTTGACAAATTTTTGAACTAGAGGAAGGTAGATTGTAAAGGCTGCCCTGGACGGGCTACACTTCGACCATAAGGTCCATTGTGATGCCTTAGGATATGAGGATGTGAGTGGAGTGGAAGGAATTTGTGAGTAGACTAGGAATTGGTAGGATATGCGGCTGCAGCCGACTATTATAGGAACTATGCCGATATTCATCTGGAGTTCGTGAAGGAAACTGCAGTAAACCTTCTTAAGCATAGCCGGTTACTTCGTTCTTGTCCATACGCCGACACTTTAGTCAATCTACCGCCCCTTTTTTTTTTTTTTATAATTGACAAACTGCCGATGTCGGGATTCGAAACCATAACCTCCCAGTTTCCAAGTACTGCATACTGCGCAGACATGACACCTTAGACCGCTCGGCTACTTGGCTGGTAATTTTTGAACTAACTAGAAGCGCGTAGGTGGGTAATAAAAAACTGCAAAGAGAAAAAGGATTTTCTTGTCAAATAGACTGATACGTAGCTGCTAATACCAATATGGCGGTCCACTATATTTTCCACTCTCCCACCTCTTGTTATTCACCAGCAAGCTACTAGACAGTTCAAGGAATATTTAAAAATCAATCATATTTCGACAGGCGTTAAACTACGTCTGTTTTATGGACCGTTTTCATTAATTTTCATTAGGCATAATCTATGCTACCTCGTTAGATATTATCTGTGTTTCTGCCCCATAACATAATATAATGCTCCTACCACCCGCAAAAAATGTTTCGTCATTTATGGATAGCCCCTAATGTAAGAAAAGGTTCCACTTAAACTTCGGATATATACATTCAATATAAAATAAATTATTTTCGGATGATACTGCTTAAACTATCGTAATACAAACACCAGATGTTCTAGCTAGTTAATTGTCAAATCAATGAACATAGCTCATTACTTGATCATCGCTAATTACAAAGTTTAACTGTGTCTAATTTAACATAATAGACCTCTCTAATACTAACAACATTAGCACAGAAATATTTTGAAAATGATCTTAGGTGTTAAAGCATAGTATCACATAATCGGGACAATATTTTAAAAGGTTAGGTTCATGTAGGTATTACATATACCTACCGAATACTAACACTCATATTTATGTGTAAATATTTGTTGTTACAATCCATAACCGAAATTTTGAATATACATCGCAATATACCAGAAGTTTTATTACAAACAAGCAAATATCGAAATAATCAATATAACGTACGAGATAGGACTCACTTTCCATACTCTCACTCTCTCCATATATATCTATATATATGTATTGTCGCGGTATCTTGGCTCTCTTTATTCCTCAAAGGAGCGCTGCCCGAACCTGCAACAGATTCCAATACTCGACAAAAAAAAAAAATATTAGTAAATAGTTTTACTAAATATTTTCCAATTAGAACGACACACACGTTTTTTTAAAAGAAAAAAAAACTAAATTAAACAAAATTTTTACAAAACAAAAACCTGATTTTATTTGCTTTTTAAAAACAAAATGTCAATCCAATTTCTTTTTCAACAATTTTTTAAATTTTTCAACACAATGTTAAACTTAATTTAATCGTACAAATGCCAACTTTAACTTAATCTTTAACTTGATCTGAATCGAGCAACAGTTAATTATAAACTTTGAACTGATCGAAAAACAATCAAATATACACTGATTTTGATCAGCATTGGTCGCGCCTTTTTATACCTGCCATGGGTCTTTCTAGAACACAGTTGTTGATGTTTTGAAGAAATATTTTTTTGAAAATATATTTTTGCATGGAGGTTTCTCGAATCATTTAGTTTATCAACAACCATGGGCGCAATCGGAGGTTCAGATTAATTATAAAACTAATTCAAAATTATAATGCTTCTCCAAGGTTTGAACCAGGATCACACCCCTCTTGTTTGATATTTAACTGTCCGTTTAGTGAGACGACTACTGCTAATTCAAATTTATACACAAATTTTACGATACATAGAATATTCATAATAACATAAGTACAAGTTTGTTAAGTTTTTTTCGATAAATCGGAACTTTTACAAGCGATATCAAAATATCAATTGTTTAACCAAAAAAATCGATTGTCCAATTAATCGATTTCGATGTTACAACACTGGTTTGTAGTATTACATGGGGTATACTAACTATTAATGGGGTATTATTTGTAAATAAAGGTAAATATAATTAATTTCCAAATATTTTTTCATATTAACATGAAGTGAAGAACTTCTAATGGCATCACAAAATCATTGAAATAGCTAAATCAGCAAAAATAGGTGTTAGGTCTCTTCTTAAACGTCTTGTCCAGAAATACTGGAGAATATACCAAGGAAATGAGAATCCTCATTGCGTTTCTCTCACCAAAGAAAGCGATACAAAATATGTTCGGTTTTAAAAGAACAAACCACAAATTATGTTGAGCTTCTGGCAGAACAGTTCGAGTTACTTGTGCAGAATTTTTATCAGAAAAAGAAGATACGACCTCTCAAGACAGATGCGTTCATAGTAAACATTACTATTTCTTAAGTTCACAAAATGTTTTTAACAAACATTTTAAGAAAACGAGCATATTTTGATTATTTGATCAAAATTAGTTTTAAATATTGAACGCTACGATAATAAACTAAAAGCGGTTACGGGTTGCATCGTATACAACATTCATCTTGCTTGTATGATAGATTTGTAATCTTTTAGGACAATGAATGTATGGGGGAAAGTAACGCGTTTATTCATAGCAAACAACATTGAATATAAGTAACCCAACGAATTTCGATACTATTTAATTCTTGCAATTCTTGATAATAGATCGGATTAAAGTGGCGTAGTACAAATATTTCTTTTAAAATTGTTAGTTATTTTTACTGAGTTAATTTTTTCATCCAATGGTTTTAGTTCGAAACTGGATAATCACTTAAAAAAACATTTAAAATATTAAGTGTATTTTTACAAGTAATTATGAATCGTGATTATCTGCGAATCAAATTAAGTTTCAAATTCAGCTAACTAAAATATTATGCTATTCTCTCAAACAAAATTACGTGGCCAACGCTCATACATAAGTAACCATTACGAAAGCAACATCCCAAACTTAATTCATACTGATGATGGGTATTTTGTAATTTAAATACAAATAACAGATTAACAAAATTTTTAACATTTTAATGGAGGAAATTTTTAAAACTTTATTTACTCGCAAAGTTGATAAAATAATATGATCCAATAATGACATTATTGAAAGATTGTCCGAATATTTGACAACTAGCCATCTATCATTAAACTACTCTTTGGTGTATTTATTTATGGAGCATTTATGGTTGGTGTATTTACTTTCTCTATTATACCGTATATAAAACCTCACAATACGTTATATAATCAATTTTCAAAAATCTTTTGCAATAATTTTTATTACCCTTTTGTAATTTTGTTCTTGAAAACAATGTAAATGTTTTAAATTAATAACAAGAGGCTTAGCTTTCTAAATATACTGATAATAAAGGGCAGCACACACGCCAATACGATCTACTCTTACCTTAGATAAATGTTGTTATTACCCGACATTGAATGTGTGGGCTTAATAATAGTACAGTATAGCAGCCGTTACAAACTAGCTAGGTTATGTGTACGAGTAGTTAGTTTGGTAAGAATATAGTATCAAGGATGTACCAAGAATGCTGTTTCATACTTCAGACTAGTCGAAAAAAAATTGGGATAATTATTCTGCTAGTGACCTTCTTTAAATTGTTAAGACTCCGTAGTACGTCTCCAAATTTCGAACTACGAGCAGTTTACTCATTTAACCCCATGATAACCCCATTTTCGAGATGATGAACAGCTAATACTGATGTATTTCGAATGGTAAACTTCAATCTATAGTGCTTATCGAGAAATTATACTTCAAAAATCCTTAATTTTTAGGTGATAGACTGACTGACCTCCAGAAGAGCTAAAAACTTGGTAGAAAAATAAAAATAACTATCTGAAAACTTGAAATTGACGCTTATGAATCGAAAATTTGAATATAGAATATAATACCTATTACTATTTACGATTTTGATACCTATCCACCAGTTGCTTATGTCGAATGCTTCGCTGTTTAACCTCTTTTTTCGTAAATATCATTATACCACCTTTAGTTCGCCCTAAAGATTTGTTTTTGACGGCATTTTGCTTATGAAGTGTATAGTCGCTAAAAATTTTTGGTAGTATACCACTCTCTTTTCAGACCCATGTTTCACTAAAACAGACTAATTAAAATTATGTTTTCATTTTCTATATCTAGATTTAACACATTAGAGAAGCAGTGGCAGTTTGAAGATCATATTGTTAGTGTTTGTGTTATATTCGGGGACTCAAATTTAACACGTTTGTTTTAAAGTTTTTTAAGTTTGGTTTTATTACATCTTGTTTGTTTACTAAGTTTTCTTCGATGTTTTCTTCTTCTGATGTCTGCGATAGTACCCTTTTTTTATAGTTAATTTCTTGCTCTCCTCTTTTTTTATTCTTTTTTCTTGGAATCCAAATCGGAGTTCTTTTGTTAAGTCGTGATTTATGTAGATTGAAGTACCTTTTAGTTTCTTGCTGTTGTTTAATATTAAGTTTCGTTTTCATTGTTTTCAGGCTTATTTTAATCGGTTTACCTAGTCCAGGCTTGCCTAATCTATAAATATCATTTACATCTGATTCTTTTAAACATATCCCTAATTTCTCGTTCAAAATGGGAAGGATAGTATTTTCTAAATTCGATTCTTGCGTATCTGTTTCCGGAACTCCGTGTACAATTATATTTTGATTGTTAACTTGCTTTTTGAGCCACAGTATTTCTTCTTGTTGATTTGAAATAGTTTTCGTAAGGCAATCATTTTGTTTTTGTCGATTTGTGTTTTTATTCCCGCAATTTCAGTTTTAAAGCCACTTCTAATATTTTCTTCGGATTTATCTAATCTGTTCATTATAACTTCATAGATATCATTTTATTGTCGTTCCATGTTTTGTATTTTATTGATGTTATAATTGGAAGAGATAATTCAGAAATTAATAATTGTTGTGTATTGGATTGTATTGTTAGTCGAGATAGGCAATTCAATTTACTTAAATAATATGAAGATGATTCAATTCCAGTTGATAGTCTTTCCAAAGAAATAAAGTTATACTAAATGTTCAAACTTTTAGCTTAAATAATTCACTTATAAACGAAACGCATACGGAATTTATTTTAAATTAATTAAACAATATGGTTGTGACCTAGGTTCGAATTCTAGATTGGTTCTTATAACATGATTTTATACCAACACTATACCAATTGCGCTATTGGAGTCTTATTAAACTGGTGACAATATTTAATAATTTTAAGCACAGTAGCAAATAGATGTGATTAGAAAATTTTCGTTTACTATATGTTTCATCGGAATTTCAATTAAAAATTTTGATTTCTGGATGTGCACTTATAAGATTGTATAGACGATTCACTCACTGAGTTATAGTTTTAGGTTAATGCTTTTTTTTAAATTAAATATGACACTTCACAGAAAAACACATTTTGGTTATGTTGACTACTATTGAATTTTCAAATTTCAGGTTTTTTTCACTTTTTGCAACACAAAATCTTAAAAAGTTCTTCACACGAAACCTCCTTGATATTAAAATAAGAATAAAAGCAATTATTGCGTTAAAATTAAAGATTTAAAAATGATAAAAATTTCGGATCACATAAAAACACGTCTATCTCCTAAGACACAATATTACCAACCATTTACTAACTAACCAACCATCCATTTTTTTGTATACGTTAAAGTATACTATGTTGAAATAATAAGTAATTTACAAGCTAATCGAGCGTGGTGTAACGGTTAGCGCACTGGACGCGATATACTGAGTTCCGGGGCTCGTTTCCTGGCGATTTAGTTATTTTTTCATATTAATATTAATTAATAACAATATTACTATTATTATTATTTTTGGATTTAGATTCATATTTAGGATTGTTTTTGAAAAACTTATGAATTTTGGTTCGTACAATTTTTTTCCACTGAACTCGGGAAGTCGGGAGATTTACCTTTGAAATCGGGAGTCGGGAGACACTGTACGATTTCGGGAGTCTCCCGACGAAATCTATAGAGGTGGCAACCAAATCAGCTTTAAACAACAATATTTCCTGCTGACGAATCGAATCATAAAATCAAATTTAAATTTCGTTGTAATACTAGATTCTAATTTTTTGGAACATTCTGTATAGAATGTTTAGTATACGCGTAGTGTTCGTTCAATGTGTATGTGTGTTATGATTTAGACGATATATAGAACGATATTTGCCTCTAACAGCAATTAACAGCAAAAGTGTCTTCAACGTGGATACCCTATGTTTAGTGTTTGCATATTATATGTTTAAATAACACAGACGTGATTCGCTATATTAATATATATCATGTCGAAAATTATTTTGCCTTTATTAAAACTCTTGAATATATTATTAAATATAACATACCATTGACTCCTACTACTTTAAACTAGAGATGTATAAATTTGGTATACTAGAAAATTTTCTTACAATGATTGGAAAAGTTTTGACATGAAATGTAACAATTTAATCTACTGTCTCGTAGATTTGAAAGTTGTATACCGACAAGTAAGTGTTCGATAAAATGTCCTCTTTAATGGAAAAAGTAACTACTTTTAACAAAAGAAGTCATAAAACATCGCTCCAATACCTAGATCAGTTTTTGTGTAATAAATACGTATTTCGACTACAAAGTGATCATCATCAGTATAAATTAGCTAGTCGTAATTTACTCTTTGACAATTAGAAATAGATAGAAAATCGAAATCAATCGACAAAAATAAAAATAAATAATAAATTAAACAAAACAAATTAAAATATAATAAATTTTATTGAAATTACTCTTGTTAAAATTACTTTCATTCAATTTACTCTTGTCAACATCACTCTTATTAAAATTACTTTTATATTGTCTCAGGATATGTTATTCGTTGCTAATTTGGTGTCAGTTTCACATGTTTCACAGTGAAACTGTCAAAAACTTAGTGTTCTCATTAATTATCATTTGATAATCTAATATATAAAACATAGTATATACGAAGATAGGAAAATTATATAAGAAGACATTGCCCTGAAAAGGGGAAGGCGCAACTTTGGTGCGTGTCTCACCAAATTAGCAACAAGCAACATATCTCTGAATCCATATCCCAGAGATAGTTACGATTAGTTAATTCATACTGATGATGACTACATTGTAGTCGAAATACGTGTTTATAAAATACAAAAAAATGTTCTTTTTGACAACCTTGAATAAAACCTAGAATTCTCCTTGATTATTTTAATAATCTTTATTTCATTTTTTATTTCTGAAGAAAATTTACGAAAATTTTTAATACACATTTTATTTAATACACAAATTATTTACAAAAAACATTATAGTTATAATATTTTAATTTATAACATCACATATAATTAATTAATGTCCATTAAGCTAGAAGAGCAACCTGAGGAGAACACAATTATAATTGTCTCATAATTAGACGCTAATTAAATGCCATTTAATTAAAAATTAAATGCTCTTTGTTGTATTGTTTTATCGCATGCTCTGCTAGCTTAATGTTAAGCTAGCAGAGCAATATTTAAAAAATCAATTAATTATATTGTATTAAATATCAAATTATTAAGCTAATTAAGATCTAATTAAATTTCCTAATTCAACATTAACTAACTGCTCTTTTTTGTATCGTGTAACCGCATGTTCTGCTAGCTTAATGTTAAGCTAATAGATATGCCAATTATCACTTCGAAGAGATTCTAAAGAGTAATCCAAAGATTACTTTCTTATACGAAATTTGTATGGATGATGCCTAAGTTCCAGCTGCCAGAGATTTGCTGTTGGATATAATTATTGATTGTATGATTATAAAATAAATTAAAATGTGGCAGAAAATATTTCACGACAAATAAACACAATGTATATAATCTAAATGAAGAAAAACATATTATCTTAAGGACAAATGAAATTAAAATGAAAGAAACTTCACTACGATTTGCTTGCAAGAAGCCACTTTGTTTGCTTTCAAGATAATGGAGTTTGAAAAACGATATATTTATTATTATTATTTTATTATTGATATCTCGCCGAAATCAGTCAAGCCGTTTCGGAGTTTGCCTGGAACAAACAGACAGACAGACAGGCAGACAAAAATTTTAAAAATTGTTTTTTTCTTAATTAGTACCGTATATAATTTCATATACATTTAGTAAAATGCTGTTTTTTGACATTACAAACAGGCACTTCAATTTTATTTATTTGTATGTATGTACACTCCCGTTCAAAAAAATTAACAGACCTGAACCGAATCAGTCCCTCACAATTTTGATTATTCTTGTAGTAACTGTTTTTTACAAATAAAACATATTATTTTATTTTTGTATGTAAGAGGAAGATATAACAGTGTATATGTATTTACATTACATATATTTTTTATAGGCTGATTCTGTTTAATACACACGCGTGTATAAAATTTTTGTTCTCTAAAAATATATAAATTAAGTTTATAATTCCATTTCATTTTACACATTTAAAAAATATATTACTTATCTTTGTTATATTTATATACAAAAAAATAATAACTAATATTAATATTAAATACAATAACAAGTGGAATACTATTTTCAGATTTGAACAGAATGTTCATTTTAAACAAAGCACCTGAATATTTCTTCAAGGAAATTTTGATTTCGTTTTTGGTAAAAATGATCTGAATTAGCTTTCAACTTAACACCGAGACCTTCAAGGTTATTTGTAGATCCACTATTCAAAGGGTAGCCCTTTTTTGACAAAATCGGATAGGTGACGAAAACATGACATTAAAACTGAGTAATTAAGTCTATATTGGCTAAGATTGCTTTTTTTGAGAAACATAGTCTTTAGAAAAAGTTATTTCCGTTCGAAACCAACAATGTTTTCAAATTATCTTAAAAAATTTTCTTTGAAAAATTTGGGACGAAAGTTCTGTATGGTGAAAGGAAGCATGTAGAAAGGATTGATTAAAAAAATCAGAACTGTTTTTACTACTCATCTGCATAAATATTTTTCTTATAATATTAAAAATTAAACACGGATATATATACACTGATATCAATACAATAAACAAAGTACACTAATATTGGGATCAAATATATTTGGTAAAAAAATAAAATTATAGATTATACAGAGAGTTACAAAAGTGAGGAGTTTTATGAAATGTAAGAAAATTAACATTTCAGGTCTGTTCATTTTCTTAACGGGAGTGTATGTAAGATATCATAAGTGAAATAATCAGCCTTCAGTATCAAAATTGTTAATATCGATATGCATTTATAGACACATATATGTATATATATGTCTATATAGCTATAGTATTTTAAATCATTTTATAAACAGATATATTCATGGGTATACGCATTTAAGGGGAAATGGAAGTTTAGAATGAAGACAAAATAGCAGAATGGGAGAAACACAAAATGTTTGCATTTCAACGTTCCAATAATTAATATTCCAACTCTCGTTTTGATTCCTTACTTAGTATAATGACTACCTTTGAAAAAGTTAGCTTTGTTTCCGTAAAACGTTACGTGACGAATTGTTTTAGCACTATCTTATTCGAAAAATAATTAAAATAATGTTTCCACATCGAGGCCCTCATGCTCTTACGCAGGCAAAATCTCTTTTTTAGAAAAACCACTTAAGCCTGGAAATTCACCAGTTATGAATCTAACTAAACTCTGAAACACAAAGTTGTGCTGTAATCTCAAAAGACTTCACGCTGTTTCTTTCTCTAGTAAATAAACTAGAATTCTAGTAAACAAGTGTGCATTTGTTAGATCAGCCAAATAGCCGCGCTTGTAAAAAAGGTGTTGTGTGTACTTGGAACTGGGACGTTATAGGTTCGAATCCCGACATCGGCAGTTTGTCAATTATTTAAAAAAGGGGCGGTTAATTGACTAAACTGTCGGCATATGGACAAGAACGAAGTAACCGGCTATGGAGGTTTTGCTTGTGAAGGTTTTTTACAGTTTCCTTCACGAACTCCAGATAAGTATCGGCATAGTTCCTATTAAAGTCGGCTGCATTCGACTCCACTCACATTCTCACATCCTTAGGCATCATAATGGACGTTATGGTCGAAGTGTGTCCCGTCCGGGACAGCCACTACAACGTAAAGTAGGTGCATTTGTTAACTGTAATAAAATTGACGTGTATGTACTAACACCTTCTGAATGTGCATTGTTATACCACTGATCTCTAAATAACTGGATAGAGTATCCCATGTTACGCCATTAGCCAAAATTGAAGGTGTAATCAGCGTCGCTTCAACCAGCCTAGGTACTAAACTTTGTTTCAATGCGACTGCGTGGCTATTTTTTTGTAATAAGTATGGTACTATTGTATGTGTGGTTCTCACATGTATTTCCACACACATGAAGTTTTCAGTAAAGCAAGCGCATTGAAGCAAAATACCTTAACTAGCTGAGGCGACGCTGTCTACTCTTTCAATTTTGTACGTTAATTCTCATTTAGGTCCATAAAGATACACTGTCAAATTATAAACGCTCAGTGATTGTTACCAACAACATGAACTAAGTAATCGCGAACTGATCAAATGGTTTTGTTTTTTCAAAATCCAGTTGAACAATTTCAATTTCCATTCTAAATATTGCAAACTTGTTATATCTGTAGCTTTTATTTTCTAACATTTACTCGAAAATCGAAACTGTGCATAGTTGTACTAAATGACTCTGCGGAACCCTAAACATGTAAAAAATAATATTTTATAAGTCTATAAAATGCCATTAAACAAAACACTATTGTTCGAGCAACATAAACCTAACAGCATTAATAGATGTTATCATTACACGAACCTAATAAAATTAAGAAAGTAAAAGTCGAGGTTGTATTGTGTTACATAGATTCATAGTATATACTGAGGATATTTATATGTATTTGTAATTAAATGGTAAACTGAAACACACTGATTTCAATATATAAATAAATCAACAACTCAAGTATAATACCCATATAGTTTAGTTTAGTGTTGTTATATGTTGCCAATGTATAGGGTGATATATACTTCGGAAAAAACATCCACGTATAGAACAAAAGACAAATGAGTTTTAGTCAAATTGATTTTCCGATTATGGCGAAGATAGATAGATAGATTGTAGCGGCTGCCCTGGACTTCGACCATAAGGTCCATTTTGATGCCTAAGTATGTGAGGATGTGAGTGAGAAGGAAGGAATTTTTGTGTATAGACTAGGAATTGGTAGGATATGCGGCTGCAGCCGACTATGGTACGAACTATGCCGATATTCATCTGGAGTTCGTGAACGAAACTGCAGAAAACCTTCTTAAGCATAGCCGGTTCCTTCGTTCTTGTCCATACGCCGACAGTTTAGTACTCCCAGCTTTCAATTAGGCACACAGCGCAGACATAACGACTTAGACCGCTCGGCCACTTGGATTGGACTGGTATTAGGACGAAACTGTAAGGATATAAAAATTATTAAAATAATCAAAGAGAACTCAAGGTTTTTGAACTTAAATTTCAAAATTTTGACCCAATTCTTAGATCATTTCTTTTGTATTTTTTATATACGTATTCCGACCACAATGTAGTCGTCATCATCAATATGAATTAGCTAATCGCAATGATTTACAAAAGGCCTTTTATATGATCCGACTAATGGAATAACTGGAATAACTGGATTAACTGCATATTACCAGTAATCCGTGATAGCTGGGAGGTCTTGCTTAGGCCAATAGCGGTTTAGTATTTTATCAGCTAATTTTCACATCTAGGTTTGGAAATGGATAATTTTATAAAATCTGAATTTGGAATAGGTCCATTATCCAAATTCATGATTTGGTTTCTGAATTTGTGTACATAAATCCTTTCGTATGGATTTAATAAGGAGGTATAAAAAGCTTCAGGAGCTCAGTACAAAGAGGATGTTGTTTATGACATTGGAATCATAGAGACTGTTGGGGAGATGTCGAATGGGTAACATTGAAAGAAAACAATTGTCGGTATATGTTTGGCTTTCTTGTTGTTTCTCAGTACTATGTGCATAAATAATTTTTTATTGATCTATGATATATAACATTTCAATATTGTACTTTTTGTATGCGAAATTTTTAGAAAAGGAAAATTTGTTGTTTTCAAACATTTTTTTCTATCTATTACAGTTTTTGAGGAAACTTTTCGGTTTTCCAGACTTTTCTGGATGGTTTCAGCCTAAGGCCTATCTTCTTAGCAAATGGGTTAGAAACTCGACATCGGCAGTTTGTCAATTATAAAAATTTAAAAAAAAGGGCGGTTGATTGACTAAACTGTCGGCGTATGGACAAGAACGAAGTAACCGGCTATGTTTGAGAAGGTTTTTTGCAGTTTCTTTCACGAACTCCAGATAAATATCGGCATAGTTCCTATCTTAGAAGGAATTCCTTCACAAAATCCTTCCACTCAACTCACATCCACACATCCTAAGGCATCACAATGGACCTTATGGTCGAAGTGTAGCCCGTCCAGGGTAGCCTTTACAATCAACCTCTCTATCTTCTTAGCAAACATAAACTTTCTAGGACAACTGTAAGTATCGTATATTATTGATGATCTGGGAAATAGAGTCAGTTAGTCTCCAAAATGTCGTTTTATAGGCTTAAATATCTTGGAAACTATTAAGCCATAACGTTTTAAATTCTCAGTCTACGTTTTGAGCTTCATAGGTTTTTTGGTTCCTCAGATAAAGAGGCCTAAAAAGCGTCTATAATCCTTCTTGTAAAACATAGTACGGTATATAATGATGCTTGAAGTTGGTTGCCACACTATCGTGAAATGCGATACTAGCTAAAACACGTTTTTACGTATATTTTTTCCGTGAAGAACCTTTTAACGACACACTCTATATGCAACGTATACACGTATACTACTAAATGTAAATATAAATTTTTAAATAACGGTGTATTTCTTATTTTTCTGAAGAAAATTCGTTATTTTAATATTTAATTACAAAACAAAACCAACTGAGGATACATTGTAGTATGTATAGAAGCAAAAAGATTTTGTTATGTTCTTAATTTTCATCCGCGTGCCCTAATTACATATTCAAATTAAGTATTTAATATTTAGATCGAATTTATTTTTTAAGCTGAAATATAACAACATTGTGTGTGTGTTGTTTTTAATATTTTATTAATATGCTGTGATTTTTTACTTCCATGTATATGGATATCCATGTGTGTGGATACCATAATGGAAATGTTGGATTGTGGTATTACCAACGAAATACTAATATTCCATGAATAGTCCCTATAGTCCAAGAGTATACTTTTCCAATCAGAATGCTTTTTTTTTCATTAAAATAGTTAAAATTACAAATTCGCCTCTTTACCTAGATCAGTTTTTGTATTATAAATACGTATTTCGACTACAAAGTGGTCATCATCAGTATAAATTAGCTAGTCGTAATTTACTCTTTGACAGTTAGAAATAGATAGAAAATTGAGATCAATATACAAAAATAAGAATAAATAAAAAATTAAACAAAATAAATAAAAATATAATAAATTTTATTGAAATTACTCTTGTTAAAATTTCTACCATTCAAGTTTACTCTTGTTAACATCACTCTTATTAAAATTAATCTTATATTGTCTCAGGATATGTTATTCGTTGCTAATTTGGTGACAGTTTCACGATGTTGTTTGGTTTTATCTAGTTTATATAAGTTTGGCCGGCCTTTAGTATTTATATATATATATATATATATATATATATATATATATATATATATATATATATACATATGAGTGTGTATGCGTGACTTTAATCGCTCTGGCGTTCACAATTTTAATTCGATTGGAATGAAATTCGGTAAATGAAATGGCTTTGGTATTTGAAATGTCAAGTTCGTTAATAGGTAAAATCAGACGAGGAGAAAGGCGGGTTTAGAGGGAGGGGGAAACACAAAATTTGACATATCTCCCTTAATATTCGAAAAAACTAAAAGTTTATAAGAAGTATAGTTGTAGTAAATTAACACCTATGATATGGGGATCAAATGAAAAGGCTTGATGAGCCGTATATATATATATATATATATATATATATATATATATACTTATACACCTTTCAAAAAGTAGTGATACCCGATCAAAAATGTAAGAAAAGGTCTATCCGATCGAAAACATAAATATAAGAAAGGCCCGAGTTCTCGGGACAATCCTTAATGTAATAGTTCCTTCTGAGAATTCATCCTCTCAAAAGTGATGATATGAGAGTTAGGACCGAGCTATTTACAAAGTAAATAGCTCTAGACTTCATATAATAGTTGCTCTTTAAAAAGTGGTGATATCCCATTAAATCTCACCCAAAACAATGTGCGCATAAATACTCAAATTCAGGAACCAAGGCACCGATGGACAACAAATATACGGTGTGGAGTACTAGGGAGACATGTATTAAGCAACATAACTTCATTATTATTCTTTCATTTACAATTATAATTTTAGAGCTCAGTTAGTTTACCCCCACATAGTTTTTTTGTTGTTATTTTTGACTTTTTATTATTTTTAATTAATTGTTCGTCGTTTGTTCTTTCTTTTTCGACCTTAAAAATTGTTTTTTCGTTTTTTATTTATTTATAAGTATAACTAATTAATTACACCTATTTTTTGGTATGAAAATGAAGATGGAAATGAAAATAATGTATGTTCTCATAAGGGAAGGCAAGGCATTTTTATTGATTAAAACTATTAAATAATTAACAAAGAAACATTATATATGATCTAACAATTATCAATAAGAATCGAACAGATGCAAATTGATTAAAATTCATCGATTTTAGGGGTTAAAAGTAAATATTATTAATAGGAGGGCTAACCTGAGAGATAAAAAGTAAAAAATAACAACAAAATCTATGTGGGACTAAATTAACTGGGCTCTAAAATTATAATTTAACATAAATATCTTTCTTATTAATGCAAGAATAAAAATGGATTTTTGTTGCTTAATGCATGTCTCCCTAGTACTCCACACCGTATATTTTTCCACCCTATATTTGTCCATCGGTGCTCTGGTTCCCGGATTTGATTATTTATGCGCACATTGTTTTGAGTGCTTTGATGTTTACCCTGTCTTTGAGCCAATCACGAGTGGTCTTCGTTTTGTTTCAATTTATCGATTTCTATTGGATGTTGTTGAAGAATGAGAGGATCTCGGAAGGAAGTGGAGGCGTGTGCTGTGTGTGTAACCACTCTAGCGGTCAAAGTTTTTATCCAATCGGAACACACTTTGACGATATTAAAAATATTCGCCATGATAAGATAACAGTTTATTAAGATCTATTTTTAAAGACAAGTCATGAATTCATTCTGAGGAAATTAGATAAATTGACGCAGCTCCCACGTAACGAATTTTTTTTATGTTACAAATTCCCCTTCTCACATTCAATATGACATACACGTGGTCGATTTGCATTATTTTTTTGTAAATACGTGCGTTTCTATAAAAATAATCAAATGTAACAAATATGATTTAAATGAAAAATATAAACCATTCGAATATGAATATTATTTATTTTGCAAATTTTTAAACGGTAATAAAGATTGGATACCAAATTAAAAATAGTATTTTGAAGTATTTTTCCTGAAGTGCAATAAAGAAAAATTCCAAAGTGGTATGACAATTTATTAATTTGTTTTATTGCGTTTATAAACTTACTCGTTTGGATCAGGAATTGAATAATTCGATTCTGCTTAGGTGCTTTTTCACGTGATATTTTAAAATTTTTCTATGTAAAGAATCGTTTTCCAGCGTAAAGGTATGCGGCTATTTAACACAAATTAATATTTTTTTAAGATTTATCCAAATAATAATTTAAGAATAAACGATAATATATCTTATAGTTAATACCAAGAACATTGTCACATTTTAATTGATAATGGTGGAATAAAATGCTTCTTACAGAGTTTATTTTAAATAATTATACTTTCAAAACCCAACATTGAACACGTAATGTTAGAGGAACACTTTTATCTCAACGAAGTAAAGCATTTCCGTTTGAAATTTATATTTTTATAACTGTTATTGTTCTTTGCGTTTTTTTTGTAGAAGAATAATGAAAAATAAACCATCTACATTGAACAAAGCCACAGCCATTGAAGGTTATAGCTCAGCAGCTCAGGTAAAGTCGGGAAGCGCGCTAATTTTGAACTATTCCCGCGGAAACATAAAATATGGACTTCTCATAAAATATGGAAACAAAACTATTCATATGGAGACATAAAATGGTCAATAACTCTATTAAATAAACTAAAGTATATTATAGGATTAAACTTTATAATAACTACTTTATTAAACTTATTGCACATTATATTACCAAAGTCTTAGTTTAGAAATTTTAAAATAATAAGAAATATTTATGTTTTATATTATATTTAAGTTTTGGGTTACATAACCATGAAATTTTCAAAAAATCAATTTTTTATTATTGGCTATATAAATTGTCAATACTTTTAAGAATAATTTAAATCTTAAACCATTACAATTATTTCCGAAGTTATAGCCATTAGAAGTGAGCGAGTGTTCGCCCCAAACTCAGGTAGCGATCGGACCGGTACCAGCACTCGAAGCCTTGGGGCTTATTCCGTAATGGTAACATCAATAAATTATAAGTTGGCATCACTTAAAAAGGAGGGGTAGGGATGGATGGATCTGTGTTCCACCATCATAAACATCATCAATCATAAATCTTCTGCTGTCAGAATCATGCAATGACTGAGAAACAAAAAATTAAATAAAATTGAATAAAAACAAAAAATTATATTTTATTTTGTTTAATAACAGGCTCGGCCTTGCGCACTACCGTGCTCTAGATAAGATTAACTAAGTACAATTTATAAATAAATAATAAAAATGATTCCTCTATCATTACAATAGCATATGTCATACGACTTTTGATGATGTTTATGATGGTGGAACACAGGACCATCCATCTCTACCTCTCTTTTTTAAGTAATGCCAACTTAAAACTTATTGATGTTACCATTACGGAATAAGCCCTTGGCAAAGGGTATTGTTCTTTTAGTCAGTCTTTTATAACAATAATTCCGTTTGGGAATTTTAAAAGCTAAAAATAATTTAGGTCCAGGAATCGCAGATTGAAGGTAATTTAAACAAATATTTGGTATCAAGATGCTAACGCCGTATTGTTTTTTCGTTTACTTTTTTCTCGAAACTACTTATTTCACACTGGAGTACAAGATATCCCAAGATCAACTCAACCGATCTTGTTACAACACATATTCTTTATAATATTATCTATCGGGTGGCGTAGGAATTTTTTGATTGGATGCCATGTCATAAGTTATTAATTTTTAAAACTGCAAATTTTGATAAAATTTGAGTTTTTTTTAAATAAGAAACAATTTATTTTTTTGGGTTCAGACTATTTTTCTCAGAGAAATCATGTACATCGTCAGCAACGATTTTTTAAAGAGTGTCTCCACTTTATGATTCATATTCCTCCATTTTTTTATTTTTTTAAAACTATTCATAAAACCACTATCTATGTACCCTTCCGTTCATAAAAATTGAACCAGTTGAAATATGTTATTGTATGTAATATACATATATTTAGTAATATATTCGCTTAGATTGTGACTTACTCGTCTGGTGACTTAATTGTTAGGTTCAATTTTAATGAACGGGAGAGTATATGATGTGTCAAATAAAAATAATTTTATATACTTAGGATGTACGAGCACTATATATAGTCCATTTATAAAATTCTTCAAAATCTTATATAGTACATTCATAAAAGACCACAAAAAAGTTTATTATATTTTGTCGTAAGTTAAAATTCAATTACCGTCGTACCGGAATTTTATTGAATTAATCTTTATTAATATTTCTATTTTCTATTACGTAGTTTTCTTTATTCGTTTTTTTTCAAGTGAAAATTATCAAAATATGTTCAAATATATGTGAAAATATGGGTTTCTCCATAAAAGTAATGCATAAAAACTCGAACTTTAACATTAAATAATTAATTCAATACACCGTAACCTCTCCCCCACCCCCTGAAACCTTTATAATTGATTTATATCCACTTCAACTACATGCAAAACAAAACTCAAGCCTTAATTTTTTTAGACTACAGTGCTCGTACATCCTTAATATTTTTCCGACCGCCAAGGTGGTGTAACCCTTGCTGATTTGGTTACTGAAAAGTCTGCCGGACTACTTCAAACGTACATTATTTTATAACCGGATTTGATCAAGCATTATTTGTTAAACAGAATACTAGCAAACCAAAATATTGTCATAATACATGAGTACAATATTATTAAACAATACCTACAAAAAACTGAAGAATAGACACCAATTACTAATACAATTTTTATAAAATCTACTTACTATTGGTAAAATTACTCATGACGTCATATTCTAAGATGGCAGCTTTAGTGATTAGACACCAATTTACTAATATCATTTTTAAAAAATTACTCATGACGTCATATTCAAAAATGGCGGCTTTAACCAGGCTACATTTCAACAATTAATTATTATACTTAAAATACTTTAAATACCAATTCACGCTCTTTTATGAAATGTATATATAAAAAAATGAGTTTTATTAACGAGATAATATTTTTATTTTAATAACATAACCCTCATTACGCATATGTAATTAATAGAATTGAGCCTGACTACTCTGTTTCTAATTTTTGCCACTTGATGTCGCAGCCCTAAGGAACAAGAATCAATAGACTATTAGTTAAAATGTTTTTATGGGAAGCGTTTTTAAAAAGTTATTTCTTATGTGGACATAGTTAATCTCTCGGATTCATTTTATACGTCTATAAGTACAGTATTTATTTGTGTTACGAGCGGTATTTATTTGTGTTAAGTGACATATAAACAAAGTAAGGATTTCGTAAATTAATACCGGAATTGAAAATATGCAGCAGACATGTTTGTAATAAATCTGCAAAACTCACTTTATACACTGAAGAGTTAAATTTGTAAACTTGTAAATTTGTAATTGAGATTGAATACATTTTTAGATGACAAATATAAATCAAGAAACTTCAGCTTACTGCCTATATTCAATAAACAATAATGATGAACATAAGTCCTTGACTAGGGAAGAAAAAATTTCAACCAAAACGGAATTTTTTGAAGACGAAAGAAAGATTAATGAAGAAAATAAAATTCGTTTTCATTTTTCAAGAGAGTTTCGCACACAATTTGGTATTTCAATTGTTGGTATGTAAAAACGTAATTATTAAAAATTAGATTCCAGATACTAAAAAGAAAAAAATACGTTATATCTTAATTAACTTCTATCTTATAAATTTTCATAGCGGCTAAAGTGGTTATAGAAATATTTTCTATGTGTTTCTACACCCACTAGCGATGATAATTTTTGTCCGATCAAAATGAAATTTCGAATCTGAGATGATTTTGGTATTTATAAATAGAATCGTTCAGGAAGAAAGGGGAACTTAGAGCAAGAAGAAAACACAAAATATAGAAAATCTCTCTGAACATTAGAAAAATCGAAAAACATATGAATATTGTAAAGTTGTAGAAAATTAACTATACTACAATTCACTACTTGATCATTTCCTTCAAAACTCAATATATAGAAAGATATTTAGAATTTTATTCTTAAATTGCAAATATTTCTGTAGAAAGGGAGTAACAAAAAAAATGATAAGAAACCAAATTGTAGTAAAATGAATTTTGTATAATTATACTGTTTATATAGTTTTCGATGTTTTGAATATTAATATATACTAAATTTGTATTGCTCAATTACTCATACACCCTCCCTCCCCTACCCCCACCCTTTTTCCCTGAGTGATGAATGTTTTCGAAATCAACTAGATAGGAGCGATAAACATTTGAAGAAATTTTTTCGAACTTTTGCTATCAGTACCTATTTTTTTTTTCTATCCATTTATCACTTTGAAATTTTTTTGTAAATGCGTAATAGACTTAAAAAAAAAACTTAAAATTGCAATTTTTTCGAACATTAACAAAATGGAATGTTGCTTAATTATCTATATTTATAATTTTTCTGCCAAAAAATAGCGGACTCTCTGTATAGAATCCGCACTTTGGAGGGAAAAAAACAAAGATTTTAGTAAATTATTTATTTCTAGCATGTTTATTAATTTTCATCAATGGAAACCATATAGGATGCATTGGACCAACAATGCTCAAACTATCATCAAATAATTCAGAAATACCACTAGCGACAGATGAAATATCATGGTTAAGTGCTATGCTACCACTTGGTGCAGGGATTGGTCCTGCATTTGCTGGAATATTATCTAATCGAATTGGACGTAAATATACAATTCTACTGACTTGTATCCCCGAAATAATTTCTTGGATTGTAATGGCCTTTGCTGAAAATATCTATCATTTGTGCATAGCACTATTTATAAAAGGAATGGTAGGAGGTTCGGCAATGACTGTCATACCAATGTATCTTGGTGAAATATCATCCCCGCAATTTCGTGGAATTATAGGAATGCTTATTCCGTTAAATTTTGTATGTGGGGCACTATTTGAACTAGTATTTGTGCCATACGTGTCTATTTCATTAAACGCATGGATTGCATCAGTCATACCAATACTTCTACTTGCAATTTTCATTTGGATGCCAGAGTCTCCATATTACTTTTTGATTAAAAATCAAACAGAAAATGCTGGCAAATCCTTACGAATATTACAACAAAATGACAGTATTGACAAACAATTACAACACCTGGAAAAAGTTGTTCACGACGAACAAAATGAAGTAAGGAGTTTTACTGAAATATTCCGAGTAAAAAATAATCGTATTAGTTTTATTCTTTGTCTTGGATTGATGACAACACAACTTACAACTGGCTTAAGTGTTATAGTACCATACGGTCAGATGCTATTGGCAGAATCCAATTCACCAATTGATCCTAGCATCAGCGGTATTATGATAACAAGTATAGGTTTGGTTGTGGCGATTTTCGGTTTTTTTATAATAGAATCATTTGGCCGGAGACCTTTAATGTTGTTTTCTTTGTTTGGTTCAATGATTCCACATTTTTTAATAGCCATATATTTTCACTTAGATTATACTAATTACAAACATATTAGTTCCTTAACTTTTTTACCTTTGACTGCACTAATTGTATACCAGTTTACTTCACAACCTGCCCTTCCGCATATATTTTTAAGTGAAATGTTATCCACAAACATTAAAGGTTTTGCATCGCTCTTTATTTGTTCTTATGCATCTATATCGCATAGTATATTGAACATATTTTATCCAAATTTGTGTGATACTATTGGATTACATAATTTGTTTTATTGCTATGTATTTACTTGCTTTTTAAGTGGTGTTGTAATATATTTTTACTTGCCAGAAACAAAAGGTAAAACTCTAGAAGAGATTCAGAAATTATTAAAAAATTATTAATTAACCTAAAAACCGGTTACAATTCAAATATGCTGTGTAGTTAAGATAATTCACTGGTAAACTCAATTTTCTTAAGAATTTGATGAAAAAATTAAAATTGAAAAAAGATCTTAATATATAAAGGAAACTAGCAAATACGCCAAGAACAAAAATTAATAATTACTGCCAACACGAATCTGGCATAGTATTACATATAGTATATTGTGTCATAATTCTTAAATTACCATATACTTCACACTAGAAATGTTCAACTGGGATCGCTGTAATAAGAACTGTAGTTTATTGTAGTGCATTTTAAACTGTTTTCGAAGACTGTCACGAGTGAATTACGTTTGAACTAATTTTGGTTTGTTTTTCTTTGGAAATTGATTTCAAGACTTATTTTATTATAAACTGTTGGCACCCTGTTTCAGATTTTAACACAATAACAATCTGGTCCAGATCTCAATCGGAAAAAAAAAGTTCGTTACGCAGGAGCTGCTTCAACTTAACGAATTTCCTTAGAATACATAAATCTCTCTCTAGCGGTCACAATTTTAGTTTGAACAAAATATCAAAATGAAATGTCGTATATGATTTTAGTCCAAGTACAATTTTATTAATAAATGACATATGTCGAGGGGAATGTGGGGGAGGGGGGGCGTATAAAGAAAGAAGAAAACACAAAATATAAAATATCTCTCTTAATATTAGAACAATCGAAAAATGTGTTGGGAATATTGTTGTAGAAATTCAAATTTGCTACAATTCATCACCTTATCATTTTTTGCTCAAACTCTAAAGTGTACAGAGATATTAAGGAATTTAATTTTCAATCTTAAACCTTCAATATTTCTGTAAATATTAGTGTAACAGAAAAAATGATAAGAAACAAAGTTACAGTAAAACTTAGTACCTACTTCATTTCTTATAAGTTTTTCTATTTTTCAAATATTAACGGAGATATGTCAAATTTTGTGTTTCCCCCTCCCTTTAAACCCACCCTTTCCCCTTGTCCGATTTTAGCCATTAATGAATTTGAGCTTTTGAATACCAAAAGCGTCTCAAATACCAAATTTCATTCCGATAAAATGAAAACTGTGACCGCCGAGTGATTACAGACACTCACATATATATATATATGTATATATATATATATATATATATATATATATAAAAATATATATATGTCCATATATATACATATATATATATATATATATATATATATATATATATATATATATATATATACATTTTACAGATGGTGATTTTCGACATCTACTAGGTAGGATCGATGGACATTTGAAGATTTTTGCGAAATTTTGACCTCGGTACGGGATCAATAGCTCTATTTTCTTTCAGGAAAGTCGCTAATAAGGTTGTATACATAAGCCTATAGATACTGTTTAAACCTTTAATATATACATCACGGTTAGCACTCCTACTACTTGTTATGTTTAATCCTTTTATATATACATCATGGTTATTACTCCTACTACTTGTATCTCACGTCGTACTGGTAATAGTTAACACCACTCTGCACTCAACACTACAACTATACAGTCCACTAGAACATGGGAAAGAACACATCGTTTAAATATATTACTACATTTTTAAATAATTACTTTGTTTGTTGTTATGAAACTAGTTTAATCAAAATTAAATCATTATTCAATAAAGTGGAAATATTTATTACAAAACCTATGGATACTCTACCCTGAATTCGAACAGATACAATGACTTTTAAGCTGAGCAAACTCAGATTAGTATACCACCACTACTCCTCGGCTTTGCGGTCCATGAAGAACCTTCGCCTCTTAGCCTCCTATCCTGGGCTTTGGCTTGTCAGTTCCCGGTGTAGATCTAGTGCAACATAGTCTATCCATCGTAGCCTTGGTCTTCTTACTTGGCTTAAGTCTTCTGGGTTGTTGCGGTATACTATTTTCGCACCTCTTTCACTTGGCATTATTTCGAGGTTTCCCAATCAACGTAGCCTTCCTTTCTTAATTTCTGTGACATTGTCTGTGTCTTTGAACAAGTTTTGAAGTTCAATGTTAGTTCTTACCTTCCATACGCTATTGTCACATATAGGTCCATGTATTTTGTCAACATTTTCTTTCCCAGGCCTCCAGGTTCTATCACTATTTATCACACACCAACTTTCAGAACCATTCATGGCTACCATTATTGGTTTCGATCGTACTGTTGAATATCATACGATCAAATTCTTTTAGTGGCATAATTAGCATGGAAGATAGCACACGTAACAAGCTTGACATGGCACAGTCATCATGTTGATGCCGCCCATTGCCACTGGGAACAGACGGTAGCCGTGTGAATGCAGTGCCTTTTGTGGTTCATTGTACCTTAACACATTAAGCTGTCATCTTTCGAATGCATACATACAATCTTGACAAACGACTGAATATCGAAGCTGGTCACTCACTATAAAATAACGTTCGATATTTTACCTCCCGATCGATTGTCTGCTCTTAGCATTAAGGTACTGTGTTAGTGCAATTTTAATGCATTGTCAATATCAACATAGTTCATAGACAAAATTGTACCTTTAATAATAGTTGAAATTTATAGACTTGCATGGAAAAAGTTTTACTCTGACAATATCTAATTATTTGTGTGTACATATTTGTAAAAATAGTTATTGCAAATTTTGTATCGTATAAACGTTGTATTATTTAAAAAAAAACACGAATTTTTATAAATCTGTTCATGACTTATCAAGTATTTGAAAATGTTAAAACGAAACATCAATTGGAATTTAAGATAACTATTGTGATGTGATTGACTTATGACATGTGGTACACACTTATTATTGGATTTCAGAATAGTAATATATTTGAAAACCTTGATAATAATAAGGTCATTATTTATTGATCTCGTACCGACTTCAAAATTTTGCAAAAATTTCTTCAAATGTCCATCGATCCTACCTAGTAGATGTCGAAAATCACCATCTGTAAAATTGGTATATACATATCTATGGACGTATTTATATATATATATATATATATATATATATATATATATATATATATATATATATATATATATGTCTGTAATGACTCTAGCGGTCACAGTTTTCATTTTATCGGAATGAAATTTGATATTCGAGGCGCTTTTGGTATTCAAAAGGTCAAGTTCGTTAATGGGTAAAATCGGACAAGGGGAAAGGGGGGTTTAAAGGGATGGGGAAACACAAAATTTGACATATCTCCCTTAATATTTGAAAAATAGAAAAACTTATAAGAAATAAAGTTGTAGGTACTAAGTTTTACTGTAATTTTGTTCCTTATCATTTTTTCTATTACACTAATATTTACTGAAATATTGACGGTTTAAGATTGAAAATTAAATTCCTTAATATCTCTGTATACATTAGAGTTTAAGCAAAAATGATAGTGATGAATTGTAGCAAACATGATTTTCTACAACTTTATTCCTTACTCATTTTTCGATTGTTATAATATTAAGAGAGATATTTTATATTTTTGGTTTTCTTTTTTCTTTATGCCCCCCTTTCCTCTTGATAAATAAAATATTAAAATCATATACGACATTTCATTTTGATCAGACTAAAATTGTGACCGCTGGAAAGTGATTTTTGTATTCTAAGAAAATTCACTAAGTTGAAGCAGCTCCTGCGTAACGAATTTTTATTTTTTACCTATGACTACGGCGAAACGAGAAGCACAAATAAGGTAGTGATACTGACAGTCAAAGAAGAAAGCATAAAATACAGTATAATATACTAACTTATTATACTATGCGAATTGAATGTATATAGTTTAACATATATAGTGTTTTAACGTTTATGACACAATATACTATATATTGTAAGTACTATGCAAGATTTGTGTTAACAATAATTATTAATTAAATTGTTCAACCTCAGTTCAACCTCATAATATATTTGCTTTTGAAAGAAATTTATAGAAAATTTTTCCCGACTTATGGTATTAAGTATGGTATGCGTGAAGAAATTAAGGTATGTACGAAGAACTCAGCTTAATCTTTATATTTCAATGTCATCAAGTTTTTAAGAAAAATGAAGGTACGAGTGAACTACCTTAAGTATCAAAAGAGTTTGAAAAATAATTTTAGGTCAAATAGCTCCACCGGATGTGTGACTCCTTAAAATTTCTAGAATATCCTTTGATGGCTTTCATTAGATATTTCAAAAAATATGTTTACATTTATTATTTTGTAATTTTCTAAACATTAATTTTCTTGGTATTTTCTTGAATTTTACTTAGGTCCGGAGTTTAGTTACTAAATATATGATATAAATACGTTGAATAGTGAGTGAATGAGAAATAAGTGCCTTCGATTTTGATTGAAATCACAAGAGTCAAGCTTCGTTTGAAACTATTAAATATTTTTAAAGTTATACATAAATGAACATATTTTGAACATAAGAGGTTTTGTTTTAATTACTTTTTACCCTTATTATTATTATAATTATTTTTAACTGCGAAAAAAATTATTTTTATTTTTAGCGAATTTTAAGGAAACACAAAAGTTAAAGTTATTGTTTTATTTATTTATCATATGTTTTATTATCAGTAAAATTTTTATTACCAAAGTTGTAGAAACAAAATTGGACTTTAATTTATCACAAAAATATTTATGGTTTTTATATTCTAATACAATTGCATATTCCAAATATCACCATGGTTACTTGATTATATTGTTTGATAATCATTATGATTCGTTCACGTGTTTCCTACGTTAAGAGTTTTTTAATTTTATATAATTGTTAAATATCATACGAATTATATATATTTTTTTTAGCTTAAGAAACCATAAAATCGAATGTCGGTTCCGTTTTGGTCTTTTCGGCTGAAAGATAGTAGTCTATACACAGAGGATGTTTACATTTACGTTAGATTGATTCTAGATATTGTGGATATCTTATGCACGGTCATGCGTCTGACCAAGTTTAAGTAAAGACGTCTATCGTACTATATTTTACAGGAGGTATCTCAAGATTTTTAGGCCACTGTATCTCAGGAACAAAAAAGCTATGAGGCTCAAAGTACGACCAAACGTACGACCATGATAACTTGTGATCAGGAGCTTAAAAGGAATAAATATCGATTCCAACGAATGTCACCGAGGACGGATCTCATTAGAAATGTGCGATCCAACGAATTGTAGAACATAAGTAAAAGCAACAACAATACTCTTCTTTCAATACATTTTTGTGTGCTTCAAAATTTCTTGTCTTTTTGAATAAATGCCAGTTAAAACAGACAATATTGCATAACATCCGTGAAAATTTTCAAAAACTTCCTGATATTTGAATATGAATAGCTTCCGCGTACTGCAAGATCAAAATCAACAGTATTGGAATGAAGATTTGATTTAGCAATATTTTTATTTAAAGTACTTCCTGGAATTAACTGGAATTATTCATTAGGCGTTTTTGATTTCTTAAGTAGTAGTGCAGTTTAGGTCATATCTAAATAAATAATTAAAAGCTCTACAAATGACTACAACAAGAGTTTCATTTATGTATCAAGCTTCAAACTTCAATATGGACTCCTCATAACCTGATTCGATAATTTTAAATAAGTGCTGAGCCCTAAAGAAATTTTTTCCATCTAGAACCTAGCTTCAAGCCACTTACAAAATTTCAACTAGCAATTGATTCCCTAGTTAAGGAGCCAGAGGAAAACCGCAAATATTAACAAGTTTATGTTATATATGGTATATACTCGTACATTGCTTATACTTGTTATATGAAGGCTACAGCTTTTGATGATTGAATCAATTCCTGAATAAGATTTGTTCACCCCAAAAGTAAAAACCAATAGGCATGTGTTTTTACTGAACCCTAAATAAAAATAAATATAAAAGCACATACACTCACATAAACGATGATACGCTTCAACATAGCCAGTCACCACAGGACTTTTAAATAAGTATTATTTTAAATTATTTTGAACAAAGGAATTGCTAAAAATAGTAAATATTTCATGAGTGAAAATAGTACTAGAAAGCATTGTTTTATTATAAGTTCATATACTGGATATTTCTGTAAGTTTTTACAATAAAATCCTACAGTTAATAGAACTCATCAAAAATATTCATTTGCCGCTCAAAAAATGTAAGGAGGACAAAAAGGACAAAAAAATGTCGGAAACTGTAGCAACCTGCTGACCGTACGCTATGAGTAAAATTGGATGGTACATAACGACGGACAATACAAAAATCAGCAAATAACCGCATCCTTAATACCCGCAATACACGAGGCTAGTTTTTCAAGCTAGGATAGCAAGCCAGTGCTAGTAAGCTAGAAAGCTAGTAATTTTAGGTTCGTGTAGACATAGCTATCTTTGTTTTTAAGCTAGTAAGCTAGTGAAGAAGCTAGTAAGCTAGCTTGAGAAGCCAAGAAAGTTGAGTAGGACGGTATCCTATTATTCAGCTACTAGCAAGCTAGTAGCACCCCCACCACTGAATTTACTATTTTGACTTTACTTACTATCTTCATGTCGATGGTAAAGCTAGTACATATGATAAGCTAGTGATAAGCTAGTGTACATTGGTCACACGTTTTTTAGCGATAGTAATGATACTGACTTAAATTTTCCTAGTATCATGTAAACCATTCTAGCTTGTACCAAGCTAGGATAGAAAGCTAGCAAGGTAGCTGGAAATGCCTAGCTTGCTATCCTAGCTTGAAAAACTAGCTTCGTGTATTCCGGGCATAAATCTTATGCTGAATGAAGAAGAAAATGTGGCCGACAAAAAAGACTCAACAATGTAATCTATAATACTAGAAAACGATTAAAAACCCAAATAACTTGCATTCATGCACTGAGAATGATCTTTGAAGACAATTTGGGTCCATGAGATTGTTTTGAAGGAAGCAAAGTAACAACAAGCGGATAGGACGAGAGACCAAGAAAATGATAAATTGTTGCATAGAATAACTGAATATATATACAAATGGAATCCTACCTTAACGGGACATAACTATTTAGATTGGTAACAGTTCAAATGATCGAGCGGTCTAACGCGCTCTGCTAGCTTGGACCTGGGCGGTTGCGAGTTCGAGTCCCAACTGTGGTAGATTGTCAATTATAATTAATGGGGCGGATAATTGCTAAATTGCCGACGTATAGACAAGAACGAAGCAACCGGCTATACTTCTTGTGAAGTTTTTCTGCAGTTATTCTTCACGAACTTCGGCAGAATATCGGCATGGTTCCTAGCTTCAGATGCACAATCTAACAACTCCTAGTCTATATACAAATTCCTTGTCCCTCCACTTACATATATTCTTAAAAAGAATTAATAATGGTTAAAATAATGATTTTCTAGGGAAGAATAAAATATCATCATTATAAAATAATAGGAAAACTATTTCAGGATTATGAGATAGATAGGTAGATAAACTTATTTTTATTTTTTTAAGGGTACCTAGTAATAACATATAAAAATGTTAGCGAAATCAAAAGGGGTTGGGTTCAAAGGTGATCGATTTGGCATGGAATGCCCCATACATACCGTTATAAACACTTAATGCGACAACGGTAGTACATAACATGGATAAAATGGTGATATACTTACGTGGAAAAAAAGGTTTGCAAAATTTTGAATTTGTAACTCACCTGAAAAAAACAAAGAAAACAGTATTATATTTTATATTTTAATTATTATTTATTGGAAATATTCTTAATTAAAATAAAAAAATAAGAAGTATATATAAATCGAGGAACCTGGGGCAGAACGGGGTACGAAGTTGAAAATAAGTACAAAAGAGTTTATTAAGAGAGCTGCAAATTTTTCTATGAACACATTATAATGTTATAATCACAAAAATACAATAATATTGTAACAAAATAAAAGAACAATCAGGTGACATAATACAAATATCAACAAATACTTTCAATTAACAATAAGTTTCATTCAAATAATAAAAAATTACTTTAAAGTCAAATCAAAAATAAGTTATAAAGTTAATAACTATTTTAAAGCCGGACTGTTTTCAATAATGATTATGGCATCAAATTTAACTATCAAAGTCTTTCTCCATAGTTTGTTTATATTAGACATTTGAATTACATAAATAAGTTGCTGAGGTAGTCATAAATAAATGACGAAACGTCCAATTTATTTGAATTAATTCATTTACTTTCCGAAATCCTATTTCCTACGAATTAAGTATTAAAAGAACAGTATTTTTTTCAAAAAAAGAAAATTATGTCATTTGCCTCCGATCGAAGTGGTAAGGACAGGTTATTATAAACACATATAAAACTGGTGGAAATGCAGGAAAAATAAGTTTATGCACAAAATTCGTATACTAGGTCAGCCTCATCATCTACACTATCTATTCCCGCAGGTGAAAAATGGAATCAAGTCTGATGCCAGTTGTATCTGCATTTAACTACACCAAACTAAAGACAATTAAACGTACTTCAAGTATGTACTAACTGTAGTTGTAATGAAAACGAGTGTGTATACCTTATCTTGGTTACAAGATCATCATAAGTTACAACACAGGAGCAAAAAATTATACAAGTAACGCATCAACGACCAAGAAAACTAGACTAATATGAATGTCTAGTTTTAGAATGTAGTTGAGAGTGTAGCAGAGTCGCAACTGAAATAAACTACATGTTAGTTTAGTTCTACGTATTACCGGTCGCTAGTAGCAACCCCTTGGCACCGAAAATCGTCAGAATCGTTTTTCCGTCCCGGTACCCCGTTGTGCCCCGGGTTCCCATATATATACATAGGAACAAAGGTGAAGTATTTACTGAGTGACGGCTGGAATTACGCTCTATGCCTCATAACTATACCAAATTTTGTTTAGCTTTTTTTAATAACATTAACACGTGCCGATCTTGGCACAAAGTTTGTACCGTTGATGGTCTTATCCATGCATTTTTTAGTGAGTAAAAAATACTCCTTTGTTGGAGGATAAATGCTCCAATTTTTTTCTAAATTACCCCAAAAAGATGCAGTCGTGGCTCAAATGAACACTCACTCACGTGGCTCAAGCAAATTAGAAACTTAGCTTAAAATAATATATATATTTATATTTAATTAGAAAAACTGCACATAGGTAAATAATAATTTATTATTTTAAAGTATTGCATTATAAATTACAAGGTCTTGTTAAATTAAAAACTACAATTATGTAAAAAAATAAAAAAAAGGGAACCAAAAAGGGAACCAAAAAGGCTTCCTCAGAATGTTCAATGTTGGATTTGGATATTTCTGGCGGTAGTCTTGAATGATCTGAAGTACTTGTAATAGGAATTGTTTTTGTTCTTCATCTTAAGTTATTTTTTGCTCAAATTCCTCCATTAGTATTATTTTTCTCTCTGCAACATTGTTTACAACATGTAATTTTGGTATGATTTCTTGAAATCATTTGAGCTATTCCAAGAGTCTGGATGAGTTTTTTTTTTTAAATCTGTTTTTATTTTAAACACTTTTTGTGATTTTCTTCCAATTAGCTTTAGCAAAATCGCATTGTTACCTTCATTTAAAAACGCTGAAACTTTTTCATTATTATGTAAATTTAATTTTTTAGGCATATCAATTACCTGTTCACTTTCATTTTCTTCAATATTTTCAAGATTTTTAACCCGACTTCAAAAAAGGAGGATGGTTCTCAATTCGTCTGTATTTTTTTTTTTTTTTTATGTTTGTACCTCAGAACTCCGTCATTTATGAACCGATTTTGAATTATTTTGTTTTTGTTTCCCGATTGGTCCCATTGTCACCAAATCGCATTCTGATGAGAGGATCTCCGGGAAATCGAGGAAAATCCTCATTTTATATGTGATCACCGATTTCTGCGAATTTTTATTTTTTTTTTTGAAAGGGTATACTCATTCATAATGGGAAAATAAGAAAATTTTTTTTAAAACCGACTTCAAAAAAATTTTTTACAAAAAAAAAAAAACCGACCCCAAAAAAAAAAATGTTTATAAAAAAAAAACAAAATGCTTGTAAAAAAACTGAAAATCTGTTATAAAAAAATGCACTAAAAATTATAAAAAAAAAAAACGGGTAAAAAAAAAAGTGTTATAAAATTCACTAAAAATTAGTTGGTCGTTTAGTAGGTCTACCCATATTTAGACAAATAAAATCAGTCATAGAACTTCAAAGTCACTAAAAAGCGAGAAATAAACCCTATTTTGACAAAATGGAAACCCGACTTCAAAAATCAACTATTCTATAACAAAAGATGCACTAAAAAGTAAAAAAATAATTGCATATTCTTGTGCCAATTTTAGTTCACCAAAGCAAAAATTTTTAAATATATATGTACAATTATTGTTATTTTTGGAGGCGGTGTCCAAAAGTTATGTGAATTTCTCTATGTTGACACCGCCTCCAAAAATAACAATAATTGTACATATATATTTAAAAATTTTTGCTTTGGTGAACTAAAATTGGCACAAGAATATGCAATTATTTTTTTACTTTTTAGTGCATCTTTTGTTATAGAATATTTGATTTTAGAAGTCGGGTTTCCATTTTGTCAAAATAGGTTTTATTTCTCGCTTTTTAGTGACTTTGAAGTTCTATAACTGATTTTATTTGTCTAAATATGGGTAGACCTACTAAACGACCAACTAATTTTTAGTGAATTTTTTTATAACACTTTTTTTTTTTGTAATTTTTAGTGCATTTTTTTATAACACTTTTTTTTTTTGTAATTTTTAGTGCATTTTTTTATAACAGATTTTCAGTTTTTTTTACAAGCATTTTGTTTTTTTTTTTGTAAAAATTTTTTTTTTTGGGGTCGGTTTTTTTTTTTGTAAAAAATTTTTTTGAAGTCGATTTTTAAAAAAATTTTTTTATTTTCCCATTATGAATGAGTATACCCTTTCAAAAAAAAAAAAAAATTTCGCAGAAATCGGTTATCACATATAAAATGAGGATTTTCCTCAATTTCCCGGATATCCCCTCATCAGAATGCGATTTGGTGGCAATGGGACCAATCGGGAACCAAACCCTTTAAAACAAAAAAAATTCAAAATCGGTTCATAAATGACGGAGTTCTGAGGTAACAAACATTAAAAAAAAAAAAAAAAAAACAGACGAATTGAGAACCATCCTCCTTTTTTGAAGTCGGGTTAATAAAATATGACATTGCATATATCAATGTATGTAAATCAAAGGTTTCAAACAAAGCTTCATTTTAAAATGAATTCAACTTATTAAGCTCTATACAGCTGAAAAGTTTAAAATAATAAAAATTCCATATCTGTAGGTATATAAAACAATATTTACTATTACAACGTAAATGTTTATTTGGTTGATAAACTAATTATTTCACATAGCGGAATAATTGGTAGAGGTCTATCCTATTCGAACGAAAACTAAAACTAAACTAAAACAAGTAATGTAACAACTAACTGAGTTAATTGTTTGAATACTCAGTGTATACTGAGTTGTATATCAATGTTCGAATTGTTAACAATTCTGCCTATTTAATGTTTATAAAATATGAATAATTAATAAATGTTTGTTTTGTGTTAATAATAATGAAACAGTAAAAATGTTCTTGCGTTTAAAAAAATGTATATTATCTAATGTTGTTGCGATTATTAAAACTTTAAATATTGAGTTAAAACTTTAAAAATAATTTAGTTAGTCAACGCGAAGCATCTGTTAACGCAAAGCGTTGGTCAACGTGAAGTGTTAGTAAACACGATCTGTTGGTGGACGCGAAGCTTTAGTAAACGGAAAGTGTTAAAAACCTGAAGCGCAAGTAAGTATCAACGCGTATATTTATCTTTATATATATATATATATATATATATATATATATATATATATATATATATATATATATATATATATATATATATATGTATATATATATATATATATATATATATTATTGAATGAGTTTATGGAAAAATAATTGCAGCAAAGGTGGTTATTTTGACAAAAGTAACATTTTTTGTTCCATAATTTTTAAAATATCTCTTTCTATGATTTTAAAGATTGGCATATTTTTTGCTTTTCGAGGCACAAATTATGAGAAAACTAGTGAGTTTATGAAAAAAATTTTCAAGAAAAAGTTTATTTAAAAAAAAAGCAGATGTTTTTTCTATCTCTTACGGTTTTGAAGATGTGTATTTTCCCTTCGCCAGGGGAGAAACACTTTTCGACTTTGCCCATTAACGAATTTAACCCTACTTTTTTGCTCTAGAATACACACAAAAACTATCAGCTCGTTATCATTTTTGTTCATGAATTATTGTGTCCATCGACAGACAGACGGACGGACGTGCGGAAATGGCCGAATTAGTTCATTTTATGAACACCTATACCAAGCACTTACGTAGAAGATTAATATTTTCAAGCGTTACGAAGTCGGGACTAAACTAACTATACCTTGTATATTTACATATACTGGGTGTAACAACGTACGACAGTACACAGAATTGTTGACCAAATTCAATAGTGCCAATACTTGATTGATATTGCAAAACAAATCAAACAACATTCTACTGTGATAAAATTGTTTGAAGTATAATTAAAATAAATGATTTCTGAGAAATACATTGTAAATAAATGAAATATAAATATCAACATTGATGTTTTTAAAGTGGTTTTACATCGTTTGACTAATTTAATTGAATTTTAATTAAACACTGCAGCGTTCACTGCAAACTGTGTTTGTTGTTTGTGGTTATAATTTTGATACGAGCTGTTTAATATTTTCATTTTATATTTATTTAAAAACTAATATTATTATTAATGATGTGGCATTGTTTATTACGATTCCTTATAAAATATGACTGGATTACAGATCAAACACAATATTATCATGAATTGCCAATTCGAAAAATATTATTAGTATTGTAAAACAAACCTAACCTAAAACAATAACCACGGGACATTTTTGTTTAGTATTGCCAAAATATAATGTGGATCTAAATCACTGACTATTATAAATGGACTGAAATTCCTTATGGCGTAAAAAAATTACTTGGTCAGGCGTCCTCTACCCTCTAGCGGGAGCGAAATATTTTTTGTCTTTATACTTTTACTCTATCGCTTATTAAAGGTCCAGGCGTTCTCCACCCTCTAGCGGGAGTACATGCGGGCTAAGACGAAGCGAACAAAATCTCATTCATCAAAATCAGATGAGTAGTTTAGGCGCTACGGTGGAAAATACATTCCCGTTTAATAAAATTGAACCGCCCTGAGACTAATTAGTCTCTCACAATTTTGATTATTCTTGTAAATGTTTTCGACAGATACAACATTTTATTTTATTTTTATACGTAAAAGATATAACAGATATAAAAGATATAACACTTAATAAACATGTATTTTTTAATAAAACGTATAAATTAATATCTTATGAATTAATAAATATTATGAAGTGGAATATTCAGAGAAAGTTTTTTTTAACAAATAATTTTGTGTATTATTATTCGTCGAGGCCAAAACCAATTTTGTTGATTGTGAATTATTGTTCGAATATTTAGAAACGCCTGTTTATCAGCACGGAGGCAGACGAATTATTGTTGGAAACCATTTGTCCAGGCTCTTCGTTATATCAGGAAGTTATCGCTGAGGTAAGAGGCTTTTCTTTCCCAGTTTCCTGTCTGTTCCAATTTTCCCAGCCTTTTACCCTACCGACGAGCTTCAAGGTGTGCGGAGAAGAAGCGACAAAGGTTAGTTATTTTTTCTTCTGTTTCATTACTTTTTATAACAATGGATTGGTTCATATAACTTTTGCTTTTCAAAGTTTGAGTTTGATATGATTTTTTTCGTGTTCTATTTTTGAATTTTAAATCGATACAGTCCGCTTTTACCGTAACAACATTATATGTTATTACTCTATCACAGACTTGTTTACATAAATAAAAAATATAAAACTTCTATTTCTTTTTTCACATTTAAAAAATATACTACTTATCCTTGTTTATAAATAAATAATACACTGAGAGTTACAAAAGTGAGAAGGTTTATGAAATCTAAGAAAATTAACATTTCAGGTTGGTTAAATTTTATTGAACGGGAGTGTACATAAATACAAACGTACATAGACTGTTAAAATTATTCGATAAATTTTATTTACTAAAAAACTAATTAATTTGTTATCACATTGGCGCAAAAATCATAAACTTCAAGAACACAGCTGACTTGGAACTGTGTAAAATGCAAACAAAGAAAAATGTAAACGTCAAAAACTTTTAAATGGATTTGAATGTTGTTTTATGGTTTTAAAAATTATTTATATATTTTTTTTCACAGTACATCCTCCACACTCACGCAAAATCCGAAACACGAACATGAAAACAATGCATGCAAAAAACAATATATTTCTAATATAACCAAGTATTTAACATGTCAACACTAAAAACTGACTTGGTAATTGGATAGAATTGATCAAAAGTTAAATAAAAAAGTTTTATTGTAAAAATATTACCATGCTATGCAAGATTAACTTAGAAATTTAATATACACCTGCATAAGAAGAAAGTTTTTTTTTTCTGAATAATTATATTTATTGTTTAACCTCAATTAAAACAGTTTGGTCTCTGACGGAATGCCCCTAAAGTAAAATTCCGAAAGGAGAGAAATGCGTCTCCGGGTGCGAAAATTTGAGAGAGCATTTGAATTCAGATTTAAATATTGGGAAATGCAGGAGTTTATTCTCTAAAAAAAGCTCTTCTCAACACAGTTAGAGGTAGATTGTAAAGGCTGCCCTGGACGGGCTACACTTCGACCATAAGGTTCATTGTGATGCCTTAGGATGTGAGGATGTGAGTGGAATGGAAGGAATTTGTGAGTAGACTAGGAACTGTAAGGATATGCGGCTGCAGCTGACTATGATAGGCACTATACCGATATTCATCTGGAGTTCGTGAAGGAAACTGCAGAAAACTTTCTCAAGCATAGCCGGTTACTTCGTTCTTGTCCATACGCCGACAGTTTAGTCAATCAAACGCCCATTTTTTTTATATAATTGACAAACTGCCGATGTCGGGATTCGAACCCATAACCTCCCAGTTTCCAAGTACTCCATACTGCGCAGACATAACGCCTTAGACCGCACGGCTACTTGGCTGGTAAACTATTCTCAACACAGTTAGTTAGGGATGCATGTTTTTCGCCTCCTCTTTTTTACATGTATTGATACTCCTCACCCTGCGTTCTACCACGTTTTCTACCATTTTCCTCATTTCATTTTTTTTCCAATACTTTCAATGTTCAGACACGAACATTGTCTGAACACACAATTTTCTATAGTTTTATAATTAGATGCTCTATTTCCTTCTGTGTTATAAGCTAGAACTATTCGATGTACGAAAAAATATTTCAAACAAAACTTGTTTGTTTTTAGATCAATATTTTTATATTAAAAAACTATCTATATGGTATACGCTTGTTATTTCATACTTATGTCTTCTTAACTTAAGTATACACAAATAATAATATTTGCGAAATAATAAGTTAATGTTGACTTAACATACTGGGCATGAAATCAATAGGTCCATGGTTATTTTTTTCATATCAGTATAAAGGATAGGTGATACCACACAGCTACGGATGTATGGAACAAAATATTAATATATCCTATATGTTATTTTGTAGAATTCTAAACCATTTCGTAAAAACCGCGTCAAAATCCGCTAAGCCGTTTTAACGTGATGCGCAGACAAACAACTTCACACTTGAAAATGAGTTTGATGAAAACGGAACCTTAATTTAAGCAAGTATTAATCAGGCTTGGAAATTCAACAAGAGCAATAACAGAGATACATTTTGTTTGAACTAATATTGAACAAATAAAACAAAACCAGATTTTCATTTTAGTCATTGAATAATTTTTATATTATAAGTTACCTTGTTAGTTAAACCACTACAGATGTTATACCCGGTATATAATATATACTCGGGTATATTAAGTTTAGTTCCGACTTTATAACGGCTGCCCGTCTGTGAACACGATAACTCAAAAACGAAAAGAGTTAGCAAACTAAAATTTTCTAAGTGTGTTTTAGAGCTGAAAAGTAAGATCAAGTTCGTGACTGGGCAAAATCGGACCACGTTTGGGCAAAATAAGCAAAACTGGCTATCTTTGAACCCGTAAGAGATAGAAAAAAAATTTAAAGACAAAAAATATCCCTTTTTTAAGAACAAACAACTTTTGTTTGAAATTTTTTTTCATAAATTCAGTATATACTGGTATTTAAGCAATTAACTTAGTTGTTATTTTCACTTGTTATAGAATACAATGTTACAATATTTGTAAGTATGCAAATTTAATGGTAACAATTTTTAACAAACTAAAAAGTATGGGAATAATTATTAAAATGGAAAATTTAAGTCAAAAATATTTTGTCCAAAAAGCAAGTGGAAAGAACAACAAACTGAGTTAATTGCTTCAACACCCTGTATATCTTAAGTTCATTACCCATGTGTCAACTTTTTTTTTACTTTTTGTACACGTAAAGTTGTATAAAAATACAAAGTAGTGTGTATGGGTGCTATGTACATATATAATGTACTGATGTGCATGATATTATGAGAATAATTAAAAAAGAAATTTTTGTTTCATTCTTGAATAAAATATCTGAATAATTTTTTAAAATATTAGATCTGTTATTTCAGAATTTCAATAGCTTCTGCGCTTTATAAATGAAATTGCGTGAACGCTTTCGACACTCTCTTTGAAATTATCACAGCGTACAGCGGATTTCATTTTTCGATATAAAAACAAAATTATGAGAAGGAAATTTAAATACATTGTGTCGAGCTCCATGACAATAATCTAATATTGTTTCACATGTTAGTATTATTTAAAACTTGCTCAAAATGTATGTTTGTCAAAGGAAGTTGTTTTCATTTGATACGCGATATTTTAACTGTACTGGTAATATGCATCAACCGGTAGTCTAACGTAATATTTATACTCCCTTGCAAAAAAAAATTGAAACAGTTCAAGTATTTTAAGGTTTACTGTATGTAATATTATAAACTCGGCCTTGCGCACTACCGTGCTCTAGATATACATTCAGTAATATTTACGCTTAAAATGTGGCTTTCTGTGTCAAATATATTGCATTTGAGTGTACACAAAAATAACAATGTTTTCTATCAAAATAGTTGATTTATAATTATACTATAGTATGAAAATCTTTAGTGTGTTAATTTACTGAAACAAAAAACAAAAAATAATAATAAAATAAAACGGAATGTGAACTTTAAAAAAATTTACAAATAATTCGCAAAATAATGTGTTTTAGTGAAAATATATTCACATAACATTTAATAAAAGGTTGTAACGTATAATTTTGGCCGGTTATAATGGGTTGTTCAACATTAACGGAGCGTAGGTATACTACATTTGAAATAATCAAATAGCTTTTCATATCTACAGGTGATTTATTTAAAACAATACCGAAAAAAATATTGAAAGTATTGTGAATCCATTCGTTTGTAGATTTTATTTAAATATCGAACAACTGTCTGATTGTTCAATCATTTACTACCCGACTGACTATAGATAGACGAGTGTGTGGAAAATAATATTGTCTATTGTATTACCTGAGGCAAACGAGGATTTGGTAATACAATCAAACCTAGGTGAGTGACAGTTGAAAGGACCGAGATTTTTTTCTCTTTTATCAGCTTATAAAAGGTTTTACACTTGTACAGATGCAGCTCACTTACAGCGGTACGAAAAGACATAGGAAATACTATTAAATTGATACTATTAAATTTATCAAAAATTGACAATTCAATATTCGCTGAAAACTAAACAAAAAAAAAACTGTGACTGTTTCTAATGCATTTACAACTTCCTACTTCTTTGGAATGTGCTTTATTTCTGTCTGTCTGCTTTCAAAACCACTTTTTTTAAAGTTATGTCAGATCGGTTTTTAAAACACTGTAAGCATCTAATGCTAGCTGACACGTTATATTCAACTTGCTATATTTTTCTTTCAACAATGGTCTATCTATAAAACAATTTTCAAGGTTAGGAAATTCGGCAATTCGGCTCCTCTCGATATTTCTCGTACTTCTCCTCTTGATTGCCATTTTTTACATTCTATAAATAGTGGACTAACTCAAGCCAAACTAACGCCGTATATCATTCCGATCTCAAATGCAATGTTAAGTTCATCACTCAACGAAAACACTTTAATTTTTGTTTACACGTTTTGAGTACCGTTCTTAGCGATTGACACTTATCAACAGTACGGAATATAATTGGTTAATGACAAGTGGCTTAATACGTAAGCATATTTGGTCGTTTCATATAATTTATAATTCGGCTTGAAACCAAACAATGGTGTCGATTAGAATTAACTTATGGAAACTCGATTTGATTTCTTTCAAGTAGATTCGTGCTTATAAAGGTATATAAGAGGAAGTATTCTCAGTTATAGAGGTCCAGTCATGAAAAACGACTCTCTCATTGAGAGTTTTCTATAATTATTTTCTCGAAGTACTTGTTTCTCACGACAATACCAATCCAAGTAGCCGAGCGGTCTAAGGCGTTATGTCTGTACAATATGCAGTACTTGGAAACTGGGAGGTTATGCGTTCGAATCCCGACATCGGCAGTTTGTCAATTATAAAAATAAAAAAAGGGGCGGTTCATTGACTAAACTGTCGGCGTATGGACAAGAAAGAAGTAACCGGCTATGCTGAAGGTTTTCTGCAGCATCCCTTCACGAACTACAGATGAATATCGGCATAGTTCCTATAATAGACGGCTGCAGCCGCATATCCTACCAATTCCTAGTCTACTCACAAATTCCTTCCACTCCACTCACATCCTCACATCCTAAGGCATCACAATGGACCTTATGGTCGAAGTGTAGCCCGTCCAGGGCAGCCTTGACAATCTACCTCTCTTCTCACGACAATACTACACTAAGTAGGTACGAGTAAAATAAGGATAAAGTTTAACAGGTGACAAATTTTATGTTTTATTCCGAAAAATAATTTTCTCACCTACACAGTTCTTCATAGTTTTCAGGTTTGACTGTATTAGATTTGCGTCAAAAAGTAAACACTTATTCGGAATAAAATATTGCAATTGTACATGCATGCAATATATGAATGAAGTTTACCAATAGTCATACATAACTTTTATTTTCTACCATACGAAGCCTCTAAAACGCATCTAAAATAGCGAATAGAACTAATTGAAAATTTTTTTAAACATTATTAAATGCAAAGTTACAGTTACTACGGACTATTTTTACGGAGTTTATGATGGACACCATACATATTATATATATATATATATATATATATATATATATATATATATATATATATATATTTATATATATATATATATATATAAATATATATATATATATATATATATATATATATATATATATATCAATATGTAATAATCAGTAACGGTTTTGTGAAACATTCCATTCGTTCGCAACTGTTAGCCTAATTGAAATCCGCCACTGGTTCAAAAACGGAATATCTACATACATCAAGAGCACAAAAACAGTGTTTGACTAAATACAACAACAATATTAATAAACCCTGCACATACTATATACAAATTTTATAACATTTAAAATAATAGTTGATACACCGTCCACACCGATAGCTAACTGGCGATGTTGTGTATTGAATATGTTGTTATAGAATGGGTATGAGTGGGGATTCTACATAAACATGCACAGCTGGTTATCATAAGTGGTGATCAAAAGAACGAAGAGTGACTACGATGTACGATATACTAAATCTATACTAGATTTAATTTCAATATATTGAAAAGAGAAGCATGCTGTAGTCACTGTCCGCCATTGTGACTATCACTTCAGATAACCGACTGTACATTCATACATACACATATAGATTGTATCACCAAAATGATTCGATTTCCAAAATTTTGTTTTTAGAAGAAAGTTACTAATTTCATAATATATATATATATATATATATACATATATATATATATATATATATATATATATATATATATATATATATATATATATATATACTTTTTTTTGAGAGAAGGAAATGCGTTATGCATACCGGCTAAAACCTCCTCTCCAAAATTTCTCCAATTCTTGGAACCGCTTGAGCATTACTTCAAGAAGTGGAGTGCCTGTTAACTAATATTTCTTAGTCATGCTCCTCTATTCCTTCTTAATGATGTTTCGTGCCAATGTGATGACGTTTCGTACGCAGGTTTCAGGCGTGAGCGTTGTACTTGCTTTGTCGTTTGTAGATATAATCAGCGAACTTTACTTTCGACAGTGGAAGAATACATGATGCGCAACTTCCACCACATCACACCTACTGCAGAGATCGTTGTTACCCAAGTAGAATCGTTTGATGAAGCTGTTGAGCCACCCATGGCGGCTATGTAGTTGGCTGAGATAGTCAACCTCTTCGTGTTTCCGCTTCATCCACTTGTTTAAGTTGGGTATTAGAAACCGTGTTCAAGTTGTCCACCTTTAGCGGTTTCAGTTGTCCAATTTCTTCGCCACTGAACGAGATCCTCTTCTTCCACCTCAGAGTCGGTTGACTTAGATATTCGGTATTGGCGACATCTATTTTGTACTTGGATTTATATAGGTAGAATTCCTAGCAATATTAGCGCCGTGTCAGTAGACATCGTTCTGAAACCACAGCATATTTTCAGAGCTATTCTGCGTTGGACACTTGCCATAATTGTTTTGTATTTATCCCATTTGAAAGCCCGGCTCTAGATAGGTGTTGCATATAAGAGAATCGAACGTGGCACGTTTGCCAAAGTATTTCTATTAGTTGACTTCGGAGGTTTGGCATGATTCTGCTGAGTGCCAATAGCTATTTTTCAGCTTTTATAGTCTATGCTACCACATGTTGTTTCATGTAATAGTTATGGTCGAAAACAAAACCTAGATATTTCAGCTGCGTTTTGCTGTTCAATTTATATTTTCCACGTGGATTTTTTAAGTTTTCTTCCGCCGTACCATATTACGGCCTCTGGTGCTATTTTCAGCCCCTTCTTGTTTATCTCCGTTGATACAATATGCAGAGTCGAGTGGACGTTGTTGACTACCTTCGTTTGCGTCTTTGCTTTGGCGAATATTACCGTGTCGTTAGTATAACCTAGAAAATAGGGCTTAAAACGGGTGATTCGACTCCGTTTGATTCCGCACTTTGGGTTAAAAAATTTGTTTAACCCATTAAATAGGAATATTAAGGAAAGAAAAATTCAGATACTTACTGGATACTTAAACAAACAATAATCCACCGGCAAAAAATGTTTACCCCCAATTTAACCCTTAACTATGCTTTTGTTAATTAAAAAATTTTCCAATCTGGATACCCCCCATTAATTTTTAAAATAAAAGTCATAAAATTTGTTTTCCTTCTGGGAGCTATTCTTTGAAGGATTTAAAAAAGACACCTGTTGGAAAATTAAAAAAATTTTGATTTTCCTTTTTTTTATTAACAAAGATATGGAAACATTATCAAAATGCAAAATATTATATGTAAAAGTCTTTGTAAAGGTGAGATATTTCCTTACTTGTGATTGATATACTTGGACCATGTGACTATCGCGTTTGACAAAGAGAGATATATTAAACAAGAAGGGAATAATAGCTGTTAAAAACATGCGATTGATAATTTTCATGTGATTGCCATCGTGTGCAATGTAAATTTTGTTAGTTCTATTTTTCGTGCGATTGAAAACATTCATCAAAACTTATACGTGTAAAAATTGCTTTTATATTTTTGAACAAATTTATTATCATTTTTTTAATTTTTCATGCACAGAAACTACTATGCCTATGAGGTTAATAGACTTTGAGTTTTTTTGATTTTATGCGTGCTGTATGAACCACCCTATACATATTTAAATAGATATATTAATATATATATATATATATATATATATATATATATATATATATATATATATAAATATATATATATATATATATATATATATATCTATATATACATATATATATATATATATATATATATATATATATATATATATATATATATGTATAGATCACATAAACTGGTATCGTGTTTAATGTTGGCTTATCAGTGGCTAATGTTTAACACTTCCACTATCAATGAAACGTGACCAAACCGAAGCATTGGATATTCGGCTGCATTACAACTAATTTAGTTTACCAACTATTTTATTAAAATTGGACCAATTTTCAAATGCATATTATTTCATATACGTTAATAATTTATTTATATTATGCAATCTAATATTGTGTATGTTTACCATCTGATATCACACATACTTTCTCATTAAAAATTTATGTAAAATATTCATGTAACTTTCATACACACTAATTACATGAAATATTTTAAATATAATAGGCATGTTTTATTTATGAAATGTAACGATATTATATTCTATACTGTGAATAATTATTGACAAAGTCTCACTATTCTGATAAATAGTTGTAGTTGGACGAAGCAGGACACCTATAGTTTAGAAATTTATACATTTACTTCCATTCATCACATGTGACGAAATGTTTTCGCCACATAAAATAACTAACATCCAAGTGCCTCAAATAAAAATTAAATTACATAACATTTTTTAAACACAAAATGCACCACTGACGACAACAACAAAACAACATCGAAGACAACAACAGAGTTGTAATGGACGGTGGATAATATATAATAAGCGAGTTCACTTAATTTGGATAGTTGAGCGATCGAATACATTCGTCAGCAACAGAATCAATAATTATCTTGAAACTCGAATCCGATAGATTCAGCGAGTAATCACAAGAACTTGATTCTGTTTTTAGATGATTGTATTCGATTGTAAGATTTTATCCAAACGAATTCATATGTATTTTACATCAAATTGAAAAACATAAATAACTATATAGTTAATTTCCATGTTTATTATATTAAAAAACCTTGGAATTTCATCAACAGCTTGATATTTTGAGCTTGAGCAAGGTAATTAAAATTTTAAAAAGTAGTAAAAAAAAATTTCGATTTCACACAACAAACTTTTCCTTAGAATGTTTGTAGTACGGTGCGAAAAATACATTCTTTAATATTTTTTATAGAATGTGTCGTTACTCGACGAAAATCCAATATAATTACATATTAAATAAAACAATCATTCGAGAATTTCGTAAACATAATTTTATTTGACTACTTTCGGAAAACCGTTCGTTCCTTCATCAGAAGATATATGATAGTCATATATTTTCTTAGTATATTATATTTCTAGTCTAATCATATATTTTCGACTCTAGTCAAAATAAAATAATTGTTACATAATATAAATGTGGAAACACGTCGTAAAATATTCCAATCCAATTTCACACAAATTTAAAGAGTTAAAATCAGTTTTTCTTCAATTATTCATTTTCTGTGTACTACGAAAATATGTAACGATAAGGGGAATAAACAAGAACATGAATATATTTATTTTCTACAAAGAGCTTCATTTAAAAACAATTGTTTTCTTTAAAACGCATTTATAAGAAATTTATAAAGATAAATGATTAATATTTGACAAATATTCTTACCTCAAATTGTCGTATTTCATTTCTGCTTCCTAACATAAAGGAGAGTGTCGAACAAGGTAGGGTTATATTGAAATTTCGGTATTTTCACGAACGTAGTACATGTCATGGAGACTAGACAAGAAGACCGAACTCAAGTGGGAGAATTGACAAAAAATGTCAACGTAATGGTAGAAGCTATATTTACTTTATGTGCCACTAGCGTCGCTAGTTTTCATTTTGCACCGAAGTGAATATAGTATAAAAAATAGGAGTGAAGTATATATTTGTCATTTTGTTAGACTTATAATTAAAAAATAAAGTTTAATTTAATATCTGATTCAATAATCTTCAAATTGATTTTAATATAATTTATTTCTACTTAATTTATTTGCATTTTTACAATTACTACTTTACAGGTTACTATTTAATTATTCGATGTTTTATAATTATTTTGATTTTGATTATTATGCAATTATTTTGCGAATTTTTAACTATCACTTACTTCAAGTATAATTACTTTATATTTTATTGGAAAAATACTTTGGCTTCAAATAATTTTATAAAACTATATAAATGCGTTTTTCAATTCAAACTCGCGCCTTATACTCTCTCCACTGTCTCCGGTGCAAAAGGAACACTACTGACTTATCATATTTTTATCAATTATTTGTTTACATGGAGTTCGGACTCCTTGTCTAGTCTCCATGATGTAAGTGGTCATTTCATTAAATGTACAATTTGAAAATGCAAAGTAGAATATTTGAAATTAAAAGGATGAGAAAAACAATGAAAATTTTAAAAAATATTCAAAAATATTCAATAATAATAATGAAAAACCGCACAAGAAAATAAATGATGATTATAAATATTTTTCGTGACGAAAAATATAATGATCCCTCCATTGAAGATTGCATTATGTATTATGCATGTACAGTAACGCCAAAAATCGAGCTAAAATTTAATAAATTTTACAATTGATTTGTGCCTTATTTATTCGGTTTTCGAAAAGAGACTTTGGAAATGTATATACTGGACACGCTCGAGTTGTTCAGGTGGATTTTCAATATCATTGGATTACATACGTCATGTTTGCCGCAACTAAAATCTAATTACTGTTAATTAAGATAGGTTTTTGTCACCAACGTTAACACGAACACTAATGTTTTTGTTTAAAAAATTTATTATTATACAAAATTTCGTTAAATTTATGTTATAGAAGTACTTGACGGAGCTATCGTAACAAAAAGCCTAGCCTGTCTCAAAATTTTTCCGTATATAATAAAATATTAAATATTTTCATAGTTTTATTTCAATAAACCAGATGTTACTACTCTTGAATCTTCTTTCGTCTGTGGTATTTTTATTTTAACTATTTAATTTATGAATTTCTTCTTGATAATGATGATAACTTATGGTTATCGAAACGTATACATATATATATATATATATATATATACATAGTATGGTCCCGAGTGTTTAACGGATGAAACTTTTGATCTGGGAAAAAAATTTTTGGTTTAGATATTCATTAACTGACCTGCATTATATATTAATTTATTTATAATTGCGTTCTCCAAAATGGCTAAAATTATTTCGATCGAGAAATTTCAGATTAGAGGTTTTCAGATGCAAAAAGTCGATCAAGCTAGGTTCAATCTCTAAAAAAAATCGATCAGCATGATACATTTTAAAAGAAAGCAACATGTAAGACACTGGTTACTAGGCATTACTTACTGATCTTTTTGAGATCCAACAGATAAATTATGGATTAAAACGAAGATCTAGCTGAACGTTTCGCATCTGTCCCGCGCAGTGATTGTTGCTTAGGTCCTATATTTTATGTAAATAGAGGATGTAAAAATGACTATTTATTATTTGTGAATAAAAAAGAGAAATCATCAACACACTAAAAGGTAACAATAAAATGTCAGATGAGGGTCTTTTGAAAAACCTTTACCAAATGCTGATCAGTATAGTAAATTCGTAAACCATGCATAAAAAATTCAATTGTCTTACCACATGAATTTCAACTGTTAGGGGATATTCATCAAAGATATCTCTCTATTCAGTTTTCGTAATTGTTTTCAATGGTATAGAATCCCAACGGTGACAATGATAAAATAAGGAAAATATACAAAACAAAAATTCTTAAACTTTATGTGACATAAATATATCTTAACGTCAAAAGTTTTCACTTTCCCTTCAAGTATAAATAATTCAGTGTTTACAATATTTCACAAACACTTTTCATCGTGAAATTTAAGTCAAAATACATTGAAATGAAAAGTTTATTGTGTAATGTACGAGTATAAAAATCTCCTTTGGAAAAAAAAAACGAAAAAGTCGAAATAATTTCAATTTTGTTGCATTTAAACTTTTTTAGAAGAAGATCATTTTATTCAATTCCTAATATTTCCCTAGTGTTTTTGTTCTTAAATAAATAAATAAATCTGTAATAAAAAAAAAAACTAACTGAATTAATGACTTAACCACCCGGTATAGTTGAGTTGAAATCGTGGCAATTATTAGACTATTCAGTTTATGGAATAAAATTACAAACAAACGTTGTTTTCTTGTATAAACAAAAGGAATATTTTTTGTTTTTAAAATTTTCCTCTCCTTACGAGAATCTGTCATTAACGTTTAAAGGACTCTTAAGCTCTAGATCATAGTTTTATAATTTTATTATTTATTACGAGCCAAATACATCTGACTTCGATTATTGACGGTTCAAGACTGAATTGTGAACTGAGTGAACTGAGATTATTAATGTGAACGTGATTAGACTTTATCAGACCAAGATCGGACCGAGAACGAACCGTGACCGGCATTATAGTGTGGTTCTACCCGAATCGGTTAAGATATATCAAGCCAGTGAATTTTTTACCCGAATCATATATGAAAAATTATTCTATAAATTCATTTTATTAGGCATTTTTCAAATGTATTAAAAAAACGAATACGTTCTAAAAATATTTAAGAAGGCTCTATTTTTTTAACAAATAGATTTTTTAATTTATTCGCTTGAGGAAAATAATATTTTGCTGCTCCTGGGCTATAGTCCAATTAGACTTAATGTAAATACACGCCCTACGACTGTGATATGTTGGTGCACACCAACCACATAAACTTAATAATATTCGTCATGATTCAATAAGTAAATTAAACAATCGTAATAATAAAACAATGAAAATAAATCGGAAATAGTTAAAACATGCCTTATATGTTTTATCCAATAATAGTTCTTCTTCATAAGGGATAATTTAAATAGTTGGCATGAATCGGTATATATAGTTTTGACAAATGTGGCATAGGTGATCAATTGAATAAGTATGTACTATCAACCACTTAAATGGCGTTTTTTTTTTTAAAATTTTGCAGGCAACATGTGCCAAATCAATTTTATTTTCGAAAAAGATCACTTATAAGTCATCAAAATCCTAACAACTTTTGTTCTAAACGTTTTCTTGAAAATAGAATGGATTCAACACAAATCGCCCGCTAAATTTTGAAATAAGAACGCTATTTAAGTGGTTTTGTATACAGTTAAAACAATATGTTGTTCATTCTCAATTTCTATCGTGTAAAACTTAGTGCCATACATTTATTCTACAACTTATCCTAAAAACATTACCATACAACATCCAATACCATAATCTAACCCTTAAAATTGTAGTGTCATACCCCTTACCTAAAATTAACTATTTGAAACATTTGACTATTGCCTGTAGTATTGAAATCGACTAAACTATATTCAATATAGAAATTTAACCCTAATATGAAAATTGTGTTTGTTAGCACATTATTGACGAATTGTTTACCCTTTAGGTTACAAGTCGTTCAATGTTATAAAAGGATTGCTGCGATTCTTTGGTGGTTATAGCTACCATGTATATTAATTACATTATTTATGATCATTTTATATATAAATGGATACAGAATGTTTCTAAATAGACGCGACCCGCTTTAGAGAATGATTTCGAGAGTTGCATTGTGATGTTTAGTATTTTAAGCCCGTGGGAATATACAGTCATTCTTGCGACTATATAAAATGTTTCTGAGACTATTCCCATACAACAACAAAAAAAACCGTTGTTTCATGTTTCCCGTAAAAAGAGTAAAATCTAATTTACGAACATTCAATATACATTTTTCACAAGAGAAAATTGCGTTTTCGTTCTACACTTTTTCCGCATTGTTTTTTAATATTTATTTTAAGTTTTATTGAAACTAAGCATTGGGAACTTATGGAAACATTAATTGCATATATATATATATATATATATATATATATATATATATATATATATATGCAACAATACAATCCCAAAAAAGGCAAAGCACGGACCTCAAGCCAGTATACTGGTGGAATAGACACATCATATCGACCATTATGCATACTGTACTGAACATTCTAGATAAACTCTATGAGCACTTGCTACTGCACCGATTAAAAATCGAATGCGACGATCTTTCGGAGATGAATTATGGTTTCTGCGAAGGTAAATCAACCGTAGGCGCGGTTAGAAATGTTCTGGCCATTGCATGAAGAGCTATCTACAGGACAGGTCGATAATAGTGGATCAACTAAAGATCGGTGTAAATATTGGTGTGCCTCAGGGATTAGTAGTCGGACCATGTCACTACCAAAAACCAGCAAACCAGGTTATCACTACCAAAAACCAGGAACTCCTTCAGGAAAAGGTAATGCACACTATTTGCGTGATCAAAAACCATCTTGAGAACCAGATGTTCCTCACTCTGCCACCTGAAAAGACCGAGATGATGTTGCTGGGAACCAAACGAAATGTGGCTGATATGAGTGTAATGGTGGGGACGGCTGAAGTGTCTACAAGCCCTATGATTAGGTATCTGGGCGTTTAGCTTGACAAAAATATAAAAATGGTAGCGCATCTGAACAAGGCAATAGAAAAGGCTGAAAAACGGCCCAAAATATCTGTCGGCTGATGCCCAACTAAGATTGACAAGATCCAGCAAAAGACGCGTACTGTGCTCCGTTGTTCTATCCGTTCTGCTATATGGAGCAACCCTATGGCAGGATGTTCTTCGAAGGGTATGCTATAGGAATGAGGGATTATTAATGGAAAAGTAGGCAATTGCAACATGATAACGCCGCTCAAACTTTTGCAATTAGAAAATTGCTTCGATAGAATTTTAAATTTAAATAGAAAGAAAATTGACCTGTTTTATTTTAATTTTCTCCAAAATATTTTGAGTACTCATTTTATAGGGCATAATCATTTTATACTTTAAAAATGGTCAAACCATTTGATAATCACATCAATTTTATTATAACTTTTCCTTTACTATTATCCTTCTTTTTCTAATCTTCTAATCCTCTTTTGTATTACATGTGTCGCACATATTTAAAAGAAATTGCTATAATACCGAATAAAACATGATCCAGTCACTTTTAAAATCGAATTTTATTGTATTTGAATTTTAGTCACTTATTGACTAAGTCACCCGAGTGGTCGTTTTTACTTTATTGACAAACATGATGATACCAGTCCAAGTGGCCGAGCGGTCTAAGGCGTTATGTCTGCGAAGTATGTCTACTTGGAAATTGGGAGGTTATGAGTTCGAATCCAGACATCGACAGTGTTAAAATTATTAAGAAAAAAAAAGAGGGACGGTTAACTGACTAAACTGTCGGCGTATGGATGTAACGAAGTAACCGGCTATGCTTGAGAAGGTTTTCTGCAGTTTCCTTCAATAACTCATGATGAATATCGGCATACTTCCTATCATAGTCGGCTGCAGCCGCATATCCTACCAATTCTTAGTCTATACACAAAAATTCCTTCCACTCCACTCAAACCCTCACATCCTTAAGCATCACAATGGACCTTATGGTCGAAGTGAAGCCCGTCCAAAGCAGTCTCTACAATCTATCTAATATGATGATAATGATGATGAAAAGTATCGTGCCTGTGAACAGACTTTGACCAGCATATTTCTCCATTGTACTCGATCATATGCGGTATGAACGAGATTTTCAGTATTTTGATGAAGTGGTAAAGATTTGAGAAAACTGTCTTCTTTTCTCCCACATCCTTTTTTTTCCGTCAACTTTACCCAACAGAGTAGTGGCTTCTAAACCGCATATTCTAATAATATGCCCCTAAAACTCCAATGCATGATAGCTCAGCAAAATATAATGCATTAATGGATGTATTCATTTTGGACGCTTGCACACTTTCAGCGTTCACACTTATTAGCGCAATTTATTAGCGACCCTATTGCCTTATGAATCCTTTCGTTACTCTTGAAAATGCCATTCGTTTCAGGTACTAAAGTACGTGTAAGGGTCAGTTGGCAATATTCAATATGGCGGATGAAACAGTTTAGTTGTTTTTCAAGCAGTGTTTGTTTAAATCGAACCAAAAGCCCTAATCTGACAATTTGAAAAGTATGTCGGGAATGTAGGTTTTTTTCTACATTTTCTATACAAAGATTTTATGTGGATTTTTTCGGAAAAAAAAAGATTTAATATATTCAAAAATTAAAAAAATGCAATGGAATATCCAAAATCATGGGTATGGTTACACATCTAAATAACAGATAAATAAAGATATACTTATACCATATACCATATTCGTTTTGGGAGTAATTACGATTTTGCGCTCATGCTTTTGCTGCTCTATCTCGAAGTATAAAGGGTCTGTGAGCGTAGTGTCTATCATTTGAACCATTAGAGCACTTTGTCAGCACGCATAGCGTCAAGTTTAACACTGCTTGATAGCGCTGAAACTTGAATCAAATCAGTTCAACTGTTTTTGAGATTAGCGCTTCAAACAGCCATACGCAACTAGTTGGCTTTACTATACACTATGTTGTGAGTAGGGACTGTCTCAATGAATAACAGTATAAAGTATACTGTACCCTCTGAATACAATTAAACAGGTCGATGGTTTTAATTATATTTTATAAAAATAAAATAACAATTTATGCTAATTGATAACTACAGTTTTATGATTTAATATAATTGTCAAATGTAATTTGATTTCGTAATTAACCGTCAAAACGAACAGACTACCAATGCCAATTTTGCATTTCTTTTCTACTAACCAGGTACCGTGAAGTTAATTAATATTGATATGAAAAAATTAACTCAGTTAATTAAGAAATAACTAAGTAATATTTTCAATGAAAGCACACTGGGCATGAAATTCAGAGGTCCAGGGTTTGATACCTGGTAAATAATTGCATTTTTGCATATCAATATTCATAAATATAATTCAATGACATGTTTATCTATATAGTATACGCCTGTTCTGTCATACTATGTATTCGTAACCTTAATGGAAATTGACATTGGTATAGTATTGTGACGTCAACATTGTTTTATACACCCAGGCTAACCGAATAAACAAAATAAACTAAACTATTCCATTTACACCAAAGTAGTAAACAATACCAATAGACTCTCGAAAATGTTAGTCAAATTAATCGAGCTTATAGACAAGATGGTCAATTAATCATACTGTTTTAATGTTTTGAGGTTAAAGTACCATTCACAAAGTAAAGGAACACAAGACTGCCAACCTATAGTTACTGCAAGAAAGAACCTGAGCGATAAAAAAAAATTAAAACTTTCTTAGTTATGTGAACTGCAAAAGCCTTTGTATTGCCTTTACCATAAAATACCACTTTTGGCCTATGGTTTGTAAAACCGCTTTTGAAGATTTGTCCATTACGAATTATTTGCAATATTTAATGCAGATTAATGTGTTTTTTTAATTATGCTTTTGTTTCCGAATTATAGCTCCATAAAAGTGTAAATGTCATTAGTATCTGAAAGGTAGCTGAGGGAAAAGCACTTGTGAAGCATTTATTGAAATGCCGAATAAATTCAACCTAAATTTAAAACAATTCAAATGTAAATTTTTAAAAAAGGAACACTTTTGGAGAAGCTTACTTTCCAAATACTGCTGCCAACTTAGGAGTTTTGCTCCTTTGAAGTTTAGAGGTTTGCAGATTTTTTTAGGGGCTTAAGGATATTTTTTGACTGTTTTATGATATTTAAAATGTTATATTTAATTTTGTACATTAAATTGTATACTTTTTTTAAAACCATTTTATACAGTTATGATACTTAGTACAGTTACTGATCAGCAAGGAATGATACGAATACTTTTTGATACGAATACGTTTTTGACATACTTTAAACTTTCCAATATGTCAGTTTTGGTTTGATTTTCGGGTACTTTGAATTCTTTCTTAAGTAGGCTACAAACGGGGAACATTGTGCAGTAACATTGAACTGCGCCTAAAAAATATTTTGCCTACAGACGTGCAACCAAAATTGGGAACATTATTTATTACTTTATTACTCTATCTTAAAAATTCAAACACTTGTCTACTTGTTTCTTGCTATCTCATTTAATTTGTAGTTTATTTATCTACTAGTTTATTTGTATGTATCTCGACAGTTTTTTCAAGTTTGTTGTGTGACATTTTTTGTCACACATCTATGTAATAAAACATAAAAAAATATTAGGAAAACATAAAATTTAAGATGATATGTTGCAAATATCGCTACACATGAGAACTTGTATAGCAACATTAAACTCCTCCCACAAAATATCAATTTTGTTCTGCAACAGCTATACAGACTAGTAACCTACTACCGAACATTCATTTGTCCTTAAAATATTTCTGCTCAGGTTACACGTCTGTAGTCCCTATTAGGGAGGAGGAGTGATTTAAAGTGTTGGCAACATACTTTCGAAATATACTATCCTGTTTTAGTGTTTGTCAGTGAATTATATATATATTTGATGTGGTGCATTCTGTACAATTAAATATCGTGTGATAAAAATGATTTAGTGTGGTTTGGTAATACTGTTTGGGAATACACCTGTTATTTTCCCATTAAAATATGTTTTTATAATATTAATGGTAAAAATACATAAACAGTTCTGTACTCAGTTCAAACTACAAAGAATAGGGCTATATATTTTATTCAATATTTATTATTATATAATACACTCAGGTAAAATTGTTTGAATGGAAATAGAATATATTTTTTTTTGTTTTCTTCATATTATGTTAAGGGACGTTTTTTTATGAAAACTTTTGACATTTTTCAATTCATTTATTTAAACAATGGTACTGTCAAATAGTCAAATGTCTTCTTTCACTTGACATTTTCTTCTTTTTTTTTGTCGTGGCTGTTGTATTTTGACAACAACTTTAATAGAAAAGTTACTTTTTTATATTAATACATACTTGAAAAATTTCAACTGTGCTGCAAATTTAATTGATGAAGTTTCATTGAAGATATATTACTATGCAATACATTTGGGGATAAAACATTTTTTTTACATTCGTATTCAGTCTCGGAGAAGGAGTGCCGGATGATTAAAACAATTTTTTTTTATTTTGTAATGTAGATGTTTCCATTGTAGGCTTTTGTTGACAATATTTTAATCAACAAACCAACAAAAATGCAATACATTGGTTGACCTGATAAATTTTGTTTTAATGCACACCCTTCGGAATCGATTCTTTTGCTTCTAAGACTGCCTAAAGATACCGTATGGCTCGTGGTGTTGAAATTAGTGCAAAAAACTGTTGGAGGAAAACTTTCTTTAATGAGCTAACGACCCAATAGATTTGCAATAGCACCAGAACTCACTACATATTATCGAAGAGCCCACTGAATCACCTCCATCACTGACCCGCTTCCGAATTGCACTCTTGCATGTAGATTTGGCATATACAGTGCATATTGAGACTCAACTGAAAAAAGGAAGTATTTCAATTCATTTTTATTACACGTTATGAGCTGAAAGTGGGTTCTTCGATGATTTACAGAGAACTTTAGTGCTACGAATAACGTTTTGTGTCGCAGTATCCATACGGAGTCTTTGGGTAGTCTCAGAAGCATTTGGAAAGCGATTCCGAAGGGTGTACATTTAAATCAAACGAGTGAAGTTCAGAATTTGGAGAAGGCTACCACATATCGTAGAGTATACGAAGATAGATGAACCGTCCTGATAGCTCACAGAAGCTCAAAATAGTTTTGGTTTTACTTGAGGCAATCATGAAAGCAAAAGGCAGTAATATCCAATATAAAAGTTTATTTTCGTCTAAAAACCTCGAAATAGATTGCTTTTTTAAACTATAAAACTTATGAAAATTTGTCTTTTCTTTATTTAAATTTTTTACCGTAAATTATTAGGTTTTTTTGCAATTTTACCCCCATATCAGCAAAAACAAATACAAATTTATAAAAATGTAGTTGATATGCAAAAAAAATTCCAAAGCAAATAATGAAACTGAATATTTCAAAGTGCGCCCCTTTTTTTGCTGTGCAGTGTATATATTCGCATATGTACACATGCGAATATTGTTGATTTTTATAAGCGTTTTTCGAAATAACTAATAAGTTTAATATATACATTTTAAGTTTTATAAGAATTAATATAATATTAGAAATTTTATTAGAATTTTTTTAAGAATTAATATAATATTAGAAATTTTATTAGAATTTTTTTAAGAATTAATATAATATTAGACAACTACGCAAAAAAGAAAGTAAATCATTATCTTAAAACAAAAATATTGCGATATTTTTATTAGATTCTGAAATAACATTGTTATTGATGAAAATTCGGCCTATGAAAACATAGACCGTAATTGAACGACGTTCAGGCACGTATCTACCGTTTTTTTCTTGATGGGGTGCATACCTATATTAAAATTATTGTGTGTAAAGTTTTTACAACTTGTTTATTTATTTGTTTTTTTTTTTTTTCTATTTTCACAGCAATTTGATCAAATACTTACATTTTATACGATCACGCACAGTGTGCAGTATTTATGAGCTGGGTCACGTATATTATGAAAAAAAATGTATTAAAGATATATTATTTATCAGAAACATACATTAAACTCCAAACTTTTCATTTTCAACTCAAGGATTTTCATTTTGTCAAAGCTTTAAAACAGTTCAATATTTCTTTTAACTGCTACAATGTTAAAAATAATGGAAATTTTACAAAATATTTACGGTACATAAGTAAATAAAATTACAAATCTTAGTTCCGAAAATGCGAATTATATTGAAGTAAGATATTTACTCAATGTAATTGTAATATTAATATTTTTATTGTAAAAGTACAATATAAGTTTGTAATTTTACTAAATGTTTCTATTAGTCAAATACAGATGGTAAATTTACCATTTCGTATTGTTTAAATTTATACCTGAGATATAGTAAGCTAACTACATACTTTTGTAGTTACATTTACTAGTATATTTGTAAAATTACAAATCTCGTGCTTGTAAATTCGATTACAAGAATGTATAGTAAAATTTTCATGAAATCGTTGTATAAATAATTTTTTTGTGGTATATATACACACTAGCATTTTAGTTTTACTATTTTTTAGTAATAAATACAATACCGAGTCTAAATCTACAACGAGTCCTAGTAATATGCGGCTTACTATATAGTTATTTTACAGAACAAATTTGCGAATAACTTTTATAAATTTTTTTATAAGATTACAAATATAATGCTTGCAAATTCGATTACTTAATGCTTGTAATTCGATTACATAACTTTAAGTGTTGAGTTTAAGTGTATGTTACATGTGTATGAATCCCCTATCTAGAGCACGTAACTGCGTGAGGCAAAGTTCAAGGGGTTTTGGCCTTACGTGCTTACAGTCTAATACTATACAAAATATTAGGCGATATTTTACCCCTATGAAACGTTTGAACGAAAAGAGCTACAGTGGTGAGTTCGAATATAGACAGTTTACGGAATTATAATATAACGTTTTTTCGCTCATCGTTAAGGAATAAACTGTTAAAAAGTTATTTTAATTGAAATATGCAAAAATTGCGGACACGCCCAGAGTTGACCGCGTATGATCCATCAACGTTCTAACGTACTGCCCGATATCCTTAAAAATTGATATTTGGCATACAGTTAGATCTAGTAGCCGAACTGACAGGAAAATTATGAAAACCCGAAATTTCTATCCCGAAATAGAAAATTTTTTCATATTTTGTTTTGATAAATTTAACATTGTCAAACATATACCTTATATATTGCATTCTGGTTGGCCGAGACGAGACATTAATTGCGCAGCATTTTAAAAAGTTTATATATTTTAAACAGCTTTATTTGAAAACCATACCTCATGAATATTCCAATGGAGAAGCACTAATTTATAATTTAACAAAGTAATTTTTTAAAAATTAAAAAAAAAAAGAAAATTTTGTATGGATTTAATAACTATAGGTACGTAATTTGGTTAAATAATATTATACGCCAATTTTCGATATTTATTAACGATTATTTTTCATTTGTTTTAAACTTATTATCTATCCGGTCAAAAAAATAAATGTAAAATAGGGACGAGTTTTCGGGGATATCCTTAATATAATAGTTTCGCCTAAGAATCGACAATATTTCAAAAATAAAAAGATATATATTTTTGTTTAATACAAAAATTCTACAGCATACTAGGATTGAAATATTATATATTTGACTATGTTTCTCACTGATTATTATTGGAAATTAAATATAATTTAATAAATTATATTATATTAATAAATTTTCATTGTATATTGTATATGTAATTGTCTATTTATGTAAAATACTGATGATCAAATATACTTATTCTATCTATCTATCTTTAAAGAATAGAAAACTGTCTTTGATAGAATGCCTTCGACGGAGAATAATTTTACGACGAGTATCGAAAAACTTTAATTTTCTGGCTTACCAAGACGCGGCATAAAAAATATCTTAAACTATAAAAAAGCCAACTGGCAACAATTCTGAAAAACTACCAATGGATCAATTGTGATTAATTCAAACCTAAATACTAAAAATAGTATCGACAGATGTATTCGAAACCTAACATATACAATAAATAAAGCCATAGATACTTCTATTCCTAAAACCAAAGCTACAAAAAAATGCAAACCTTTGCCAAACCACATAAAACAGTTAATTAAAGATAGAAACAGGCTCAGAAGACAATACCAAAAAACAGATCTGTTAGACTTAAAAACACAAATAGTACAACTGGCATACAAAATCAGACAATCCATAACAGAATACACAAACGAACTGTAGGACAATAAGTTGAAAAACTTGAAAGTCTCCAACAATACAATCTGACTGACTGCCAAGACATTCACTAAAAAAAAACATATTTACACATACCAACGCTACATGAGCCCAATGAGCTGGCATTTACTGATGAAGATAAAGCTAATGTCTTAGCTGAGCATTTTGAGAGAGTCCACCATCTCACAGAGCAGGGAGGAAATTGAGAGACAGAGTTGTCGGGCAACGACGCGTTTGATGACATGTTAGAATCACAGGTAGAAACAAAAAATAAATAAAATCAAGAAAAGAACCCGTACCTGATAAAAAACAAAAAAATTATCCTCAAAAATCTACCGAATAAAGTCATACTCCAGCTGAGCTTTACATATAATAACTGTCTAAAACTATCCTATTTACTGTAAAACAGCCACCGTCTTGGCTTTCCAAAATCCAGGAAAATATAAACTATATCCGAAAAACTACAGACCTATAAGCCTACTCTGCACACTAAGCAAAATTTTAGAATCAATAATACTAAAAAGAGTCAAAAACTTTGAACACCAAAACAACAAACTAAAACCAGAGCAATTTGGCTTCAGGGAAACGCATGCGACAGATCTACAGCTAACTAGAGTAGTAAACATTATAAGCTCGCAGTTTAACTGAAAAAAATCAACAGCCCTGGTATAACTTGACAACTGGTATAACTTGACATTGAAAAGGCATTCGACACAATCTGGCACCAAGGACTTAAAATTACACAAAACTGGCCGACCACCCTACATAATTAAATTAGTACAGAACTATCTAAAAGACAGATACATACAGGTACAGATCAACAATACGCTCTCACGGAAGCAAAAGACGGTGGCTGGAGTACCACAGGGGTCCATACTAGGCCTGGTGTTATTCCTATATTAATGATATCCCTAAAAACAATGACACCAATTTAGCGTTATTTGCAGACAACACTGCGCTATACAACGCTGTCAGGTAACAAAAGGCTCGTAAATTATTGTAAGAGATTGAAAATCAAAATTAATGAAGCCAAAACAGAACTAGTCATATTCAAAGGTTCAAATTAAAGAAAAAATGAAGACAATCATAAATTAAACATGAATAATACCATCATCGAACCTAAAACTAATGCTAAATATTTAGGAGTCATCCTAGACAACAAACTTTCTTATACAGCTCACATCAACAAGACTTGCCTTAAAGCTAGACAAATAAAACATATACTATATCCGTTAATCAAAGCAAAAAGTAACCTCATTTTGTATAAAAAATAAACCTCATTTTGTATAAAAGCATGATTAAGTCTATATTATTGTATGCAGCTCCGGTATGGAGTGGAACCTTTATTTCTCACACTAAAAAAATATAATCAACAGAAAATACCGAAACCAACATAGCTATCAAAGATAGATTGAACGACATTTACACTGACATACATATCAGAACTTGCATCTTTCATAACAATAGTGTTAAGTTTCTTGATATATTAAAAGATGTTGGTAATTACATTAATGAGAATACACCCTTAAAAAACCCTTACTAAAATACAAATTACCCCACCATTTACTAGTAAATTAAAATAGTAAGATATTATGATCACCGTCTAAGTGGCCGAGCGGTCTAAGGCGTATGTCGGACGCGTTATATCTACTTGGAACTGGGAGGTTATGGGTTCGAATCCCGACATTGACAGTTTGTCAATTATTAAGAAAAAAAAAGAGGGGAAGTTAATTGACTAAACTGTCGACGTATGGACATGAACGAAGTAACCGGCTATGCTTGTAAGGGTTTTTTGCACTTTCCTTCACGTACTTCATATGTATATCGGCATAGTTCCTATCATAGTCGACTGCAGCCGCAAATCCTACCAATTCCTAGTATACACACAAAAGTTCGTTCCAGTCCACTCACATCCTCACATCCTCAGGCATCACAATGAACCTTATGGTCGAAGTGTAGCACGTCCAGGGTAGCCACTACAATCTATCTATCTAAGATCTTATGAACTTGTAAATATTTGTATATTTCTGTAAATATTTAATAGGTTAATAATAATAAGAAAGAGGGGTACCGCATACGGGTCCCTAGCACCTAGACCAATGGGTCCTCTGTGCCCTTCTTGAGAACAACCTGTCACCCGAAGGCGAGACGCTTCCGGGTGAGAGGTGCTATTTTAAGCAGATGAAGCTATAGGATTCTGTTGAGGCTAGACTCCACACAGAAGGCCCACAACTTCTCCGCCGGGATTGCTCTCAGGATTGATGGATCCAAAGTTTCGGATCCAAACATTCTATATCTGACACCCTGCAGGCTTCTGCAGGTGCATATAACATTTATGGAGGTTTCATCGTCCTCCATACAGGCCCTGCAAGTGGGATCATCAGAGATCCCCAAGTTATGAAGGTGGTAGTTCAATCGACAGTGTCCTGTCAAAAGCCCCACCACCCTTCTCAACTAATAGATTAAGTTATTTATAAGTTTCTAGTTTTAAGGCTCAACAAGTGCACCTGGTTTTTTAAACTTTTCCACAGGATAAAATATGATAACTCTTAAAATATAAACATTTATAGGCACATCGAGAAATATTTGATAATATTAAGGAACAAATATAAAATTATAATTATGTATTTTTCTTATGAATGAAAATAAAAACATTTTGAAATTTAAAATCAGTAAGTATGGCTTCTCGGCTCTATGAGTAAGATCAAAGTGACCAAGCGACATGTCCATCTTCATCAACCGTCCTGGACAAACACCGGAGCGTATAATCGTTCCAGTAACTTATCATATATATCTCTATTTATTAATGATAAGTTAATGTGCTTAAAATACAGATTGTACATATATAATTTCTTATCTAGTTGATAGGAGATATTTTATGAAACTGCTATATCATTTCGGTGAAATTCCAACACTAATCAATGAAAGTTATTTTGTAAAATTACAATATCTGTATTGTAAAATTACAATAGTACTATTGTACAACTATTTGGTGGAGAATAATTTGTAAAATTACTATATCCTTATTGAAAAATTACAATATTAATTACTATAGTAAAATCACAATAATTACTATATAGTAAAATTCCCAAACTAACAGAGAGAAATATTTTGTAAAATTACTATACTTGTTTGGTAGGATTACTAAATGACTCTATAATAATAATAATAATTTTATTTGAAAAAGACTTCTACAACAAAAGTATACAAAGTGTCTAAAAGTACAATTAGAAAAAATAATATGGAGCTATTTGAGTTAAATATTGTTTTAATTTGATTTTAAACTGATTTAGTTTAGCCTCTGATTGGATTTCTTTGGGTAATTTTGAGTACAATTTGAAACCCGTACACACCGGAGTTCTTTCGAAGAAACTAGTTTTGTGAGCATAGTTATAGTTAACTGTTAATCTTGTGTCATAAACCTTATCTATATTGTTTTTAAAGTATTTAGTTTCTTTCATATATACTAACAGTTCATATATATAAATATAAAAAACAATGGACCATAGGGTCCAAGTGCAATAGTTTTTACCCCAATATTAATCAATCAATCATTGAATTAACTAATTATAGTTATCTCCGGGATATGGAGTCAAAGTATTGTTACTCGTTGCTAATTTGGTGCGTGTTTCACAATTATTTTAATAATGTTTCGTGTTTTATATGATCGGACTGAGGTATTAACTAAAACATTGTCTAAATTTATTCAGCTGCGCCGATTGAGAATAATTCTTTGTTGTCCATCTAGTCTTGTGTGTGTCAAGAGTGTTAGGGTGTTATATCAGCTAGATTCGTCAAGTTTATGATTGTTGTCAGTAGCGTGAGCAGCTATACACAATTTTTCCGTTCTCCCAAATTTCACATGAGTTAAATATTCTTTGATTCATAAAATAGTAGTATGAGGTACTCCCAAAAGAAATTGTATGTGGCATAGCTATAATAGTAAGAGCACTGTTGAGAATGGACGGAAATACGGACGGTCTATGGATTGAATAAGTCGTTGGAAGGCTTGATCAAACAAGGTTTTTAGGTATAATCATAAATCAAAAAAATTACTAGAGATAGCACTAGTGTGGGAGGTATAAACATTTTGATCTTGCTATTTTGTAACCTTAACTCTATTGCTAAGTAACGTTAAAAATACGTTTATATTGTACTAAACATTGTCATTTTGCAAATTATACATTGGATAGTCGATACAAATAGAAATAAAATAGAATATCAAAATGGTTGTAACATGGCTTCTCCCCACCTCCATAGTGCATCCGGTGGATTTATTAAAAAAGGCTAAAAGAAAAATTAATAGTAAAGAAGGAGAGGACGAAACCGGGAAAATTTTTCTAAGCTTTTTGTACCGATCCCTGGGAACCCATCTCCTTAACCTCTTTCGTCTAATTCTACTGGATCATTTCTTGAAATCCTATGGTCATTATTGAACCTACTTGTTTTCTTTACGAACATCAGGGCAGAGCTCCTCTTTTATTGTTTTATCTCAGATTCTCCTAATTCGGTCTACCTTATTCTGGTCTACCTCATTTTTCATTGGAATTTTTTCAAATGTGCTTCCATGTTGACCCAGATATTTTTTATACATTCCTATCTCACTTCGTGCCAATTTTTCTTGAAAAATTCACCATTCATCCCGGATAAAAAAATTTTTTGAAACTGTCTTAAGGTACTAAAACTAACTTGAAGTGGTCTATTTTTAGAGTCACAAGTTTTTTCTTAAAAATATTGAAAATTAAAAAAGTGACGCGTCATTGAGTGAAAACCATATTTTTTCATGTTTTTTTCCTGATTTAAAAAAAAAAGAAAAATTCCTAAAAATTCGATATAGTCAGGTTGAAGCATCTTTGTAAAGGTGAGAAAAATGATCCAAAATTTTTGCATAATCAAATTTTGAAAACTCTTGTTGAAAGTATTGTTCCTTTTTTCACGCTAGGGTCGAAATTTCACCGTGTGACAAATACGTCATTTCAGTGAAATGTGTCATTTCAGGGTTAGATAAATACAAATAGAGGATTTGTAAAAAATATTGGAGTTTTACATATAAAATGGAATTCCACGAAATGAAGCTCGAAACAACGCATTTATAAAAACTTCTTAAAACTACATTTTTAATAAAATTTTATAATATGCAATTTTGTTTGGATAATACAGTTTTGTTCTTCGAATAACTTGATCTCTAGTTGAAACCAACAAAATGACTCTTTATTAAAATATTTTATAGTTTTTAAAAAATTTCCCATTTCCCAGTAGAATCCTCACAAAGTTTCCAGTATCTCAGAGCAGTAATCAGTTTGTTAACTAGTTTTCAAATTTATGTGTATGCAATATATATTTCAATTTATGGTGCTGATAGTTCAGTGACAGAGTTATTTAATGTGGTATTAAAGTATGAAATAATTCCAGAAAGCTGTTTTCATGCAATGATTGTGCTCTTGTATAAAAAAGGAGATTATAGTGCAATAGAAAACTTTAGTCCAATAAGTTTATGTTCAAACATCTATAAGATATTTCTAGAATCTTGCTAAAGCGTATTGAAAAAGTGGTAGACGAGAATCTAACCAGGCTAGATTTCGGAAAGGTTATTCAACGTATGATCATTTGCAAATTATTAACCAGATCATCGAAAAAGTCAATGAATATATATATTGATAGCTTTCGTAGACTTTTACAAAACGTTTGACACAATGAAACATAGCAGCTTCATAAGCAGTTCATTGTTGCATTTCGGCATTGATAAAAAGTATGTTCGGATTATCGGCAGAGTTTAGTTCAGCACAAATTAAGATGGAAAAAATGGGCACAATCTTCAATATCAACTGGGGTGTGAGACAGGGAGATACAATTTCAGCAAAGTTGTTTAATGTGGTGCTCCAATACGCGTTTCTGAATGTGGAGTGGAGTGATTTTGGCCTAAACTCTTCAAAGAGTAGATAGATACTTTTAAATATAGTAATAATGATAATAATAATGGGGTTCATTATTCACATCATCATTTTTCAACCCTTATCAATATTTACTTTACACTTTTATGATGTGAGTAGAGGATCAGAAATTCGTATGCAGACAAGGAATTGGCAGGTATGCGGCTGCAGCCGACTTTGATAGGAACTATGCCGATATTCATCTGGAGTTTTTGAAGGGAAACTGCAGAACACTTTCAGCATAGCCGGTTACTTTTTTCTTGTCCATACGCCGACAGCTTAGTCAATCAACGATCCTTTTAAATATTTGGGTCAGGAAATTTCATTCCGGGACAGAACTGTGGGGGAAATACGGCATAGAACAACTATAAAGCTTGGAAGCGGTAATGGAGTCTTAAATTAATTTCCAAAGCTCTTATTCCCTTATACTTAAAGCAAAAAGGCATGGACTCGTATTTTGCCGATATTTACCTACGACACAGAGACTTTAGCTTTAAGTAGAGTTGACTACAGTAAATTCAGAACATGTTAGAGGGGTATGGAAAGGGGCATGATGAACATTAAACTCAAACAAAAAATGCCATCGTCTGAAATCAGAAAGAAAACCAAAGTAAAGGATGTCGTCACCTCTGTGAAGAGACTGAAGTGGCGATGGGCCGGACATGTAGCGCGAATGAAAGACGATCGATGGGCGTTCCAAAGTATTATGTGGATATCGTACGGCAATAAAAAAAAAAGGTCGACCAATACGTAGCTGGCACGATGATCTTAAAAAGTTTTCACAAGGTGGTTGGTCTCGTCTAGCCAAAGACAGAAAATTCTGGAACTCTCTTGAAGTGGCCTTTGCCCAATTTATGGGATAAATACATTCTAATATTATTATTATTATTTAATACATATACGCGTATAATAATAAAAACCTCTAAACAAGGTCAATAAAAACCAAAGAAAGCCTTCTATCTTTGGTACAATATTTCCAAAATTTGGGTAATAGATTTCTCTAAGGAGGTGACTTCAATGCAAAATTTCACCTCCCGGAAGAGGGAAAATTCTATATCAAGTTAAGCAAGCATATCACTTGGGTCACTTATCGACATACGAACCAACGTATTGGCCACCGATAGAGCTAAAATTCCTGATTTACTAGATTTCTTTGTATGTAAGGGAATATCTTCAGATTACATAATAGCCAAGCCAAGTCTAGACTTATATTCAGATCATACGCCCGTAATTGCTACACTGAACGCTACAGTCGCCGAAAAAATGAAGATACCAAAGCTGTTTAATAATAGAACAGACTGGGTCAAATTTAAGCATTAAGTCGTAGTCTTAAATTGGATCTTAAAATACCGCTCAAATCGAACAATAATCTAGAGAATTCAGTCAATACACTCACTAGAACTATTCAACTAAGAGACTTAACCATCCACATGACCCAAATCAACCTATTCGTAAGGGTAATACAGAATGGGCATGTACTGGTTTGGACAAAGCCAACGTTTTGCACAACATCTGCAAGAGGTATTTACATCATTTTCATCTGAGTGTACAGTAGATGAAGAATCCGAAATCATATATTTTCTCAGTGCACCTTATCAGATGCTGCAAATTCCTGAACTGTTCACAGTAAATGAATTTGGTAAATGCGTAAAGAACGAGGTGGATGCAAATAATTTACCAGAATATAATCTAATTAGTGGGAAAATCATCAAAGAATTGCCTAGAAAGGGTGTAGTTATGCTAACGATGATTGCAACGCTGTACTCAGGCTAGAATACTATCCCTGCCAATCGAAAATTGCTCAGGTGATTATTATTCCAAAACCAGGAAAATCACCACACGAAGTTTGATTAATTGATTGATTGATATCGGGGTAAAAATTATTGCACTTCGACCCTATGGTCCATTGTGCTCCCCCTCCTAACTCAGTCTGACGAGACTCGCTTCTCCCATATGTTGGCAATAGCCTGGAGCTTGCTTATCAGGTCCTCCTGAAGGTTCATATATTCGGGGTGAGATGCACCGAATATCCTGTATCTGCTGTAACCCAGAGGTTCGCAGTCAAAGATTATGTGACTGGATGTTTCTTCCTCCTCGCCACACAATCTGCACACAATGGAGCCGTTATGTAGTCCCATTGTGTGCAAATGCTTCCGCATGGGATAATGCCCGGTAATGAACCCGGTAACCCTCCGCAGTTGCATCCTGTTCAGCCTCAGTGCATCGAGAGATACCCTCTTTGTTGCACTCTGAAGCAGTATTTTCCCGAGCTCTTGCTGCGGTACTTTTTCCCAGTGATCACGGTGTTTAGAATTTGACCACTCGTTGATCACTTGTTTACATGCAGTCTTTGAAATTCCTAAAATAGGCTCTGGGCCTATGAATGGCATTCCGACTCCCTTCTTTGCTAAGGTATCCGCTTTTTCGTTTCCTTCGAAACCACTGTGACCCGGCACCCAGATCAATTTAACATTGTTCCGTTTTGCCAGTTCCAGAAGTTCCTCCAGACAATCCTTGACTACCCTTGAGGTGATCTCAGTTTCAGACAAGGCTTTTAAAGCAGCTTGACTGTCCGACAGAATAAATACGTTCTGGTTTATGTAGCCTCTACGTAGGTTCTCACGGACGCAAGCCAGTATGGCGTAGACTTCTGGACTTTGGAAGACCGTAGCATATTTCCCCAAGTTGAGGCTTATGTTTGCTTTTGGTCTCTCACCGTAGATTCCCGCCCCGGTCCCTTCTTCAGTTTTGGATCCGTCTGTATACCAGACGATTCCTTTCCTGAGGTAGGATGGTACTCCTTCCGACCACATGGCCCTATCACATAATACAGTGAAAGGTTTTGAGAAGGAGTATGTCTTGGGAAGTATTTCTGTGCCCATTTCAAAGACGGGGTCTGAGATAATTGATGTTCCCACGATACTTGCATGTCCAACCTGATTTTTATTAATCCAGTTGCTATTGCAAGACAATCTATAGGCACTGGATCTCGCTTTAGCTGTTACTACAATGCTTAGCGGAGGCAGCCCCAGTATGACTTCCATGGCAGCTGTAGGTGTACTGCTCATGGATCCAGTGATGCACAAGCAGGCCAGTCTCTGGATCCTGGACAACTTTATGCACGCAGTAATCTGCTTAACTTTTGGCCACCACACTAAAGCAGCATAGGTTATAATGGGCCTGACTACTGTTGTGTAGAGCCAGTGGATCATTTTGGGTTTTAGACCCCAGACTTTTCCACATGCTCTCTTGCAAAGCATGAGAGAAGATTTGCTCTTATTTGTTATATATTCCAGATGAGGGTTCCATGTTAGTTTGGAGTCCAGCATTACTCCCAAGAACTTGGCTTTCCTTGTGATCTGTAATCTTTCACCGAAGAGGATTGGTGGTTTTATGTTATCCACCTTTCTTTTACGTGTGAATGGAATTAGTGCTGTCTTACCAGGGTTAATTTTCAATCCCTGATTGATACACCATTCCTGTGCGATTCTAAGAGCGTTTTGCATAAGCTCCGAGATTGTGCCTTCACAGGGTCCCTGGATTGCAATTACAATGTCGTCCGCGTAACCCTGTGTGTAGTATCCATTTTGGTTGAGGTTTGTCAGTAAGCTGTTCACTGTCAGGCTCCACAGGAGTGGGGATAAGACACCACCCTGTGGACATCCCTTTGTGGCTCTCACAGTGACAGACTCTCCAAAAAGAGAAGTTTTTATTCTTCTTCCTATCAGCATAGATTTTATCCACCTGCAAAAGGTGTCTTCAACTCCGTGCCGACCTGCAGAATCAACCATGGAATTGTGAGAAGCATTGTCAAATGCCCCCCTCTATGTCAAGAAAAACGCACAAGGTGGTTTGTTTCCTTGCGAATCCCTCCTCAATCCTGTATATTAGGTTGTGGAGAGCTGATTCACAGGATTTCCCCACCTGATAAGCGTGTTGGTTGGCATGAAGCGGATTTCTTGACAATGCCCCCTCAGTCAAATGAAATCCTATTAGTCGTTCCATTGTTTTCAGTAGAAACGATGACAGACTAATTGGTCTAAAGTCCTTTCCCGTGGAGTGATTTTGTGAACCGGGGAGGCCAAAGCCTCCCCGGTTTTGGCAAAAAGGTCACTCTTACTGGCTTCCATACGGTTGGGATATAACCCGTAGCCAGGCTTGCCCTGAATATATGACCAAGCAGAGTTAAAAGATGCTCTGCTCCTTTTTGTAAAAGAACTGGGTATATCCCATCTGGTCCCGGTGCTTTGTAGGGGTCGAATCGAGTTTATTGCCCATTCGATTTTTGAGCGGTTAATGGCAATCGCCGCTCTTCTCCAGTCCTCGTCAGTCGGCGAGAGACACTGGTTAAACTGCTCTTGAGAAGTGTTTTCATCGTCCACTGTCACCGAATCCGGGAAATGAATCCGGAGCAGTGCCTCGAGTGTATCCTTCGCGGAGCTAGTATACTCACCATTGGGTTTACGAAGTGAGCCGATGGTGTCAGCGGGTTTCTTCGCCAGGACACGATGGAGCCTTGCTCCCTCAGATGTATTTTCGACATCATGACAGAGCTTCCTCCATGAGTCCACTTTGGCTTTCTTCAGAGACCTTTTGTATTCGGTAAGGGCTTCATGGTAATTATCCCAGTTCCCCAACCTCCTTGCTCTGTTAAATAGCTGGCGAACCCTTCGCCTCTGACTCCTTAGGCCCTCATTCCACCAACAAGTTGATCTGCTGATGTCTTTTGAGACCTCCGGGCAGTTTTCTTGGAAAGAGTTAATTATTGCATGCTGAAGCTCAGTTGCAGTAAGCTCAATGTCCAATACTGTTTTAACTTTCTTCGGAATTGTGGCGAGTTTGAACTTTAGTGTCGAATTATATTCGTCCCAATTGGTTCTCCTCGGATCCCGATATTGTATATTACATTGGTCCGTTCTTACCTCCACATTGTAATAGATTTGTCTGTGATCCGATGCAGATGGTTCATCGGACACTAGCCATTTCTTGATTTTACCACTGATTTCATAAGTGCTCAGTGTTACATCAATGACTTCCTTCCGCACTTTGTTAATAAAAGTCGGCTTGTTGCCTTGGTTAACTATATCTAAGTTGTTAGCTATGATATAATCAAAGAGGTACTCACCTCTTGTGTTTGTGTTTGTGCTACCCCACGCAGTGTGATGCGCGTTTGCATCGCATCCCATGATCAGTTGGTGGTTTTTTGCCTCACAATACTGGATCAGGTCTTCCATCTCTGTTGATGGTGGTGGAGTAGATGCATCATAGGGTAGGTAGACCGAAGCGATGATTACCACTCCAGTTCCGTTCTCCATGTTGTATTTTACTTTTACTGCTGTTAGATCTCTCTGACAAAACTCTAACAGCGGCAAGACATTGATGTCCTTTCTTGCATAAATGCAAGTTCTGGGTCTCTCCGAGGTTTTATCGTAGATAATTTGTCCTCTAGTATCTCCTAGTCCAAGAATCTTATGGTTAACTGCCCAAGGTTCTTGGATCAGAGCTATGGAGATTCCCCTTTTCAGCACATTTTGACAGAAGACAGCGGAGGCCGCCTTACTGTGCTGGAGGTTTATCTGAAGCAACCGAAGATCAGACATTCTTTTTCCTCTTTGAAGTATTGAGTGGTCTAAGGTTGACTTGACCAAACCCGAGGTATAATTTAAACCCTCGGTCCTGAATCACCCGCACAATCACCCGCAGATCCGCTGCATCCACTTCCACTACGATGGTGTGTCCTGCATTGGTCCTCGTGCTGTTGATACTTCGCCATTCCTGAGTGAGCAGGTTTGTATTCTGCACTCCAAGAGCTTTGATCACTTTGCCCGTTTCAACGGTGTTATAGATCTGGGGAGTATACAGCAGAACCTTTGATGTGTTCATCATGGCTCTTGCATCCCCGACCACAAGTTCCGCTCCGTCCCATGGTCTGATATTCGGGACGTTCACCATGAGCCAGTTTATAGCTGTTGATCCTATGCATCGCACAACGAGGGCCCCCCTGTCCAGGTGGCAACCCCGATATTGTGGGCCCTCAACGAGCTCTTGGCTAATAAGGGTTTGTAGCATCGAGAGTTGAACCTCTTCGGATTGTTCCTGAGTCATTTTGACCTCAGGATACCCCCGCAATGCAATGCATATCTTTGTTGTTGCGGCGGTTTCAGCAAAGGTATTAATAGCACTTGCCTGTTCCCCCTTTCTTCGTTTTTTCGAGATCTGTTTCGGGCTTGGAGTCCCATCTTCAGATCTCAGTCTCTTTTCCTGTGGGTTTTTCGAGGGTTGATTCCCTGAGTCAGATCCTACAGGTATCACCGTTTCTGACAAAACCAGAGCTGTGGGTTTTTTTGTCCGGATTTTCCTCTTTATCGGAGGAATCGGTTTCTCCTCAGCTTTTGCTTTCTTTTCAAATGCTTTTCTCTGGGCTGCACCCGAGAGATTTTTTATTTCCATCTTCAGGAAAGGATTCTGGACTTTATCGTCCATATTTTCTGCTGGGCTGGATGCACCTGCAGTTTTTTGTGTCTCGGCGAGGTTTGCTTGTACAGCCTCGGTTGATTCACTTTTTGTGGGGATTTGAGCCCCAGACTTATTATTTTCTTTATTGTGTTTATCCATTTTGTTCCCACGATAAAAATCGGGCCATGTACTACCCCATAGGCCACTTGATGGGGAGGGCATTGATACAGTGGAGTTCGCCAGTTGCTCCAAGGGGATTGTTTATGACAGCATTTAACCCTGCTGCCCTAGCCTTCGGCTAGATCTCTTGGCACAATGCCTCGCACCGTAGCTTGGGTGCTTTGCATGGTTTGTTGGTCGTGCTTCTCGAGGCTATCCTGTCCGGCGTGGGTATTCCTGCCAGTAACATAGTTACCGACGGCATAGCATAGCCCTTCATCAATGCACTTAAGCCTCTCCACCAACTACAAGGTCCTACCATGCCCAGGAGAAGTACGAAGTTACGTCCTATAGAAGAATTAACCTTCTACCAGTACTTGGAAAGCTACTGGAAAAACTTTTATTAAAACGCATAAACAATGTTATCGTTAATGAGCAGCTGATCCAGAACATCATTTTGGCTTTCGCAAAAAGCAAGGAACAATTGAGTAAGTCCATCGGTTGGTTAAGTCATAGACCAGACATTTGAGTAAGTCCATCGGTTGGTTAAGTCATAGACCAGACATTTGAAAATAAAAGTTATTGTTCTGCAGCATTTCTTGATGTCAGTCAAACTTTCGGCAAAGTTTGACATGAAGGTTTGCTGTTCAAAATAAAAGGTTTGCTCCCCCATACTCTGCCTGTGTACTCATTCAATCATACATCGAAGAGAGATTTTTCCAAATCAGGTTTGGTAAAGAAACAAATCAACTCCATCAAACTAAATCAGGTGTCCCCCCAAGGATTTGTCCTAGGGCCAACCTTATATTTATTATACACTGCCGACTTACCAACCAATAAGCACATGACACTCGTCACATTTGCAGATGACAATGCTGTACTGTCGCTTTCTAATCCTAGCAAACTACAACAACACTTTAACCAAATTCATGAATGGGCTAGGAAATGCTGGTGATGATGATGATCATGTTGCTGTCGGGGCTGAAGTTGCTTGGCGCATGTTATAAGTTCATAGTTTGAAAACATTTTAGTGCATATTATTAGCAAATAACATGCCATTTTTCGTTTTTAAGCCATATATAAATATATACATAAATTTTATAGATGGTGATTTTCGACATCTACTAGATGCGAATTTTTGCATTCGACGTGGAATATCTTAAACCTATTTGTAGATCGAAAAAATTCTATTGTCCCAACGCAACATTCGAAAATATAGGCAATATATCTATAGGCAGATATAGGCAATCGATTTTGAATATCGAATATGTTATTTTGTTCACTGAACAATTCAAAAAAAAATGTCCATCCATTGTTTAGTTTGTGTCAATATGAGAACATTTATTCAAATACTAAAAGCTTTTATTAGCGATTTTCCTCCAAAGGAAATGCAGCTATTGTTTTTGCAACAATGTTGGAATTTCGTAAAAAATTGTACAAATGTCCATCGATCCTACCTATTAGATGTTAAAAACCACTATCGTTAAAACTTATATATATATATATATATATATATATATATATATATATATATATATATATATATATATGTATATATATATATATATATATATATAAATGTATACATTTATATATAAATATATAAATGTAAAAAAGGGCCGAATTTTCGGGGAGATATATATATATATATATGTTTACACCTTATATATATATATATATATATATAGGTTTTAACGATAGTGGTTTTTAACATCTAATAGGTAGGATCGATGGACATTGGTACAATTTTTTACGAAATTCCAACATTGTTGCAAAAACAATAGCTGCATTTCCTTTGGAGGAAAATCGCTAATAAAAGCTTTTAGTATTTGAAAGCTTGTATATATACACATATATATATATATATATATATATATATATATATATATATATATATATATATATATATATGTATATATATATATGTATATATATATGTATATATAAATGTATATATATATATATATATATATACATAAATGTAAAAAAGGGGCGAGTTTTCGGGGAGATACTTCATATAATAGTTGCTCCTTAAAAAGTGATGATATCCCAATTAAAGGGCCTAGCTATTTAAAAAAAGTAAATAGCGAAAACTAAAATGTAAGAATGTAAGTGCAAAGTAAAATGAAAAAAAAATTTTGTTGAAAAAATTTATTTCGTATGTTTTTAAAATTTTATAACGCGGCAAGTTTTAATTTAAAATGTTTGAATCAAAAGAAAACAAATTACTTGCCGCGACATAAAATTTTAAAAACATACTCAGAGAAAACTTACGAAATAAATTTTTCCAACCAAATTTTTTTTTTCGTTTTACTTTGCACTTACATTTTTACATTTTAGTTTTCGGATCGGATAAATAATTTTATTGTAATTAGTAAGATAAGATAATAAATTACGTGAACAAAACAAATCAATAAACTACTGTACACAGATGGCAAAAAAAGTTATGAAAAGAAACCAAGATAAAAAAAAAAACAGATTATTAAGTAGTTTTAATAAATAAATTTTCATGTCAAATCAGAGTAAATAATAATAAAAAGCAGTAAGCTATGTAAAGAAAATATATGGTTGTTCAAACTTTGTTAATTCATGCACTGCATGGAAATTAGAAGCCATTCAACTTAATATTATAAATGATTATTGAAACATTGTAAAAACACAAAACTGTCAAACAAACATAAATTGTTCAATATTAAATACACGTTAATGCGACATGATATTATATATTACAGTTGTATTAGGTTTATTTTATGCAGCGAAGTTTAATTTATTTTTATATACTAAACGGTCAATCCATTATAAAATTAATTTTTTGAAACATGTTAACTACAAGTTTCTGAAAACTTATATGGAACTCTTTATAAAATATTGTTTATATGCTCTTTTCCTAGTTCCTTGTATAGGTGTGATTTGTTTGCCACTGCCTAAGTGAGATCCATCTTCACTTGTGGTTTCTGATCTTAACCCTTACTGGATTCATATATGCGCAGTTCCAAGGATCTCTGTTTGAAATTGTTGTAAGTTAGAACTATCTTAAAAAAAAAAGCGAAAACAACGACTTATATAATGGCAAGCTCCGGTTGCAGGCAACCGTACCTGTGTGCTGCATTCAGATAAAATCTGAAAGCTCATGTAAGGCCTATCGAACAGCTGCATTAAATTTAATGCATTTTCATTGAATCATGTTCTGAAAGTTTTCATGTTATGGAGGTTGAAATCTTTTATTTAAAAAAAAAAAACTTAGAGATGTTCGATCATTTAAACCGGTCGCCGGGATAGTTTGTACAATATAAGGTAAGGGCAAACGATTGCCCACGAAAGGCGATTATGTATTCTTACTAATTTACTAGTCATATTGATAATATTCGAAGAGGAAGGTAATCTTACCATGGGCTTTTGTTATTGTTGTGTTGAAAATTATTAAAATAATTTTTAGTACCTCAACACATAATGTACAAATGTTGGACAATATTGTTCAAAGAAAAGTTCTAAGGAAAATATTTAAGGGAAAATATTTTTCTCCTTAGTAAAGGAGTTTTTTTTTAATTACAAAGAAAATTACATCTAGCTTTTCTTTCTTTAAAACAAAGCTTTTTTTTTAAAATCCAATGAATCAAATGAAAAAAAAAATTTTTTAATCAGATATAATTGATTTACGAAAAAAAGTATTTATAAATATAAGTTTAATTTTGTTCAAAAACAAAAACATAAACAAGTCAAACACACAAGCATGCTTGCTTACAGACAGTATTATGTTGTAAATTGTATATAACTTCTGAATTAGCATTGGCCGCGCGCGTTAAGGCATCACAAGAGGAGTCTGGTGTCAGCTCGCATCCGGGGCGAATCAATATAATTTTTAATAAGTTTTATTAATTAGCAGTTCCTCTGAATGCGCCCTGTTTGTTGCGAAACTAATTTCTTCTAGAAGAATCTATACAAATATTGCTTTCAAAAACAATATTTCTACAATGAATACAAGCATGTTTCTAGCAGAAATCGCTAATTCAGAATTCAGTTTCAATTTGACATTTGTTCGATTATTATCATCAGTTTAAAATTACTATTGTTTGAGTCTCAAAGTTATAAATTAAACATTGTTGGATTAACAGTCAGTTTACAAATCCAATTTGTTCATATAAAAACAAATTGTATATTGTTGTATTAAAAAGAGATAGAGACTCACTTAAATTGAGGAAATAAAATTTAAAAAAATTAAAATTAAAAATTCTGTTTTTTTAAATCAAATCAATTCAGGTTTGGATGTCATAAAGATTTTGTTTTATTTAATTTTTTTCTAAAGTGTATGTTTTCCAATTAACATAGATGTAGTAAACTTTTACTAATATTTGTGTTTTTTTCGTGTCGAGTATCGGAATCTGTTATAGGTTCTACAGCGCTCCTTTGAAGCTTAAAGAGAGCCAATATACCGCGGCAGTACATAACGAATGCGTAAGAAATCTTACCAAAAACGCTATCAAACACTGTATTTGTACGTAACTCTAGTGTATTATTTGTACATTCGACAATTACCCAATTACGGATATCGAATGAATATATATTTTTTACACAATAATTGTATCGATTAAGGGTTACTATTACATTGTATATGTGTATATAATGTTAGCATAAACGACTTTATAATGGCTCCATTTAGTAATTATATATGTATGTATTCTATAATATGATAATCTGTAAAAAAAATTATATTGAAACGTTACAAAAAAAGACTTTTTATACCCAGTATATGTAAATATACAAGGTATATTAAGTTTAGTCCCGACTTTTTCAAAATGCTCCACAAAGGTATTCATAAAATGGCCTATCTACAGAACGGTAGTGCGCAAGGCCAAGTTTAAGGCGCATTTGGCTTTCGTACTTACAGTGCTATTACTACACGAAAAATCAGAGTCGATTTGACCCCAAAATATCTCCTGAACGAAAAGAGCTACAGTGCTGAATTTTCCTATATAGAATATTTAGGGAATTATAAGATAATAAGTTTTTGCTTTTCGTTAAGAAATAAACGGTTAAAATGTTATTTTACTTCAAATGTGCAAAATTCGCGGGAACGCCTTAAAAAACCGTGTATAGCATATTATAATTCTACACCACTTCCAGATATCCTGTAAAGCTGATATTTGGCATACAGGTATATCTAGTACCCAAACTGATATTTGTGTGTGTCCTTTCTGATTGGATGACACTAGCTATATAAATATTGATAGATGTATGACCATATGTAAGTAAACAACCATGTAGAAAACATAAAAAGTTAAATAATATCATCTTATCTTACTCTCATGTAAAATTTCGTATTATTTTACATGACAGTTATGAAAATTTTACATGAAAACATTAGTTTTCTAAACGGAACAACTCCGAAAATGCGAAAAAAACACCAAAATTTTTTTAAATCTAATTATAGTGTTTTCTATATGGAACTTTAGCATTACTCGTGAAAAAAATGAAATTTTTGCCTAAGCCTAAAAATTGAAATATTTCGTAAGCCAGTAAAAATAACGAAAAAACAAGAAAAATAGGAAAATTTTAATTTTCCCAAAACAACATCCCCAAAAATGGGAAAACAACCAAAATTACCTTTCTAGACATGCTAGGAGGATGCGATTTTTTGCATTCGATTTGCAATACCTTTAAATCTGTAAGAAAAATCAACAAACTTAAATTTTCCCAACGAAACCTCCCCAAAAATGGTATATAAATAAACCTCCCCAAACAAAATATTTCATTTAAGTGTTTAAATTTAAACCAGTTCCAGACATTTTAGAAGAATGAAGTTTTTTGTATTTGACGAGGAATAACCTGAAATCCATATGAAAAACCGGAAAATTTTAATTTACCCAAAACAACATTCCCAAAAATTGGAAAACGACAAAAATAACCTACCTAGACCTGCTAGGAGGATGCAGTTTTTTGGAGGGGGTAGAAGACCCTAGCGAGCAGAGCGAGTTGACGTTATATAACGCGAAGCGGTCTCCTTTGTATATGTGAATCTATTTTAAAAGAAAAAGAGTTAAATATCGCGAAGCGTAAAGTAACGCATAACAAAACTCGTAGCGTTTTGAGCGAAGCCTTCGGCTTCGTCTATTAATGCCTTTCAATAAGAAGTGATATCAGATCAAAAACATAAATGTAAGAAAGGGTCGAGTTATCGGGAAAATCCTTAATGTAATAATTGCTCCACAAAAAGTGATGATATAGGAGAAAGCACCGAGTTATTTACAAAGTAAATAGCTGTAGACTTCATTCAATAGCAACTATTATATGAAGTCTATTTACTTTGTAAATAGCTCGGTCCTTTCTTCCATATCATAACTTTTTAAGGAGCAACTATTATATAAAGTTTAGAGCTATTTACTTTGTGAATAGCTCGGTCCTTTCTTCCATATCATCAATTTTTAAGGAGTAACTATTATATGAAGTCTACAGCTATTTTACTTTGTAAATAGCTCGGTCCTTTCTCCTATACCATCACTTTTTAAGGAGCAAGTATTACATTAAGGATTTCCTCAAAAACGCGGCCCTATCTTACATTTATGTTATTGATCGGACTTATATAAATTCGAGGTATATATATATATATAAACTAAAGTTAATATACCTTGTATATTTACATATACTGGGTATAAAAATTCTGTGTTTGTAACGTTTCAATATTATTTTTTTACAGACTATCATATTATAGCTTTGTTTTAACTAGCCATTGGTATTGGTTAATGTTTTTTGTTTGCAACGCTTCGCTTAGCTTGACTATCGCTTCGGGTTAACTAATACTTCGCGTCATCGAACACGCGCTTAGCGTCAAGAAATAATCGCGTTGAATAACTAACGCTTTTAACCAACGCTTCGCGTTGACTAAACACCACTTCTCGTTGACTAACGCTTCGCATTGATTAACGTTTCGCATTGACCAATGCTTCGCGCTAAACCAACGCTTCGCGTTGGCCGACTTACAGTTCGCTTTAGCTTATGTTTCACGTTGGTTAATGCTTTGCGTTGACCAAAGCTTTGCGTTAACAGACGCTAAGCGTTGACTAAACAACGCGTTGACTAAACAACGCGTTGACTAACTAAATTATATAGCTCAATATTTAAAATTATAAAAATCGCATGAATATTATACATTTTTTTAAACGCAAGAACATTTTTACTGTTCAATATTATTAACACAAAACATACATTTACCAATAATTGATATTTTATAAACATTGAATAGGCAGAATTGTTAGCAATTCAAACATTGATATACAACTCAGTATATACTGGGTATTCAAACAATTAATCAGTTTTTACATTACTTATTTTTGAATTATTTTTTAAATCAATCAATGAAGACAACAATATCAGTTTGGCAAATAAAATCTATTATCGTGCTTGGTGTTGTTTGTAGCATTTCATCAATATCACTGCTGTTAACCTAATAATAATTAGATAAAATGCGAATTAATTTGCTGAGAAAATTTTCCATATAGGATTGATTGGTTAGTGAATATCTAAAAACTGTTATGCCAATCTCTATACAGCTTTCACTTTATAAGTATCATAAGCACATTTCCTGAACCATATCTAACAAATTAATAAAATTTACAATTGTTTTCAGCGATTACTATTAAAAATTTATTTATTTATTTATTAATTTTTTAATACTATGTTGGTATTTTTTAAAGTAATTAATATTATGTTAAAATTTAATCATAGTCTTTGAACCCAAACGGCAAAGACTACGGCTCTGAAAGAATGTAGCGCGAGCATTATCTTATAGTGCGAGCTCCATGAAGAGGATGATTACATTTTTAAATGAATCTCAACTTCTACGGAAAGTCTAGGGGTAACATATTTTATTTTAAAATGTCTCTTTTATGTGACTATTATGTACACCCTCGTACAATTTTCTCTTCTGTTTTAAATTTTTTGTGTTTTTAATTTATTTATTCGTTTCATATGTGATACCTGTGGGCCCTTTACACCCACAATATCACATTTTATATTATATTATTTTAAGTTTAATCGTTTTTATCGTAATGGTGTGGGCTCTTTACACCCACACTATTACACATTGTTATATATATATATATATATATATATATATATATATATATATATATATATATATATATATATATATATATACATTTTATGGATATGTAGTTTTTAAGTTTTAAATTTATTTTTATATTGATATTTAGTTTTTAAGTATTTTCATGTGTTGCAGTGAAGGACTTTAACACCTTCACTGCAACGCTGTTAATTTTTGCTGTTTTTGTTTTTTATATAGCTTTATTGTTTTATTCCTACATTCGAAGTTAGATGTTGGCGCTGTTAACATCGTTTTATCGAAACCATCTTCTCAAATTACCTGAGATTTTATACCGGCGATCCTATATATATATATATATATATATATATATATATATATATATATATATATATATATATATATATATATATATATATATATATATATATATATTTTATTTTAATATATTTTATTTATCGTTGAACAAAACAATTTTTTTTTCTTTTTTTCTTTGGATTTTTACGCAAAGTATTTTTACGCAAGAACAAGTGAAGAAAACATTCGCGTATCGCGTCTGGTTCAGTTCACCAAGGGGAAGCTAATCCAATGCGTCCTCAAAACTAAATGGATTTGTGTGATATCTATGAAAGTCGACAAGTACGTCAACAAACGGGGTGCTGTTCAGTGCCACCGCTATCAGTTCTACGGGCATGGATCACGGAACTGTCGCGGACTTGTGGGCTGTGTGAAATGTGGTGATAATCACACTTCACGGGAATTCGCAGCCCCGCGGTCGGAACCAGCGAAGTGCTGCCGTTGTGGCGCTGCGCATCCGGCCACTTCCATGGAGTGTCCTGCACTCAAGACATACGTTCCAGCAACCGCATCCAGAGTAGCATGACTGAGGCGCAAGGCCGGTCAGGGCGAGGCACAATGCCGCCCACCACCATCGTTTCCGTCCAAGAATTTCCCGGCCCTTCGTCACGCAAAAGACGGCAACGCCCCCAAGCAGAGTCCCAACAGCGCAGCACCGAGAACGAAGTTTGTTCCAGCACCACCCCCAAAAGTGAACCCGTGGACAACTACTAAACCATCAGGAAAGGAGGTAACTGAGATCCTGTCCACTACCCCCCTTTCTCCAATCAACCCATTTTTTGAGTGCTGGACTCTCCACTCTATCCATCTTTATCGGAGAAGGGCGAAAGCCCCAAACCTGAACTTAATTTCATAGTTCTACTGAAACTCAGGATCGACGTGGAAATTGTATGGAAATCTTGTACATCGAACTCGAAACACTTCTCAAGTTTTTCCAGGTGACTGCCCATTTATTTGAAAATGGCATTCTAGCCTTCAAATTCTAGGTCCCAAACCCGATTTTTGCAATGGAACTCCCAAAGTCTCCTGCGCAAACATCCCGAGCTTCACTCATTCTTCCAACAGCAGCAGATCCATATTGCAGCCATCAGCGAAATATGGTTAAGGCCGGATAAGAAATTAAGAATCTCTGGATTCTATACCTATCGCCGCGATCGAGCCATCAGAAATGGCGGTGGGGTCGCTTTTCTTGTTCGACACGATGTCAAACATTCTTTATTGCCTCCTGAAGACGGCAGTCTCGAACTCATCTCTATTCTTATCTCGGCCAATTGTGGTAATTATAAAGTTACATCCTTATATAAACCACCTGATAGACCCTTATAGGGAACGGATCGTTTTATGAAAACTCATAAATTGATCGTTTTATGAGAACGCATGATCGCGTCATGATCATGGGCGATTTTAATGCGCGTCACACATCTTGGAACTATATGTCTAACAATTCCAACGGAAGTGCCCTCTTTGGGCATTCTCTCAAAGGTATTACCCAGATGCTGGGTAATACCTTTCGGCGCCCGCCGCAAACCATCCACTTAGAGTTACTCACTTTGGGGGAACTGAGCGGTGCTGCGATTTTGCAAACCCAACTGAGCTTTGAGACGGCAGACTGGAAACTTTTGAAAGAGTATCTCAACGTGGAAACTTTGAGCACTCCACAGATCAAATCCATCGACCAAATAGACTTGGAGGCTAGTAAGCTCAAGAGAAATATCGTAGTTCGGATATCGACTTAACTTAGATGATGACACACTACGACTTTTAAGGACTCGGAACAAACTACGCAAATTATGGCAAAGAGTTAGGCTGCTGTAGCTTCATAACGCCATGAATCGAATGTCAGCTGATATTAAAGAAAAAGTCACGCACACCACAGATGGAATGTGGGACGGGAGGTTTCGGCTCTGACCACTTGTGACAATAATGCATGGAAAATTCCAAAGGATTTGCGTAAACGTTCCAACAGACTGTCCTCTCTTTTGTCAGAAAATGGGTATCTCTACTCAGATTCTGACAAAGCCGAAATTCTTGCCTTCTCTAAGGCGCACAGCTTAACCGATGGCGTCTGTTTCCGTAACTGCCCGTCTGGTATCCGTATTCTTGGGTAGTCTGGGTGTCCAGGTGTTCCACATTCTGTGCGTCAATGCATTTCTACCTTACTTTCCCACCTAAACTTTCATCATCTATTTAAAACTCTTAGGGGAAGAATTTCTAGAAGCGCTAAGATTTACATCTTACTTTTATTTATAAACAGAAGCCCAAACACCAAACGACATTTCTAACGTAGGGTATAATAATATATCTCATAATAAACACCTTTACAATCGGTACTGTTGATAATATGAATAATGCGAGAAACATAACCGACACAATACAATATAAAAATGAATAATTAATGTTGTAAGACTTGCGTGTTATTTTTTAAACTGTATCAGCTTTATAGATATAATTAAGTATTATTTTGACAATTAAATAGTATTATTTATCAAGTATTTGAAATAACATACAGTATTATACGTATATCATTGTTGTGTACATCTGCCTAATTAATCATACAGTCAAACTGACTCCATCTTATCGATATGAATAGCTTTTGAATTAGTGTTGTATTATCAAAATCGATTAATCGGACAATCGATTTTTAAGAGTTTCGATTATTCGAAAAAAATCGATTCAATTTTTTCGAAAACGATTGTTGATTTAAAAAAAAATGCTATAATAAAAACTTAATTAAATCAACGGTCATATAATCAATTTTTTTAATAACATATTATTATCAGAAGTTATCTCTAATAATATGTTATCAAAAAATTGATAATAACCTTCGGGTTGGCATAACCGTCCAAGTAACGGTTTAAGGCGGTATGTCTAACTTTTCTCAGCATTATATCTCGAAAACTATTAGTGCTACGTGAATTTGTACCGAGTCTTTTTTTGAGTAGAACCAGCTAAGGAATAAATTTAATAATGTCCTCTGTTAACGTGAAACTAATAGATATTTTAGAAAAACTGATTTTTGCTACCTTTGATCTTCAGTAATTGTTTTTGTAAGCCCGATTTCACTATGGACTTTTTGCTGTTTTCAAGGAGCCAAAATGAATACGTTGGAAAATCTTCAGTTAGATTTTTTAAGCGGTAAAAAATACTGAATTTTTTAAGCGGTAAAAAATACTGAATTTTCGAAGATAGAATACTGAATTTTCGAAGATGTATGTGTGTGTCTGTGATCACTCTAGCGGTCACAGCTTTAATCTAATTTGACTCAGCTGACGCAACTCCTGCGTAATGAATTTTTTTATTTTTGATTATGTGTTTTTTTTTGTATAAAATTATTCAATAAAATTTTACCACTTAAATTTGATGAAATTGAAATACGACAAAAACATTTTTGGGCCGATTGTGAAGCGAGGTATTAAAAAATCAAAGTTAATTTGACATGCGCCGTCATAAATTCGCGCCAAAATTGTTAGGAAACAGGACAAAACTTTTCTAAGCATTTCTTTCCAAAACAAATATTTTATAAGTTGAACTAAAGGTACGTATTCCTCGAGCGATATAAATCAGATATCGAAAATTTTTATTATTTATTTTCGTTCTTTTTTCCGCCGAATTTTGTAAGAAAACTTCTTAGTCTTTGGCTGAGTTCTAGCACTCTGGTTACGGAAAAGTTTCCAGAGTTTGTGCCACACAAACTCTATAAGGGAACCCTGGGCACAATGGGGTACCTGCGCGGAATGAAGTTTGACGATTTTCGGTGTCAAGAGGGTGCTACTATATTCGCACCCTCGGTAGTTCGTAGAAGTAGACCAACTTGTAGCTGTTCGACATTCATGTTAGTCTAGTTTTCTTGGTCGTTGGTGCATGAAGTTTTAATTATGTGATTTTTTATTCCTGTATTGTTACTTATGATGTAACCAAGATAAAGTATACATACTTGTTTACATTACAACTACAATTGTAATGTAAACATGCGTGAAGTACGTTTAATTGTCTCTAGTTTGGTGAGGTTAAATATTTGTTTACGTATCTTTTTCGAGTGAACTTACCCTCAAACCCGAATCGTGTCTCTGGGTCTAAACGGGTGGGATATAATGGTATATCTCATTCTGCCCAATGGTGCACCCCATTCTACCGCAATGTTTTGCAATGTCTCCCTGCAGACCAAACTGACATCAAACTTGATAGGCCTTCATGTGAAAAGGCTTATTTTACTACCCCAGTGTGTTATTGGATGACAACTAACAACATAGTGTCTTCATTCCTTTTTTCACCTGCGAGAATAGATTGCAAGGATGATGAGGCTGTCCTAGTGTATGAATTGTATGGTATAGTGTAGAGCATAAACGTATTTTTTCTTCATTTCCAGTAGTTCTATATGTGTTTATAGTAAACTGGCCTTACCACCTCGTTCTGTCCCATGCCTAGGGTCGAACGTGGCAAATAACATAATTTTCTTTTTTTGAAAGAAAAGAAATTTTTCTTTTATTTTCTTACAATATTATTGTATTTTTGTGATTATAACATTATAATGTGTTCATAAACCCTTTTGTACTTTTGAAGTTTATTTTCAACTTCGTACTCGGTTCTGCCCCTGGTTCCTGTACGTTTAAAAAAGTTTGATCATCTTAGCCCTTCTGTCAAAACAAAGGTTTAGGAAAAAATTTAGCTTACTTATTGTCATTCAGATGTTTATATCATCTGCTTTGATTAGGAACAAAAACAATTAATTAGCTTATTATATAAATTTTTTTTTATTTATTTATTATTTTTTATTATGTCAATAAATGAATAAATAAATTAACTTATTATATAAATGATGATAAAAGGTTTCACTATAATTTTTGTTATTATGTTATTATTACGTGTAATTTTATGTGTACATGAATGATGTGTCTACTCATACAATATCTCTAAAATTAATTATTTTGTTTCAGTAATTGAATTTTTTTTTTTTTAGTTTTAGTATTGAAAAGTTTGTTATTTTATTATAAATTATGTATTTAATATGTTTACTATCCCGAATAAATTCAGCTAATATGTCTACTGCTTTTGTATGTTAAGCTTACTGTGCTAAGTTTATTTGCTATGTCAATTGACATCTCGTATCTTGCAACATTTACTACTACTTTGAGATTTTTATGTCCATTAAGCTAGCAGAGCAACCTAATCAGAACACAATTAAAACTGTCTTATAATTAGACGCTAATTAAATGCCCTAATTAAAATTAAATGCTCTTTGTTGTATTGTGCTACCGCATACTCCACTAGCTTAATGTTAAGCTAGTAGAGCAATATTTAAAAAATCAATTAATTATATTATAATTTTGACAATTATAATTTCAGACAATTATAATTTTGTTCTGCTCAGGTTGCTCTGCTAGCTTAATGGACATGAGATTTTTACAACTTTGAGATTTGAAAATCAATATTTATTTAAAAAAATATTTTATTGATATATTCTTAAAATGTTTAAAAGATTCACCGCCTAATTTAAAAAAAAAAAAGAAGTTTTTTATATGACGTTTTTCATTGGTCCTATACACAAACTCATATGGGTGACAAGCTTTCTTCGTGCGTTTTTAATATAGTTGAATTCATGTAGAATATTATAACACTTTAAAAATAATATATCGTTACCGTTGTAATTTTTTAAATAATTCAAACTTTATTTTTTAATCTCGATTAATAACAGTTATAATTATTACCGAAGGTTTGGCAACTGTGCACAAGCAGGTGAAAGAAAATAAAAAAGATACAAATATGATCAACAAAGAAGGCACACATTACGACAACAACCGTAACTAAATGCGTGGTAGCAGTAGCGGAGGGGCGGTCGAAGCCTGAAAAGTTACCGACTCCTAAAAGACAAGGAATTTATATGTAGGTTGAATTGGTAGGTTGTATAACAGCATCCGATTTTGATTGGAACTATGCCGATATTTCTCTGGAGTTTGTGGAAAAACTGCATAAAACCTTCACAAGCATAGCTGGTTACTTTCGTTCTAGTTCATACGCCGTTAGTTTAGTCGATTAACCGCCCCATTAATTACTTTTTTCTCTATTAATTTAATTGATAAACTGACGCCGTTGGGTATCGAACCAGCAACCGCCCAGTTCCAAGTAGAATGCGTTAACCAACCGTCATACTAATCATAGTGAATAGATATATACTTGTTCAGTAACATACTCCACATACTGCGTTTGCCTGTATTGAATAAGTCATCATTGGTAAGTCGGATTTGGAGTTTCAAAGGTAGACACATGATCCACCAGGATCATTCTTAGCAAATCTGTATGTGTTTCTGATCTGTAAGTAAATCTGATTTTTTGTTGTTGGTTTGTACCAACAGATTTTGCAAAGATCTTTAATACGTCAAGTACAACCATTTTAAACGAGAAAATCATTTACCGTGTCTCAAGTTTCAAGATTCAAGTTTCTAAATGGACCAATTTAAATTATGAACACCCCGATCATCCTTAAATTTTATTACAAAAATAGTTAGAGGTAAAGAAAACCTTAAACTACAAAGTTGTTCCTTATAAAAATACTAAATAAATTATTCTATGTCTGAAAACTGAATTTAATAAATTGATTAAAGGAATATACCCAAAAAATCTGGAATCATTTTAACTGCCTCAAAACATACTTGCTCGTGGTTTTTGTTACTCGAGTCAGCCAAACGTACCTAGACAATAGCTAGAATTCATTTAATATAAATTTCCAAAATTATAATTTGTAGGTTTAAGAAAATGGTGCTTCAGTATGTTTTAAGGACTTTTATAATGGTTTAAGGTGGTCCACCGATAAATATTGGATAACCGTTATTGCTACATTTTTTTCAATTCGATAGCTTTTCTACGGATATTGTGACGTTCTTGTTTAAAAGGGTGAGTAGTTTTAAAAAATTATGAATTCATGTATTAATCCAGTAAATAGTCAAGTAATAGGTTTTATTTTTTCTGCGATATAAAAAAAACTAACAAACACCAAAATATCATTAGAATTTGTAATTATATAATTTAAGAATATACAAGATATATCTTGTGATTCAATAATAGTAGGGATTTGTTTATCAAGAGTGAGTTAATATTAAAGAGAATTTTTTGGATAGTAGATCACTTTTATTAAAAAGGCATTTGAAAAGTTCACTTACAAAAAGTCATTGGAAAGATTCATTAATTAAGAAATGATTCAAAAGGAAATATTCAAAAAAGTAAAAATAATAATCAAAGGTTTATGTCAAAGAAAAATAATCAGTGATTTAAATATAAATTCAAAAGCGAATTGGGTAATTGTAGAATAAAATAGTCAAATAGAGAAATTCGGTTGTTATAAGGCAAAAAATAATAATCGAGTGTAAGTGTTAATAATGGTATTGAAATTAAATGAAACAAACCTATGCTAGTGAAATTAACAAAAATACAACGGATATAAAAAAAATTGATGAAATATAAAAAACAATCATAATATTTATGACGTTAGATATTCAAACAAATAATTATTTGGAGTCAACAATAAACTAAAAATTACATACTTATGTAGAAACACAAAATCAAATCGGATTAAATAATTTTTTTTTTTTTAAATATAAAGCTAAAATATTATAATTTCTTTTCAACCTTAAAAATGGAGTCAGAATTTTTTAAATGGAGTATTTTCAGAAACCTATAATAAAGTTACAATATGGTAATTAATGACGTTATTAAAGTTTCAATTTGGTAACACATGACCGGATTTGGTAGTAGCGAGAACGTTACAATATCCGTTAACACCCAAAACTGTATATGATAGTAAATATGAAACTATAAAATTTTGTACTGATCCTTCAATGTATTTAAAGGTTCACATTTAACGATTGTTTTGTTTTATAATTGACAACAACAAAATTTCTATTTATAAACATAGTTTTAATTTTTGACATGCTTTGAACACTTTTTATAAACATAGATTTAATTTTTGACATTTTTTGAAAATAATAAACGTTAAACATTGTGTTTTAGTTCATGTTTTTATACCCAGTATATTTGTAAATATACAAGGTATATTAAGTTTAGTCCCGACTTTGTAACGCTTGAAAATATTAATCCTTGACAAAAATGCTTCAAAAAGGTATTCATAAAATGGCCTAATTCGGCCATTTTCACATGTCCGTCCGTCCGTCCGTCCGTCTGTGAAGCCGATAACTCAAGAACGAAAAGAGATAACGAGCTGAAAATTTTTGTGTGTATTCTAGAGCAAAAAAGTAAGGTCAAGTTCGTTAATGGGGAATATCGGAACATGTTTCCCCCCGCTAAGAGGGGGGGGGGGAAATATCCGTCTTTGAAACCGTAAGAGATAGAAAAAAAATTTTGAGACAAAAAATCTTCTTTTTAAAATAATCATCTTTTGTTTGAAAAATTTTTCCATAAACTCAATAGTTTTCTCATAATTTGTGCAGAAAGAGCAAATAAAAGGGGGGAATTACACATCTTTGAAACCGTAAGAGTCAGAAAAAAAATTTGTTTACAAAAAATCTTCTTCTCTTTATAATAAACAACTTTTGTTTGAAACACTATTTCATAAACTCAATAGTTTTCTCAAAATCTGGCCTCAAAGTTGAAAAAAATGATAAATACAATTGATAAGCGAATGAAGGCATGGTCTCCATGTACAAACGGGCACATGACAAACATAACATACATCAAATAGTATTGTTTTTATGTTTATTTCAGTTTTTTTAACCATAAGGTCAAGGATTAAGTGATTTTCCTTTTCAAAGAAGTAGTTGGTCTCGCACAGATGTCAAAATTTGACAAAAATTTTATTCAAAGGTCCATCGATCCTATCAAAAATCATCAAAAAAATTTATATAGATATATATATATATATATATATATATATATATATATATATATATATATATAAATATATATATATATATATATATATATATATATATATATATATATATATATATATATATATATTTATATATATATATACATATATTTATATATATATATATACATATATATATATATATATATATACATATATATATATATATATATATATATATATATATGTGTGTATATATATATATAAATATATGTATATATATATAAATATACATATACATATACATATACATATACATATATATATATATATATATGTATATTTATATATATATATATATACATATATTTATATATATATATGTACATATATATATATGTATATATATATATATATATATATATATATATATATAAATATATATATATATATATATATTAGCGTTGAGTTGCCTACGCTTCGTGTTGACCTAACGCTCCCTATTGACCAACGCTTCGCGTTGGGTGACTAACGGTTCGCTTTATCTTGCGTGATGCGACGGTTAACGCTTTGCGTTTACCAAGGCAAGGGGTTGATTTACTAACGCTTTGCGTTGGCTGACTTATAGTTCGCTTTAGCTTACGTTTCGAGTTGGTTCACGCTTTTCGTTGGTTACCGATTCGAGTTAAATCACGCTTCGCGATATCACTGGCGCTTCGCTTTGCATAACTAACGCTTTTCATTAACCAACGCTTCGCGTTGGCTGACTTACGGTTCGCTTTAGCTTTCGTTTCGCGTTGTTAAACGCTTTGTCTTTAACAAGCTCCGGGTTCCCGTTGATTAACGCATTGCGTTGTTTAACGATTGGCGTGAAATGACGCTAATCACCGACAATTTGCTTTGATTAACTAACGCTTCGCATTAACCAACGCCTCGCGTTGGCTGACTTACGGTTTGTTTTAGCTTACATCTCGTGTTTGTAAACGCTTTGCGTTTACCAACGCTTTGCGTTGATTAGCTAGTGCTTTGCGTTGACATAAGGCTTCCTATTCACTAGCGCTTCTCATTGACCAACGCTTCGCGTTGGCTGACTTACGCCTCGCTTAATCTTACGGGTCACATTGGTAAACGCCTTGCGTTAACCAACGCTATGCTAACGCTTCGCGTTGACTATTTACTAACGCTTCGCGTTGGCTAACTTTTGGCTAGCTTATGATTACGTTTTGCGTTGGTTCAAGCTTGTCGTTGATTAACGATTCCGAACACTGACGCTTAGCTTTGGATAACTAACGCTTCTCATTGGCCAACGCTTCGCGTTGGCTGACTTACGGTTCACTTTAGCTTACGTTTCGAGTTAACCTAACACTTCCTATAGACTAACGCTTTTCATTGACCAATGCTTCGCGTTGGCTGACTTACGGTTCGCTTTAGCTTTCGTTTCGCGTCGGTAAAAGCTTTGCGTTGATTAACATAGCCGCTTCGCGAATCACCGGCGCTTCGCTTTGACAACTAACGCTTCTCATTAACCAACGCTTCACGTTTGCTGACTTACAGTTCACTTTAGCTTACGTTTCATGTTGGTTAGCTCTTTGCGTTTAACAACGCTTCGCGTTGACCTTACACTTCCTATTGACTAACGCTTCTAATTGACCAACGGTTCGCGTTGGCTAACTTAAGGCACGCTTAAGGTTACGCTTTGCGATGGTTAACGCTTTGCGTTGTTTAATGATTCGCGTGAAATCACGCGTCGCGAATCATGGACTCTTCGGATTTGAATAACTAACGCTTCTCATTAACCAACGCTTCGCGTTGGCCGACTAACGGTTTATTTTAGCTTACGTTTCGCGTCGGCTAACTCTTCACGTTGTATAACTCACGCGTGCGTTCGCTTCGCGTTAACTATCGTTACGATTTGACTAATTTTTCACGATTACTTTAATCATTAACGATTCGCGTGAAATCACGCTTCGCGTTGAATCAGCGACGATTCGTTGTCACGTAGTTCACGGCTTTGTGTTGACCTAACGCTTCCTATTGACAAGCGCTTCTCATTGACCAACACTTCGCGTTGGCTGACTTACGGCTCGCTTAATCTTACGGTTCGCGTTGGTTAACGCTTTGCGTTGATTAACGATTCGCGTGAAATCACGATTCGCGGATCACCGATGCTTCGCTTTGAATAACTAACGCTTTTCATTGACCAACGCTTCGCGTTATCTGACAAACGGCTAGCTTAAGCTTACGGTTCGCGTTGGTAAACGCTTTGCGTTGTTTAACGATTTGAATGAATTCACGCTTCGCGAATCACCAACGCTTCGCTTTGAATAACTTACGCTTCTCATTAAGCAACGCTTCGCGTTGGCTGACTTACGGTTCGCTTTAGCTTTCGTTTCGCGTCGGTAAACGCCTTGCGTTTACCAACGCTTCGCGTTGACCTAACGCTTCATATTGACTAAAGCTTCCCATTGCGCCAACGCGTCGCGTTGGCTGGTTTACGGGTCGCTTAATCTTACGGTTCGCCTTGGTTAACGCTTTGCGTTGTTTAATGATTCGCGTGAAATCACGCACCGCAAATCACGGACGCTTCGCTTTGAATAACTAATGCTTCTCATTAACAAACGCTTCGCGTTGGCAGATTTACAGTTTGTTTTAGCTTACGTTTGTCGTTTGTAAACGCTTTGCGTTGATTAACTAACACTCTGCGTTGACCTAACGCTTCCTATTGACTAGCGCTTCTCATTGACCAACGCTTCGCGTTGGCTGATTTACGGCTCGCTTAATCTTACGGGTCACTTTGGTAAACGCCTTGCGTTAACCAACGCTATGCTAACGCTTCGCGTTGGCTAACTTTTGGCTAGCTTAAGATTACGTTTTTCGTTGGTTCAAGCTTTTCGTTGGTTAACGATTCCGAACACTGACGCTTCGCTTTGGATAACTAACGCTTCTCATTGGCCAACGCTTCGCGTTGGATGTTTTACGGTTCACTTTAGCTTACGTTTCGAGTTAAACTAACACTTCCTATAGACTAACGCTTTTCATTGACCAACGCTTCGCGTTGGCTGACATGCGTTTCGCTTTAGCTTTCATTTCGCGTCGGTAAACGCTTTGCGTTTACCAACGCATCGCGTTGACCTAACGCTTCCTATTGACAAACGCTTCCCATTGCGCCAACGCGTTGCGTTGGCTGATTTACGGGTCGCTTAAGCTTACGGTTCGCCTTGGTTAACGCTTTGCGTTGTTTAATGATTCGCGTGAAATCACGCTTCGCAAATCACGGACGCTTCGCTTCGAATAACTAATGCTTCGCGTTGGCAGATTTACAGTTTGTTTTAGCCTACGTTTGGCGTTTGTAAACGCTTTGCGTTGATTAACTAACACTTTGCGTTGACCGAACGCTTCCTATTGACTAGCGCTTCTCATTGATAAACGCTTCGCGTTGGCTGATTTACGGCTCGCTGACGGTCTGCGTTGGTTAACGCTCTGCGTTGATTAACGTTCGCGTGACGTCAAGCTTCGCGAATCACCGATGCTTCGCTTTGAATAACTAACGCTTCTCATTAACCAACGCTTCGCGTTGACTGACTTACGGATCGCTTTAGCTTACGTTTCGCGGTTAGCGCTTTGCGTTTACCAACGCTTTACGTTTACCAACGCTTTCCGTTGATTTACTAAAGCTTCGCGTTGACTAACTTTTCGCGTCGCCTAACGGCTCGTTTTAAACAACGCTTTGCGTTAACAGCCGCTTCGCGTTGATTTACTCAATTATATAACTCAATATTTAAATATATAAAAATCGCAAGAACATTTATATAAATTTTTTTAAATGCAAGAACATTTTTACAGTCTCAAGAAAAATTATTAACACAAAACAAACATTTACAAATAATTCATATTTTATAAACATTGAATAGGCAGAAATATTCACAATTCAAACATTGATATACAACTCAGTATATGCTGGGTATTCAAACAATTAACTCAGTTAGTTGTTAAATTACTTGTTTAAATATTATAATGGTTTTTAGTTTTGAGTTCCAAAATATTAATTGATATTTTGTTTGTAGATATTTTTTTTATTTTTCTATTTTTATATGCATATTCCGAGTATCTATAAATTTTAGTTTAAATTTAGGTCTTTTATCTTACTTCTAGATAACGTCCATTAATTAACAGAATAGGATTGCGATAGTAATCAGGGTTTAGGCCTTGCGACCGAAGAGCTCTATTGTGATGCAGTCCTCTCAATAGTCCGTTCATATTTTCCAACTTGAGACAGTTTCTTGAATAACTTCTAGCATTTGTGTTTGAAAGTATTCATGATACATGAAAACTTACATTTTTAATGTACTCCCGAGCAAATATCCTGTTACTAGCCAATATTTATATTTATTTTTTCCAAGTTGCAAACACCAACAATTTTTTAGGTCTTCACAAAATGGCCTAATAAGTTCATTTCCGCACATTCGTCCATTCGTCCGTCTGTCCATTTATCTGCCCACCCGTCTCCACTTTAAACCGAATAAGATAACGAGCTTTTGTGTGTGTTCAAGAGGTAAAAAGTACCTTCAATTTTGTGAATGGGCAAAATCGGTCTATGCATCCTACTTGCGAAAGGAAGGTTTGAAAGATGGATATTTGTACCCTAACGGGCTGCAGGGACCGATTTGACCTATTTACGAACTTGAAGTTACTTACAAGTTGTACCGCAAAAAATATTCCCAACAGTGTTTTCCTAACATATGCTTTCAAGAATGCGTACGTGAAATTTCAGAACAGTGTATCAGAACTGCCCGTTTGTTTATACACATGAAAAATATGAGAAATTCGACTATTTAATATATTTAATTTCATAATAAGTTTAATAGTTATGGAGCTCAAAATAGGTTAGGTAATCATTTGCATGTTGCTTTTAATGAGAAATGTAGTTGAAATGAAACCCTGTCAGAATATATATGTGCGCAGCTCAGGTAACTTCAGGTAATGATACTGAAAATTTTAAAAAACCTTCATATTTAATCTTAATATTTATAAATAACTGAAAATAAACTCTACTAAAACATCTACTCGCTGTTGGACGAAACTAATTTTCTTATATTATGCTATTTTTATCACGAAAGAAAAAGAGACAGACATTTATCGTGGGATATAAAAAGGGTTACAGGTTAATTTATGAATATTGATTAACATTGATATATACGTTTATAGAAAATACTATTTATATTCCGAAGCAATTCCTCATCGAAGCTACCTTACTTATTTTCCACTTTTTTGCTACGAATGAATAATTTCCATCAGAAGCAGTCGCAATAGCCGTTCGTTTTATCTCTCTATATCTTCTTAAAAATACAAAAATATAAAATGCAGAGAGAGCACACCATATGGTCTGTTTTAGAAATCAGAAATTCATAAAATACATTATTAATCATTTTTAAAAAAACATTGAATTAGCACGTCAGTCTCATATATTCTTATGAATTTCTCATGTAAATGAACAATTTTACTCAGAGGCAATCGTGAGTCTAATGATAAAATTGCATTTTAATAAGCTTAATTAACAAAACAAGAATGATAGCAGAATGTTGCATGAGCCAGTTACTCAAAATTTTCTGACACCAGCCCCCGAACTATAACCTTTTCAGTTTAAATTGTTCACGCCAAGTGAACTCGTTTTTTTTTAATTTTATTTTTGCTGCAAAAAGTCAGTGTTACCCTGATACATACAGTACGTGTTTCACACTGTTTTTATTTGTTTTCTTGAAAAATATTGATTTTTGGTATTTTGAATCAATTACATAACAAATCTATAATTTACTGCGATATATTTTCGCGAATTTTCTGAAAGGAAATAGAGCTATTGGTCCCGTACCGAAGTCAAAATTTCGCATCGATCCTACCTAGTAGATGTCAAAAATCACCATCTGTAAAATTTATATATATATATATATATATATATATATATCTATGGACATATATATATATATATATATATATATATTTATATATATATATATATATATATATATATATATATATATATGATGATGATGATGATGAGTGTCAGAAGATAAACAGACTTTGACCAGCATGCTTCTCCATTTTTCTCGATCATGCTGTATGAACGAGGTTTTCTGTGTTTTCATGAAGTGGTAAAGATTTAATAAAACTGAGTTTTTTTCTCCCTCGTCCTTTTTTCCCATTCACTTTACCCAATAGTACCGTTGCTTCTAAGCCACTTCTAATAAACTATATATATATATATATATATATATATATATATATATATATATATATATAAATACATATATAAATACATATATATATTTATATATATATATATGTATATATATATATATATATTTATATATATGTGTGTCTGTAATCACTCTAGCGGTCACAGTTTTCGTTTTATCGGAATGAAATTTGGTATTTGAGGCGCTTTTAGTATTCAAAAGGTCAAATTCGTTAATGGGTAAAATCGAACAAGGGGAAAGGGGGGTTTAGAGGAAGGGGGAAACACAAAATTTGACATATCTCTCTTATTATTCAAAAAATAGAAAAATTTATAAGAAACAAAGTTGTAGGTATTATTCAGTTTTACTGTTATTTTGTTTCTTATCATTTTTTCTGTTACCCTAATGTTTAGAAGAAATATTGACGGTTTAAGATTGAAAATTAAATTCCTCACTATCTCTGTACACATTAGAGTTAGAGCAAATATGATAAGATGATGAATTGTTGCTACTTGATTTTCTCCAACTTTATTCCTTACGCATTTTTGATTGTTCTAATATTAAGAGAGATATTTTATATTTTGTGTTTTCTTCTTTCTTTATGCCCCCATTTCCTCTTGACGTATATCATTTATTAATAAAATTGGCCTTGTAAATACTAAAATCATATACGACATTTCATTTTGATTAGACTAACATTGTGACCGCTAGAAAGTGATTTATGTGTTATGGAAATTCGCTAAGTTGAAGCAGCTCCTGCGTAACGAATTTATTTTTGATTCGGTCAGTTTAGAATTTTGTATCCGACTAAACAGTTATTAATTTTTTGCTATTTTTCGTGTTTCCAAAAAAAAGTTTTTTTTTTGTTTCCAATTTCGATTGTGGAAGTGTAACCTTCGCAACAAAAACATTTTGATATAAAATTAATTTAGTTTATAATTAAGTAAAAAAAATTAAATCGAACAATAAATCTGTATTAATATCGATCGATTTTGTATTAAAATCGATCGAAGCACGTTTTTTGGAACTTGGATTGGAAAGTTGGATGCATCAACCAGTTTCATGTTTTGTCGCTCGGCCGGGTTGCTGGCATGATAATTTGTATGGATCTTCTCCAAGCAAGGTAATGTAAAAAAAATAAATCGATTTATTGTTCACGGTCGTGTTTGTTGGAAAAAATCATAATTAATTTAAATTTTCAAAAAAAATACAGTTCGCTGCTGAATTAGTAACCATTCATAAGTTCCAACAATGAAAATTTTATATTATTACATGTTAATAATATGACATAATATCGTGTACTCGAATTGACTAAGCCAAACTAATTTAAAAAACTAAACTAAGTAAAACTTTCTTAAAACACGAATAAAAAAAGTTGTTTTTTTATTAATTAGAGTCAAAATGACTGTTAGATCTTTTTTGAGGTTAATCATGTTTTAATCGTATCCCATGAAGTATTTTTCACCAAACCTGAATTGTTGAACAACGTTACGAAAGGTAATAAATAAGACTCATAATATTTAATACCAAGAAGGGTATCCAATCAATTGTATTTTAATTAATTTTTACTAGCGCAGAGCTTTTTTTTTGGGAAACAACGTTATTTTTTTGTCCAACCCGTTTTCTAAATTTAAATCTAGTTTTAGGCGACATGGAGAGTTACTGTCCCACTCCCAATAAACTTTGTATTCATTATTAACTAGGCAAAAACAAAGATTGGTTTAAAGTCCAATAAATTGTCTTTTTAACTAACCTTCATTAGCTCAGATTTTAGATTGAATATACCAAGAGCATATCTTGGTACACTCCTGCAAGTACAAATAATTAACAAGCAGAACCGCTACTTAACACATGATTTTCTTGCAAATTTCGTGGTAAATATGAATTGCATACAGGAAAATCGAATTACTAATCACGAATCTGAATAATGAACTAATTATTAAATTTGAAACAGATTTAATGATATGAAATTAATGTAATGGCTTGTACACCGTATTGAGTTTTATCTTGTTAATCGGCCTTCTTATATTCAATATAATAATAATAATAATATTTTATTCCATAACCCTTAGTAATACATAGTACATTTCAAATGTTGTTAGTAAGAATTTTATATATTTGCTTAATATCTAGTGTTAGTCAGTAAATGAATTTAAATCTATTTAAGTGATATGGACCTTATTTTGGGAATAGGCCTCCCCCAACCTTTTCCACCTTTCTCTATCCTTGCTCTGGTCGATCCAATCTCTCCCCACTGCCTGCACGATGTCGTCTGCCCATCGCTGATTTGGTCAACCGGTTTTTCATTTGCCTGATGGTCCTTTCCATTTGGTGGTCTCTATTGTCCACCTTCTATCTGTGTAGCGAGCAATGTGACCAGCCGATTTCCACTTTGTTGTTAGTGCATGTCTCAGTGCATCCGTAATTTTTGTTCTCTTTCTTATCTCCTCGCTTCGCACCTTTTTTATTTTTCTTATTCGTAGTATACTTCTCTCCATTGCTTTTTGTGTATTCTCTATTTTTTGTTTAATAAGTTTTGTGAATACCCATGTTTGACAGGTAGCCATGTAGGAGGCATGGCCTAATGCGGTGTCCATGACATTTTTTTCATGCGTAGGCTATAGTTGCCTTTTAATAATTCTTTTAGTGACCGAAACTTTTTCCATGTTAACTTTATTCTTCTCGTCACTTCTTCTAGGTTACTGTTTGTATTGAAAAAAAAATTCACTATAATAGTTCTGTCAAAACTTAACCGCTTTTATATTAAAGCTCTTTGTTTCTTGGTTGCCTTGGAAATAATACTTTGCTTCTTGGCTGTCGCTTCTTTTAAATATTCTATTCATTCCATCATGTTATTAACGGTTACACTATAGTTATTTGAAACTTCGATTCTCCCGTCAAACTTAGAAAATAAATTGTAAACGTGTCATTTACTTCAGAAACTAGCCCCCCTTCTCCCGACGCAGAAACAGATTTTATAAGTTTAAATCTTTTGAATGTTAGTCTGTGGCATCGTACATTCCAAACGAATGAGCCCATGTCAATGAGATTTTTTCTATTTGAAGGCTGGTTGACTAGGGGTGGTTGTTAGATATGTTTGATGAAAATATATCCACCCATTTTAATAGTCCAAGCGGCGACCGTAAAATAGTGACTTCAGTCACTTGCGCAGGCAATCCTTCGAGGCAACCATCCAACAGCGGGGATTAATTTTCCAATAAAAATAATCCCTATATTATACAAATTCTACATATACTGAATGAAACTTAATTTATTCTTAATAGATAAATCCGTATATACAATAAAAATTTCCTCATACCCAAAAGTATCTATTTGTATGAAAAGCGCTAAATTCAATTTAATTTTAATTCGATTATGATATAACATGTTTTTTTTTGTTCCATAATTATATTTCTATACTTTTTGTCTATGTAATATGTAATTAATAAAATATATCGAAAAAAATTCGAACAATGCGAACGAAAATGCAGTGGAAACCGTTTAAAACGATGTCGAAAGGAGCGTTAATATTATAGTAATAATAATCTTTATGAATTGTTATCAATGCGTACAATGCGTAGTACAGAACACATCATTTTAGTGTGATTGAGCAAATGAAAGAAATTTGAGATATGCAACAATGGCATACCTCATCCTTAATGGATTATTCCAGCAATAACTTAGTGCTCCTATGAGCAACCATAGAAAACTATAGGATAGATGGCTGTCGGGTGATCATATACTTAACAAGTATCAAAAATGATTTTGTCTTGTATAAGGGATCTATCATATTATGCACGAATATAATTCCGACGTTCAGAGAAAAAATATAAAGTAACCTTACTTATCTCGGCCGTCAAATACATATATTCAGTATAACATATATAGTGTTTAAACATTTTTGTACATTTAATAAGCTGACTTGTTTTAACAGTGATCAAGTATTATTTTCAGGTGTTGCAAGTGTAAATAACCCCATTTAAATTATTAACATCTTGTCTGAAATGTATCGAAATGTTTCCAATTTAAAAAAATCTGTCCAGATAACCAAGCAAACTGGGGTTCTTTTGATCAATTTTGCAATATTTTTGTACCAAATTCATTCTGTTTTCAAAAACCAAATGTACAAATTGAATAAAAATTTTTGTAAAAAAGATACCACTTAAGTGGTTGGTAGTGCGTATATCGTGAAACAAGTTTTGTTTCAATTTCGAATTTCGATTGCGAACTAAATTACAACTAAATTGCACAACAGTATCACTGACATCTGTTGGGTACCTAATCACAGTGCCATTCCAGGGAACTGTCGACGAGCTAGCCATAAATGGTACAAAGCTACCCAACACGATCAACATGAAACATCTCGGTGTACCTCTGCAAACTGCAAGTAACTCTTGAAATACAAGGTGGCGAGAGGAGTCCACTTGCGGTACCACCAGGAAATTTTGGCTAGAGTACAACTCAAGACGTTCCGAACATATTATCTATGTAACGATATCGTCTATAAGCAACATTAAAGCAGCCATCATACGACATTGGCTCGGCGGCAGACTTGCAGAACGCCGGCAACTGCTAGTGTGCTATAACTATCGCAAGAACTACCATTGTGAGGAGGAGGAAGGGACAATGGCTCAAATTCTTTGCCACTGCCTTGCTCTTACTATGAAGAGCTATAATAACCGCTGCCTTGCTCTTACTATGAAGAGCTATATAACCGCTAGAACCAAACCTATCACTGATTAACTGAAACCTATTAACTCAATTATGTAGAATCCACTTAAGATTCTTATGAGTTTGGTGGAATTCAAATAACACATTAATCTCACTGTTCTTAATTTTATTTAAAAAGGCCAAATTTTTTTCCAAATGAAAAGCGAGACATTCGCAATCAGTTAAGTTAAAGTCAATCAAGTTAAGGTAAATTACCAGTTCAAGTGGCCGAGCCAGTGGGCATAGTTATATACCAGTCGGTATAGTTCCTATCATAATCGGCTTCAGCCGCATATCCAACCGAAAAATTCCTTCCACTCCACTCACATCCTCACATCCTTAGGCATCACAATGGACCTTATGGTCGAAGTGCAGCCCGTCCAGGGCGGCCTCTACCATCTATCTATCTATCTAAGTTTAAAATGCACGGTATACGTAACCGTTTCGCATATAGGTACTCTATTTATTATAAAACACGAAAACTGTGCTTTTGGTCCAAAAAAAAAAAAACTTATGAAGTTGAACTTAAAAAATTAGTTTCAAAAAACGTACAATAGTGATTTTTTAAGAAGTTGTTAATATTTAAGAGTGATAGTTTGATTCCACTCAGTCTTCCATCAACTATCACCAGAAATAATTTATAATAACTGACAACGGAAATCTTCCGTAGTTTAATATATAGTATATTTTATCACAAAAATTTAAACACCCGTGATGTTATACTAGATATTTGTGATTAGCGTAGCTGCAATAAGAAAGTTTACTAGTTCCATAGAAAGTTCCATTGTCTCCGTTCCTAAGTAATATCTTCATGACAGATCTTGAAGAAAAAGCCAAAAACGATTTCAACTATTTTCCAAATGTATGGCACTGATACGTCGATGATGTTTTTACTATTTTTGATACGAACAAAGAAAATCTGCAAACGTTTTTAGAGAACTTAAATAAAATGTACCCATCGATAGAATTTACAACCGAAATAGAACAAGGAGGGTCGATTCCGTTTTTAGATATAAAAATTATTAAAAATAACTAATAACACTAATAAATTAAAATTCGATATCTATAGAAAAACTACACATACTAAACCATACATTACAGCCGATTCAACAACCAACCTCAACACAAAATGGCTGTTTTTAATTTATTAGTAAACAGGCTCCTTAAAGTTCCACTGTCAACGAAAAACTATTTTAAAGAACTAAACCATATTAAACAAATTGCAATCTTTAATGGCTTTAAATCTATAATTTGGTTCCCAGAACTAAATTTAAAATTTTACGAAACAATTCCACCATACTAACACACGAATATGACAACGCTGAACAAAAGAAATGGTGCAAACTAATATATTTCACCCCTGCACAAATAAAATCACATGAGAATTAAGTGATCATAACTTGAAAACAGCGCTTGTTAGTAAAAATACAATTAAACAGTTACTGGGTAACCCTAAGGATAAAATTGGCAATAAAATTAACAATCGAGCATATATGGTGTCAGTTGTCAAAACTGTTCGAAAATTTAAAAAGAACATCTGGCTCATGTGAAATTTGTAAGGACCGAAAAATCGTGTATAGCTGCGCGCGTTATTAAAAACAACCATAAAATTGACAAATTTAATTTAAAACTACTGAAATCGGTACAAAACCCCACAAAATTAGATGCATACGAAAGTATCTACATACACAAATTGAAAAAACAGATAATGAATTTAGACAATGACCCAATTCCAAATTCTGATTTAATAAAATTAAACCATTTTCAAAATTTAATACCAAGGTTTGCTTCGATCAACACCCTCATGCTCACCTTAGTGACAATAACAACGCCGCATGATCGCAAAAGGATACCACCAATAAATGGGTGGAGTTCTTCACACATTTAATTCTTGGGTCAGTCAACTCAAATAATCCTTCAGGTCAGATCATATCCTCAGTCAGATCATATAAAAGACAAAACTTTTTAAATATCATTGTGAGACACGCACCATATTAGCAACGAGCAACATATCTCTCACTCCATATCCCAGAGATAGTTACGATTAGCTAATTCATACTGATGATCACTACCTTGTAGTCGAAATACGTATTTATAAAATACAAATAAATGTTCTAGAAATTGGGGCAAAATTTGAAATGTAATTTCGAAAAACCTATAGTTTTCTTTGATTATTTTAATAATACTGTCGTTACGATTGGTTTTCACTGTATTCATCGACTATGAACTACATATGTCGTTTGAATTTAAAATAATACAACCTATCACATACATTACATTGAATGGCTTAATTAAAAAATATATTTCTATAATGAAAATGAATAACAAAATTACAAAAACAAAAACAAAAATTCTAATAAAAATGTGAATGGAAATATCGTGTGTTGCAAGGGAAAAATATAGATTGATTTTTATATATATGAATTTTTTTGTTTGTTGATTTATTATATGTATGAAAATTTTGTTATAAATTTTAAGATATTAGGATTCCCATATTATTTTTTCTTGAAAATTACGAATTTGCGCACATATTCTACGTAATACACGTAAAAATGTTATTTCCTTATCAGATAACTTATCAGATAAAATATAGTTTTTGGGTATTATGTGTACATTTGAGTTTATGTAACTATACAAGGTAATATGGAAAGCTCGCATCGAGTTGTTCAGAGCTAAATTAACTAAAGTTTAAATATTAGATTATCAAATGATAATTAATGAGAACTCTAGGTTTTTGAAATAAAATTTTAAATTCGTCCCAATACCTAGCTCAGCTTTTGTATTATAAATACTTATTTCGACTACATAGTAGTCATTATTATTATTAATTAGCTAATTTACTTTCTGACAATTAGAAATAGATAGAAAATCGAAATCAATAGACAAAAAATAAAAATAAAATAAAAAATTGAACGAAATAAATTTTATTGAAATTACTCTTGTTAAAATTACTTTCATTCAATTTACTCTTGTTAACATCACTCTTATTAAAATTACTCTTATATTGTCTCAGGATATGTTATTCGTTGCTAATTTGGTGATAGTTTCACGACGTTTCTTGGTTGTGCCTTGCTTATATATGTTTGACCGACGTTTGACTCTATTCCAAGATCGCTCGTGATTGGTGCTAAGTTATGCGTGGCGCAGTAAACGGGGTTTTGTATTTTGACATCTATTGATTTCGATTTTCTATCTATTTCTAATTGTCAAAGAGTAACTTACGACTAGCTAATTTATACTGATGATGACTACTTTGTAGTTGAAATACGTATTTATAATACAAAAACTGATCTACATTTTGGGTCGAATTTAAAAGTTTATAACTAAAGTATGTTTACAAATTAGAGTTAAGAAGAGCAGAGTTGGTTTTAATTCTTTAATGCTTATGTAATATTCAAACTTCGCTAAAAAATTACTTCTTGTTAAGGACTTAAAAGGTAAAATTTCTTCTTAAGGATTAAACTCGCATAATATATACAGCTAAAACTCAGCAATCTCCTATTAAACAATAAAAGTAAACTGGATAAGAAGAAAAACTTCGGCATCTACAAATTGTCCTGTAAATACGGTGGGGTATACATCGGTCAAACGGGCAGAAGCTACTATATCAGAGAACGCAAACATCTAAGAGCCTATATGAACAAAAAATAAATAAAAAAATAAAATAAAATACAGACGAATTGAGAACCATCCTCCTTTTTGAAGTCGGGTTAAAAAAGATGATTCCTCGTTCGCTAATCATCTATTGAAACAGGATATAATCCTCTGTCAAGTATGGAGATCCTTCACATTGCTACGAAGTGTTCCAGGATGAATATCATAATATAATAATATTTTAAAATTTACGTGGTGGTGCTAAATAAGTATCCTAAAATAACCATAAACTTCCACAAATTTACGCTGAATACAATTAATAATTAATTAACAATTAATATATACAGCCCTTTGTGTAACTGACTCACTCACTCACTGACTCACGTAGACAAATTTTAACCCACTTCTTGACATGCTAGAAGGATGCAGTTTTTTACATTCGACGATTTATCTTCCAACTTACCGGAAAAACCTCCCAAAAATATCTTCTTTACTTCTATTCATGCTAGAAGGGTGCGGTTTTTTGCATTTTGCAAGTGGGTCAAAGGGTAAGTTTTAATTAAAGCTGAATTAATTTCTAATTATTATTACCTTTAATGGAACAATCGTTGAGGATGTTAGGAGAGAAGAAGACAGTTTATTTCACTCCTTCCGCTTAGTTGCTCCGTGAACACACCTGTACTTCCCAATAATTTCTAATAAATAGTTGAATTGGGAAAATGGCAGACGATGTTCGGAGTATGGCGAACTAGCCGAATGTTTTAAATCCATTTTCGAATTGTACGTCCTATGAGACTCCATTGAAATTTGAGGGAGTTTTTTTCTGACTCGATAACAAAGTATTATTTCTATAATAAACCGAAAGCTATTGGTTGATGTGTTTACTCATAACTAGTTCTGATTTTCTAGTGCTATTTCGCTCCAGTCACCTACGCAATGCATTTTTCTTCTGTATGGGAACCCTAAAAGACATGATATTATATGTGCATACATGTGTGTGCGGTTATGGAAATTTTATTGAAGAAAATATATGCATAGAAAATAGATTATATATTGCATTTTTTTATTACATCGAAAGATTATACTTTTCGATATCATGTGTGCTGCTTACTTGTTTGGAAAAACAATTTTTATGCTACATCAAGTTATTGAGCTTTTAAATTAAAATATTATTGAATTCTATCAATTTTTATATTTTTAAATTTAATTTTCAAATTTAATAAACATAGAAAGAGTGTCATGAATTACTAGCAAATATACTCATTCTAACATTGAAAAATAGATTATGAGCATCAAGTGATTTTATCAATCGACCAGAAGTACCAAAAATTACATTGACCTTTTAAGTGTAGTTTAGACTAGTAACCAAACATAACTAGTTTAGCATTTCGGTTTACAGCGATGGGAGTCTCAATTGCTATTCGTTTTATTCCGAATATACTGGGTGACCCATTTTAAACGGGCCCCGCTAATAACTCGTCAGGGTGCCCCAATCGAAAAAATGGTAGAAAGTTGTAGGATATCGAGGGGGAAGTCGGATGGGATCTTGGATTTGACCTTGAACTCAATTTTCAACGGTCAACTTTGATTTTTTAAATAGGAATGGGAATTTTCAGAATGGTCCGTTTGGTTGGGGTAACGAAGATCATCTCAAGGTCAAACGATGACCCAATTTAAGCGGGCACCGCTAATAACTCGTCAGGTAAGGCCCCAATCGAAAAAATGGTAGTGACAAAAGTTGTAGGATATCGAAGGGGAAGTCGAATAGGAGGGTAATCAATCCCCCTTCTCACTATCTATTTTACATATCAATAATTGTTTTTGTGAACTTTTTTAATTTTATCAGAATATGGAATACAAAAATACGATAAACATTTTTAATATAAACATTTTTATACGTAAGCCTGATATTTACAGAAATATTTAAATAAATATGATCATGTTCTCAGACACATAATGACGAATATAACAAATATCATCGTAGCAACGTTTGATTTAATATTCGATTTAGATGACGAATTTTTTTTATTTGCGCTTTGATTATTTTCCTTGTTCGAGTACCATTTATGGTCATCTCTATTACAAGTTAAATTTCTATTGTAATATAAACCCTATCCCTCAGCTCAATTCAACCAGAAAAGAAGGAACTACTCAATTCAACCTGTATATTTTTTTTATTTTAATGTTTTATGTATGCTCACGCATAACTATTTGCAGAGTAGTCCGATTTTGATAACTATTTTTTTGTTGGATAGGGAATTATTCAAATTTGGTCCCATATAAATTTGAAAAAAAATTTCAAATTTTAGTCAGAAAAAATAAAAAATAAATAAGACTTCCCAGTGCTTCCACTAAACAACAAATATCATAATCGCAGTATATTGTCTGTATGTAAACACTTTGAAAGGACTTAATATCGTTAATATATATATATATATATAAAATTTTCAGATTTTTTTTAATGCTTTTCATAATTTTGAGTTGGCGCCAAACAAACAAAATATTACAAAATGTAATATTTTTTAATATTTACTTTTAACCGAAAATCAGATTCACCCTTCGCCCATTTCGAAGGAGATTTTTTGGCGCCGACTCAAAATTATTTAGGTATTTACATTAGTGTAAGACTTAGTTAGATTAAAAAGGTTATTGTTTATTTTTTGCTGTTCAGTTACTTTCTTCTTTCGTCGGTTCTATTTTTTGTTAAAAAGTTTTTATTTTTCACTTTTCAGTGCCTTTCTTTTTTCGTACATGCTATAGTGTCATTAGAACTACATTTTCAAAGATAGGCAGTTTTGCCCATTTTGCCCCTACATGTTCCGATTTTGCCCATTAACGAACTTGACCTTACTGTTTTGCTCTACACAATACACAAAAATAAGTTCAGCTCGTTATCTCTTTTCGTTCTTAAGTTATCGTGTCCGCAGACAGACAGACTGACGGACTGACAGAGGGACATGCGGAAATGGACGAATTCGGCCATTTTATAAACACATGCCAAAAATTTATACCTAAGATCAATATTTTCAAGTGTTACAAAGTCGTGATCAAACTTAATATACGTTGTATATTTACATATACTGAGTATACAAAGTATTAACGGCCTCATTTACCATCTTAAAATTATATTTTGGAATTTTCAGGGATATGCTACAATAATACTGATTGACTGAAAAACGGTTGTATACTGTGTAATACAATTTTATAGTAATTATGATTTTTCTGATTGATAAATTTTAGTCAATCACTGAACTTTCAATATTTATTTACAGTAAAATTATTCAGGTAATGCGGAAATAGTTTTTTATGAATAAGTGTTTTATTTTATTCGGTGAATTAGTTTTCTAAGTTTTTTATTTATTCCTTCTTGCTAATGTTTCTTTAACATGAATTCATGATCAAATAAACATTTTACTATTTCCGCTGAATAATTAATAGAGACTAAGGGTGCATTCGTCTTGAACGCTCACACGTTTATAAGCACAAATTATTAGTCTTTATGTTAGCCTACGAACGCTTAGAATCAATCAGAAAATATCGTTCGTTTTGGACGTTGTGAGCGTTAGTGAGTTAATAAAGCGTCGGAAAATAGAAATAGTAAACGTTTTACCAGATTCTGAATCATTTAAATCGATCGAAAATAATCTGGGTAAATAGTTATCCATTTTTACTGCTTTGTCAACGCTCACGTAGCATTCGTTTTGATAAATAGAGTAAGCGTCTGTGAGCGCGCTGAAAGCGTGTGAGCGAAATTGTAAGGTAGATGTTTGTTATATTAAATAATTATTATTTAAATAAATAATAAATATATATAAAAGATATAATTGATCTTTATTTATTAAAATTGATCTTTTTAATTTGATTTATGAAATGTTATTATTTTAATATGTAAATTACCAAGGTTGTTAACATTCAAAGCAACCGTGATAATAGAGGGAAGTTATAGTTGAAATGCAACAGATAAAAATGAGGAACAAAATTATAATAATAATATAATGGTGAAGCAACACCGCTACAATTACAACCTTAATCTATACATATTTCGGTTATACAATTCGGTTATACAAGTTATAGGTTACCTTCCCATATATCAACACACTTCGCGGATATAAATGTGTTAACAGATAGTTTTACATTAACTATAGGAAGTGCTAATATCCATTGATATTTCTAATATTGTTAACTTTGACTTTATTTTGGGTTGTACTTAAAAGAAACTTTAAAAATAAACATAATTTATTCTTGCTGTTGATATAAAACTTAACCATTGAACGACAGTATACCAAATGTACAGATTTATGTCATTGTTAAGTATGCCTAAAGCGTATTCCACGCCAACCCGACAATCGTGTAAACGATACCGGGTATACGACATAAGTTTTAAAAGTAATAAAATGTTTCACCTTAGGCCGAAATCGGGTCGTAATCGTTTAACGGACCATCGGACAGCCGATTGGAGGGCCGACAACTCCCAATGCTGTGGGCGACTGAAAAAAAATTGACAGAATTTGCAGATGTGTGAGTCGGTTTACATGCTAGACTGCTAGTCGAGTATGTATGAATAGATCTAAGTTAAGTGTCGTGATCGGTTAATGCCCGTTTCCACCAACGAAGTTAAAAATTTGAGCTTAGTTTAAACTCTAATCAACGACATTTTTCATTCCACCAACAGCATTCAAATTATTTGAACGACAATCACTCTAACCGCGTTCAAAAAGAAGATAATATGATATTTCATAGATAATTTCATAATTTATGATGCTGTAACAATAATATTTTTTTAATAATCGTCTATCGTTTAATATTTGTTTTAGTTTTATATCATTTTATGTTATTGTTTTATTTCGCTTTTGTATTTTATTATCATTATTTTCTAATATTTAGGTTATGTTATATAACTTGAAAACTACCAATTACTTAAGTATAAGTGCCTGTTGTCCAATCATATTAACTGTTAACAAAAGAAAAAAATTCGTTACGCAGGAGCTATGTCAACTTAGCGAATTTTTTTAGAATCCACAAATCACTCTCTAGCGATCACAATTTCAGTCTGATCAAAATGAAATGTCGTTTATGATATGATTTTAGTAGGCAGTATTCCCATAGAGAAAGAAGTAAACATTAAATATAAAATATCTCTCTTAATATTAAACCAATCGAAAAATGTATAAGGAATAAAGTTGTAGAAAATCATGTTTGCTACAATACATTATCTGATCATTTTTGCTCAAACTGGAATGTGTACAGAGATATTTCGGATTTTAATGTTCAATCTTAAACCGTCAATATATCTGTAAAAATTAGAGTAACAGAAAACATGATAAGCAACTTAATTGTAGAACTAATTTTCTACAACATTACTTCTAATATATTTTTCGTTTTGTCCAATATTAAGATAGATATCAAATTTTTTTTCCCCCCTCCCTCTAAACCTCTCTTGCCACTCGTCCGATTTAACCCATTTATATATATATATATATACATATATATATATATACATATATATATATATATATATATATATATATATATATATATATATATATATATATATATATATATATAAATTTTTCAGATGCTGATGTTTGACAACTACTAGGAGTAGGATCGATGGGCATTTGAAGAAATTTTTGCGAAATTTTGACATCGATAAGCTACCAATAGCTATATTTCCTTTTGGAGGAAATTCGGCAATAATAGAATTACAATACATAGAGCGTGACCTGAGCAGAGAGTTTTTTTTTGAGCTCAAACAATGGAAGATGAACTTGATGGAAACGAAAATAATTTGTAAAAAGTTCAAACTGAGTTCAATATTGGAACAAGTTCACAGGAACCAAGACGATTCCACCAAACAATTTCATAATATGATCTTAGTTTGAACTCTGATCAACGACATTTTGCGTTCAACAAAGTTCAAGACGTTTTGAACAATTTCAATGAGGTGAACGATGTTTATTGTGAACACCAATTTTTATCCGATTAACAATTTTTAACAACATTCAACCAAAATAATGCACTATTGACTAAAACGCCGTAGTTTAAATAATTATATTCTACAGTATATGCAAAACAATGTATTATTATCGGCGAGGGAAATGCTATAGATAGATAAATGGTAGAGGCTGCCCTGGACGGGCTACACTTCGAACATAAGGTCCATTATGATGCCTAAGGATGTGAGGATACGAGTGGAGTGGGAGGAGTTTTTATGCAGACTAGAAATTGGTAGAATATGCGGCTGCAGCGGACTCTGATAGGAACTATGCCGATATTCATCTGGAGTTCGTGAAGGAAACTGCAGAAAAGCTTCTCAATCATAGCCGGTTACTTCGTTCTTGTCCATACGCCGACAGTTTAGTCAATTAACAGCCCCTTTTTTATTGTTCAATAATTGACAAACTGTCGATATAATACACATTAATCAGAAATTTAAAGAAAAAATTAATTTTATGATTTGTACCATATCGAGCTTAAATTAAAATTATTAAAATTTTCAGCCAATTCAAATTATATTTAGTTCTGAACTTCATACGAAAAAAATTTTAAATCTTTAGATCAAACAGTACACATTTTCATATTTTTACTATATTAGGCGGTCAATTATAAAATCAATTTAGACAGTATTACTTCTGTGGAAGTTATTTATTTATTTAATATTTGTTTATTATAAATATTTATTATAAATAAACAAATATTAAATAAATAAATAACTTCAACAGAAGTAATACTGTCTAAATAAATAAAAAATTAGAATAATATGAAAAAGTTGGCTATTACGTCACAATCGTCTTTGGTGTAGCGGAAGCATACTGGACTAGATATCCAGAGACCCGAGGTTCGATTCCTGGTTGACGAGTTAATTTTTTCATATCAGTATTTAATTTAATTAAAATTCAATGACAATGAAATTTGTCGGAGTATACGCTAAAGTCTTCTACAGTTTGTCATACGTAACCGAAAGGAATTTGGACAAACATGTTGACGCGAAAGTATACACAAATAAACAAATATTAAATATATAAAATCAATAATAATCATTGATACAAAATATATAGACTTATAGTACGCAAACACTCAAAGTTCAGTAACAGAACATAAACTTGAAGAAAGAGAAAATAAGGATCAAAGTAAGTTCAAATTTTCACGTGAACTATGATTTGAACCGCCTTGCTGTAAATGGGCATAGTTGTCGTTTATAAAACTGTTGGTGTGAAATAATCCTAACGCTTAAATACACAGTTGAATTACAAACGTGAACCTATTTCGAACTTTGAACATTACATACACTTTAAATTCAAGTTTTAAAATATGAAACAAACCATATGAGTTTTTTATAAAAAATCTGCGTATATATATTTTTCTACTATATATAAAAATGATATTTCTATTCACATAAATTCAATTCATTTTTGAAGAAAATCCAATAAGAAAAATAAAAAACAACAAGTGAAAACAACACTAACTGAGTTAACTGCTCAAATTCCCGGTATATACCAATGTCAATTCACGAATTATTTATTTTACTTTTTACACAAACACAAATCTCTACAAATGCAAAGCTATATATTGTTTTGTAATCAAGAGTAATTACAGATATTTAAATACCCGATATATACTGAGTTGTATGTCTATGTTTTCACTTGTTATGTTTTATTTTTCTTATTGGATTTTCTTCAAAAATAAATTGAATTTATTTGAATAGAAATATCATTTTTATATATAGTAGAAAAATATATGTTTCAAGTTTATAAGTTATTCAGAGACGGAGATATGAGCTTCTAAAATGACAAAAATTGGCATTTTAAAAATTTCAAAAACTTCCACAACCGCCGAATTTGAACGGATGAAGCTCACATTGTGTAAATCGTTTTTTTTTTCTAAGCACTATCGATAAATAAATCGGCTGCCAAATCGATGGCATGAGTGCGCACGTTCATACGTTTTTGTCGAAAAGTAATGGATCGGCCCAATGGATCTATATATATATATTTATATATAAATATACGTTTATGTGTCTATGAACACTTTAGAGGTCAGTTTTAACCGATTGGAATAAAATTGGTATTTAAAAGGTTCGTTCATGAGTAAAATATGAAAAGGGGGGTGGGGGTTTAGAGAGGAATATGACAAGTTGAAAAACAATATTTGGCATATCTATCTTAATATTGAAATAATCGAAAAATTTATAAGAAGTGAAGTTATAGATTAGTTTTTGTAATTAGTTTTACTATATTTTTGTTTCTTATCATTTGCATCATAGTTTGAGATTGAGATTTAAGTATACAGCAATTCAAATATTTAACTACTAATTCGTAGTAGTGTAACATATTTCTATAAATATATTTGCTTAACCTTTCGTTACATGCATCATTTCGATGAAAAAGTATTATACGTATTTTCGAGATCGTTTTTCTTAACGTAATTATTTATGTTTGGGTTCAAATATTTATATTTCCCTGATGCAGAGCGGTACGATGCACTAGGTTTTAGAGAAAGTCTCTCTATATGCATTACGTTATATACTTTGCAAATATCGTAATTTGTGTAACGCTTCGCGATTCTTTTCATTTGTTTATTTAGATTTTAGAGTAAACCATACAAATATATATTCGTTTGTATAAGGAAATATAAAAGTTTGTATACTTAAGACTCTCAATGTTTGAGATTAACATTTGTATAAAGGCCGGGTTACACGGCGCGAGCTACTGGCGTTGGCAGTAGACAGCTACTGCCATTTGTACTGGCATGACAGTAGCTCGACTCATCTCACCCGGTCATACGAGTGCGAGCTGCTGGCGTGACAGTAGACAGCTACTGCACCTCTATACTCGCATGTATCATGTCCCGTGCAACGTTGTCGCAAAATACACGAATGATCATAGTTCATACCACAATAAAAGCGCTTACAAAAATACTTTGCGCTGAAATACTTGGATCTGTTGCAGTTTCCCTTCACGAACTCAGCATAGTTCCTATCAAAGTCGGCTGCAGCCGCACACGTACCAATTCCTTCTCTGCATACGAATTCCTGATCCTCCACTCACATCATAAAAATGTAAAGTAAAATGTAATAAAGATTGAAAAATAATGATGTGGGTGGCCTCTGTTATAGCCCGTTGTGTCTCAAATACGGAGGTTAAATCCTATTATTATTATTATTATTACTTCGATCTGTTCAAGCGACGCTTTACGCTGATCTATGTTCTTATAATTAGGATCCAAACAATTCCATAAGTTGGCCTTGTATTGTTGATCCTTGTATAGGGGACCACAAAAGTTTAAATTTAGCTCGGAAGTCCATCTATCCGCTGTCTTGTTTATTTGTCGAAACCAGATAAACACGTGAAGCAGCAGAGAATGCACCCGGAGTGTGCTTGAGCGTACGAGCTACTGTCATTTCTGTTAAAAACGTGCGAGTTGACGTTCGAGTCACAAACGAGTGGCGTGTCGGGGGAAGGCGAATGGCGAGTAAAAACAAAAAAGTGTTATAGTAACTGCCAGCTACTGACCGACTCGCACATGACAATAGCTCGCCTCACCCGATTACACTGTGCAAGTTCCTGCACTGCAACCAGCCAAGTAGCCAAGCGGTCTAAGGCGTCATTTCTGCGCAGTATGCAGTGCTTGGAAACTGGAAGGTTATGGGTTCGAATTCCGACATCGGCAGTTTGTCAATTATAAAAAAAATTAAAAAAAAAGGGCGGTTGAATGACTAAACTGTCGGCGTATGGACAAGAACAAAGTAACCGGCTATGCTTGGGAAGGTTTTCTGCAGTTTCCATCACGAACTCCAGATGAATATCGGCATAGTTCCTATCATAGTCGGCTGCAGCCGCATATCCTACCAACTCCTAGTCTACTCACAAATTCCTTCCACTCCACTCACATCCTCACATCCTAAGGCATCACAATGGACCTTATGGTCGAAGTGTAGCCCATCCAGGGCAGCCTTTACAATCTACCTCTACCTCTCCTGCACTGCAGTAACTCGCCTTGTCAGCTCGCACGCTAGCTTGCACCGTGTAACCAGCCCTTAACGCTTCGCATTACGGCGATTTTATAAGCATAGTGTTCAGTGTTAGATGTTGATAGGCATAATTCGCGTTACAGTGTATTTATACAGTGTAGCGTTAGGATTTAGAGATAGTTTCGTTATGCTATATCCGATAATTTTTTTCAAAAAGTTTTATTCACTTAACGCTTCGCCGCTATGGTACATTTCGATGTGCGTATTAATGTTATTTTTATTTAAATTTTCTTAACGATTCAGGCACAGAATGACTATACAATTTTGAAAAAAGGATATTACTTATGTGGCCCACATTCTGTGTATAATAATATTTAGGAAAATGCCAATATTAAGGTAAATGCAAAAAATTGTTTATTTTTGTCTTTTTTCTGTTACGCTATAAAGGATAGACATTTTTACCCATTTGCCGGGGAAATGTTGCAACACAAACAATGCGAAATGTAATGAGTTTAAGAAAAGAAGCTTTTTTTTCTTCTTTCTTTTACGGTTTCAAGGATAAACATAACCCCCCCCCCCCCACTTTTGCTGGAGAAATGTTTAAACACAAACTATGAGAAATTTATGAAAAAAAGTTTTCGATAAAAATTGTTTATTTAAAAAACTATATTAATCACAACAACACTCGTCACAACAGTGTTCATTGTTCACTTTTTTGCAAGTATTGTCTTTAGATATTTTACTCATGCATAATAAAAAATACATTGCTTTATTTACTGCATACTTTTTAACAAAATACAAATTTATTAGTTTTAGCGAATTTCCTGAGAAGAAATAGAGCTATTGGTCCCGTACCAAAAGAAGTCAAAATTTCGCAAAAATTTCTTCAAATGTCCATCGATCCTACCTAGTAGATGTCAAAAATCACCATCTGTAAAATTTATGTATATATCTATGGACATATATATATATATATAGATATACATATATATATATATATATATATATATATATATATATATATATATATATATATATATATATATATATATATATATGTCTGTAATCACTCTAGCGGTCACAGTTTTCATTTTATCGGGATGAGATTTGGTATTTGAGGCGCTTTTGATATTCAAAAGGTCAAGTTCGTTAATGGGTAAAATCGGATCAGGGGAAAGGGGGGTTTAAAGGGAGGGGGAAACACAAAATTTGAGATATCTCCCTTAAAATTTGAAAAATCGAAAAATTTACAAGAAGTAAAGTTGTAGGTACTAAGTTTTATTGTAATTTTGTTTCTTATCATTTTTTCTATAACACTAATATTTACAGAAATATTGACGGTTTAATATTGAAAATTAAATTCCTTAATATCTCTGTACACATTAGAGTTTGAGCAAAAATGATAAGATGATGAATTGTAGCAAATTTGATTTTATATAACTTTATTTCTTACGCATTTTTCGATTGTTCTAATATTAAGAGAGATATTTTATATTTTGTGTTTTCTTCTTTTTTTATACCTCCCCCATTCTCCTCGACGTATGTCATTTATTAATAAAATTGGACTTGCAAATGCTAAAATCATATATGACATTTCATTTTGATCAGACTAAAATTGTGACCACTAGAGAGTGATTTATTCTAAGGAAATTCGCTAAGTTGAAGCAGCTCCTGCGTAACGAATTTTTTTTATTTAAATTTACTCAACCAAAACGGTTTATACAATAATTACGCTTTGAAAGCATAAAGTTTAGATCTAAATAATTCATTTTATACCTTTGTGACGATTTATAGCACATAAGAGTTAAAATTGTACATACCGTTTACGTGTTCAACTTGTTTTTTGTATCAATTCCAAAACTTAAATCATTTATTTATTAATCGAACAATCTTAAAAAGTGATAATATGATTTTTGTTAAATATTGCGTTGACAAAATTTAAATTTTACTAATCGATCCACTTTATTTGTCTTAATTAGATATAGGATGTTAACGATAGTATTGTATTGATGATGTATCTAACTGTAATATTACACAAAGTTAACGTACATATAATCGAAATATATACAGACCGTTTGCAAAAGCATTTCTAATAGAGAATCGATGTTAAATAAATAAATAAAATATTTACTATAAAACCATACATACACATATATACTGAAACTAAATGTCTGGACTGGAATATTGGGTGACCATATTATAGGACCATTCCTCATTGACGGATCCTTTGATTCTCAAAAATATTTGAGTTTGTTACGAAATAATATTTTGCCTGTTAGAGCTCTTTTAGACCTGGAATCTGTATTGTTCCAACAAGATGGTTGCCCTGCACACAATGCCATGACAGTAAAACTGTTCCTGGAACAAACTTTCTAGGAACGTCTTATGAGTGGTTTTGAAACCTTCAAGTGGCCAGCCAGATTGCCAGATCTATCTCCTAACGAATTTATTTTTGTAGGGTTTTCTCAAAACACAGATCTATTCGCGGAATAAGCATGGAAATTTGCTACAATTAAGGCAAAGAATTGTTGACAATAGTGCGAATATTTCTCCTCAAGTGTTAGAAAATACCCGGGTAGATTTTTACAACCGACTCGTATATTTTTTGGTCAATAATGGAGGAATATTCCAACCGTTGGTTTAACTTATTTTTTTATCAAAATTCTATTTTTTTTCTTTTTGGGGTTTTATTTTTCTTTTAATTTGTCTGGATTGTTGTTTTATGTTATACCGTTAATAGAATAATATAATTTATTTTCAAACATTCCACATACAAATAATAAGGGATTCTCAAAAAAGAATTTTTAATTGTTAGAATTAATGCTAAGCTTAAGAAGACAACAATTTTAACCACATATTTTACACACTGTCATTACATGTTAATACAGTACAAAACAGTCCAGCAAGCATACACAACAGACACACTAAAGAGTACCCCCACTATTTTTATTTCTTTATTCATCATATTGTGTATAGTTATTAATAATATTTAACATTGATTCTCTATTAGCAATGCTTTCCAACACATACGGTATACATATATATATATATATATATTTATATATTTATACCGATATATTTGATGATGATTAATGATGTAGTAAAAAAGTGAAACAATATAAACCTTCGAAATGATTGAGGAAAGTTTTATACATAGATAAATAATATATAGATAGATAGGTAGATTTATCTTGGGGTTTATAACAGTATTGCATGCCGTCCTTATTGCCCATTGTGCTCCCCCTTCACTTCAGTCTGACGAGATTCGATTTTCCCATATTTTGGCAATAACAAAGAGTTTGCTTATCAGGTTTTACTGAAAGTTCATATATTAGGGATTAGATGCACCGAATATCTTGTATGTGCTGTAACCGAAAGATTCGCAGTAAAAGATAACATCCGGTGATCTTTCTAAGTTTGGATGCATTTCGAAACAGTATTTCCCCGAGTTTTTGCAGCGGAATATTTTCCCAGTGATCACAGTGTTAAATATTCATCCACTCTTTGTTTACATGCTATCTTTGGAATTCCTAAAATAAGTTTTGGGTGTATGAAGAGTATTCCGCCTCCCTTCTTAGCTAAAGTATTTGCTCTTTCGTTTTCTTCGAAACCAGTATTACCTGGTATCTAGTTCAATTTACCATTGCTCCGTTTTGCCAGCTCTAGTAGTTTCTCTAGACAACCTGAGGTGACTTCCGTTCAGAGACTGTAAAATGGTTAATAATTTACCAAAATAGACTTAAATACTCAAATCAAATGTTGTTTTTTCCTTCATCCGATTCTATCCGATTCTAAAAATACGAAGCCTTTGATAAACATAAGTTGACCTTGAGATGTAGGTTAAGGTAAAAATCAAGGTTGCTATAAAGTTTTCTTCAGAACAAAACAACCTTTATTCGTCACTTTTTCCATAAACGTTTCCTTGAAGAAGTTTTCAGGCTCATAGTTCAATTTTAAACACCATGTATATGTCATAAACAGAAGTATAAATTTGGGCAAGGAGTTATTTGACCAAACATAATATTTGGTTCCATGAAGATTAGTAACGTTTGACTTTTGTTTTTTCAAAGTCACATGATGTTATTACCAGCCTTATAAAAGTTTATAAACAAATTCAAAGTTTCTTTCTAAAAGCGAACAGAGTCGTCATAAATAGCAAAATATATATTTTGTTAATCTATTTCAAAATTGTAAAAAGTGCCTGTATAAAGTTAAAATTTCTATGAATATTTTAATTTCACAAATCCATTGATGAGAAAGACCGAGTTAATAGGCAAAAAAAGTCAAGAGAAAAGAGATTAAACAGAGGGGGGATATATTTGCAGTGTTTATATTTGACTTTAATTAAAATTATAACAATATCATTATGGTAACTTCATTTGATATTCATTATAATTCGTTACTCTAAGCAAATTTGCTTAGTCTATTTAGACCCTTCGTGACGAAGTTTCTTTCCTTCGTTCTTTTTTCATGTATCGAACTATATATTTAATGAAACGACAACTTAAAAGTTTTCGAGATTTTCCTAACCCAGCTGTTTTGCTATTGCGAACATATGCATATCTCTGTAAATCAAAGATTACGTCTGAGGTTCCATTTCCTAACTACCACTTATATATTTTTTGATGGGTAACTATTTAGTTTTGTTTAGCTTTGAAATTAAACTCATTACGCAAAATAATTTCGTAAAACCGCAACATATTTGAAATATTCATATCTTGAACAATTTGCACTACTGCTTGCGGTTTTCCACTAGTGGCGACGTGATTTATAATATGTGCACTGTAGTACAGTAGGAAAGGAAGCGTTCTAGGCCCTGTATTGTATCTTATTTATACATCCGATACGGATCCAAAAACAGCGTCAGAAAAACTACAATGTACCTTAAATAAAATTAACCAATGGCTGTGCAAGTGGCGAATTCGTGTTAATGCAAACAAATTAGCTCAAATTACATTTACATTACGAAAAGTAAACTGCCTAACAGTAACTTTAAATGACGTCACAGTGAAATATTTTGGTATGCATCTGGACAAAAGGCTTACTTGGCGAAAGCATATATGGACTAAAAGAAAACAACTAAATATTAATTTTAGTAAATATCATTGGCTGCTAAATCACTATTCTAAATTATCTGTGGATAAAAAACTATTAGTGTACAGAAGTATTTTCCTATATGGCCTTATGGAATGCAATTGTGGGGTACGGCTAGTGTTAGTAACATTGAGATTCTACAGCGTTTTCAATCTAGTGTAAATGAGCGATAAGCGATTCACCATAGTATGTGCGGAATGATTATATACATCGTAGCTTAAATGTGTCTACAGAGCGTGAAGAAATAGTCCGATGTAGTGAAAACTATGTCTACCGACTAGAAATGTATCCAAATGTGTATGTGCACAATCTTCTAGACAACAGTAATGGTTTAAACAGACTTGATAAACTCAATATTTTAGAACTTTATTTTAGAAGATTTTTATGACATTTTAGTGATTGATTAGTGTCCTTAATTATATGAATAATTCCATTTTGTGTATACCATTGCGTATTTACATTTCATGAGCTTCTCTTATCATCACTCTATTTATAGCTCTGTTGAACTGATAATAAAATAAAATAAAAATAAAATAAAAAAATAAAATAAAAATACAGACTAATTGAGAACCATCCTCCTTTTTGAAGTCGGGTTAAAAAACTTAGGATGATATATAAAAAAAGTATAGTAGTATTACAAGATGCAATCACTAAGTTCGGGAAAATCCCATGTTTTTGCGTATCCCCTTTCTCATAAAATACCAAATCTATGTGTTGGTTTGTTTCATTGAAACTGTACGAAATGTACGAATCTAGAGCACGCTAGTGCAACAGGCCGAGTTTAAGGTTTTTTTTTTGCCTGCTGACAGTACTATTACTTATCGTTAAATCAGAGTCGATCTGAGCCCGAAATAATTTCTGAACGAAAACAGCTACAGTGCTGACTTTTCGAATATATCCTATCATAATTCCAGGGCCTAGACCATAAGTCATTAAAAGTTGACATTTGGCATACAGCTAGATATAGTGCCCAAACTGAAAGGAAAATTATCAAACCACGAAATTTATATCGAGAAATTGAAAATTTACGCATTTTTGTTTTGATAAAATTAACATAATAAAAACATAAGACATATTGCTGCTCTATGATTGGTCCATATTTCTATTTAATAATTATTTTAAGTTAAGTATTTAAATTTAACCCACTTCCAGAAATGCTAGATGGATGCGGCTTTTGCATTAGACGCAAAATTTCTGAAACCTAAAATAAGAAACTTCGGAAAAATTTAGTTTTCCCAACGGAATATACCAAAAAAGTGGAAAAACCAAAAATCAAATTTAAATGTTTAAATTTAAGCCACTTCCAGATATTTTAGTTAGGATGCGGTTTGCTCTTAGTATGTTTTTAAAATTTTATAACGCGGCAAGTTTTAAATTATTTGAAATACAAAAAAGAATAACTTGCCGCGTTATAAAATTTTAAAAACATACTAAGGGAAAACTTACGAAATAATTTCAACTAAATTTTTTCTTACATTTAATTAATTTACCATTCACTAATTTTCTTGGTAAATAGCTCGGTCCTTTAATAGGATATCATCACTTTTTAAGGAGCAACTATTATATGAATTATCTACCCGAAAATGCGGCCATTTTTTACATTTATGTTTTTGATCGGATTCCAGACAAGATAAACCTCCATTGTAAATGATTTTGTTTGTTTTCATTGTCAAATTATTATTTGCTTAAATTTGATGTATGGCTATGGCATGCATGTATCAATTACAAATACTATGATTAAAACATATGTCATTTATGATATATAGAACCAAATTGAATCATGCATCACAACATAAAGAAGTAAATTGGAAGTACATAAAACTTGCATTATGTTTTATCTTTGAGTAGTGTCAGACATTGCAGTCTTAATAACAACAATATTTTATTTGTAAAAACATTTGCAGTTGTAAAGCCATATACATATATAATATTCTCTTCTATGTGGTTTGATATATGTTACACCCGCAACACGGACATGCTATAAAGCCAGACCCACATTAATGTGTGCAATATGAAACTGAAATTGGCACAAGAATATGCAATTATTTTTTTACTTTTTAGTGCATTTGTTGTTATAGAATATTTGATTTTTGAAGTCGGGATTTCCATTTTATCAAAATAGGTTTTATTTCTCGCTTTTTAGTGATTTTGAAGTTCTATAACTGATTTTATTTGTCTAAATTTGGGTAGACCTACTAAACGACCTACTAATTTTTAGTGCATTTTTTTATAACACATTTTTTTTATCCGGTTTTTTTTTTTTTTTTGTTAATTTTTAGTGCATTTTTTTATAACAGAATTTGAGTTTTTTTTACACGCAATTTGTTTTTTTTTGTAAAAATTTTTTTTTTGGGGTCGGTTTTTTTTCAGGTAATCGATTTCAAGGGGATCTCCTCATCAGAATGACGGACGGAATTCTAAGGTGACAAAAAAAAACAAACAAAAAAATACAGACGAATTGAGAACCATCCTCCTTTTTGAAGTCGGGTTAAAAACTAGAGACAACCTATATGCAATCACTGTTCATACTGTATGGCGTAATTCATGAACGGTAAGGAACATCGCTCAGTGAAATGATTACAAAACTCATAATACAACTCTTCACTGCAGTGACTCACACTTTAATAGTAAAAGTTTAAACAAGACGCTTTTCTGGTGGTCGTATAGTGTCAATGCAATCTTTATAGTATGGTTTCAGAACAAAATATCTCAAAAATAAAAAACTAGGCTTGAAAATTTGGTTACGTCTAATACAAAAAAAAAGAAAAAGGCGTACGCAGGAGCTGCGTCAACTTAGCGAATTTCCTTAGAATACATAAATCACTCTCTAGTCACAATTTAAGTCTGATCAAAATGAAAAGTCGTATCTGATATCATTTTAGTATTTTCAAGGCCAATTTTATTAATAAATGGCATACGTAAAGAGAAAATGGGGGCATAAAGATAGAAGAAAACACAAAATATAAAACATCTCTCTTTATATTGGAACAATCAAAAAAAGGATAACGCGTATATATTTAGAAAATCAAGTTTGCTACAATTCATTACCTTATCATTTTTTCCAAACTCTAATGTGTATAGAGATATTTAGAATTTTGACTTTCAATCTTATATTTCTGTAAATATTAGTGTAACAGAAAAATGATAAGAAACAAAATTACAGTAAAACTAAGTACCTACAACTTAACTTCTGATAAATTTTTCAAATATTAAGGGGATATATGAAATTTTGTGTTTCTCCCTCTCTCTAAATCCCCCTTTTCCCACGTACGATTTTACCCATTAAAGAACTTGACTTTTTGAATACCAAAAGCGTCTCAGATACCAAATTTCATTCCGATCGGAATAAAACTGTGACCACTAGAGAGTCCACATTAACTTATATGTACATATATATGTTGATATATATATATATACATATATAAAAATTTTAACGTGATTTTTGGACATCAAGTAGGTAGGATTGATGGACATTTGAAAAATTTTTTACGAAGTTCCAACATTGGTACAAAAACAATTGCTGATTTCCTGTGGAGGGAATTCGCTAAAACTATCAAATAAAAATACGTAGGACCTTGGATGTTTCTCAGAAGAATGAATTATAGTAAAAATGAAATCAAGATATCTTAGCAGCATATTTGAAAATTCATTATTAGTACATTAAAATCGTAATTATTTTTGTAAATATTAGTTACAGAAAAGTTGTGGCTTTCTGTTCTGACCCTCTTACATTTTCTTCGAAAATTCGCATAAAATAAAAACTTGCATATCCGCGATGGATGTTAAATGCTGTATTAATTCAACGCCATGTGACACAGGCACCAAATTAGCAACAAGCGTGACACAGGCACCAAATTAGCAACAAGCAACATATCTCTGAATCCTTATCCCAAAAATATTTACGATGAGCTCATTCATACTGATGATGACTACATTGTAGTCGAAATACGTATTTATAAAATACAAAAAATGTTCTAGGAATAGGGGCAAAATTTGAAATATAATTTAATTTACGCATAGTCAAATATTTGAAAAAACTGTTATAGTTCTATTCTTACTGAAAACTACATTCGAAAAATATGTACCAATTAGAAAGTAGTCCTGAAAAAATGGTAGTTTATGAGAAAATTCATAAAACACCAAAACACTGCTTTAAGTCACACTAGGAAAGAGGCAAATCAGTTGAAAATATTATGGCTATGGAAATAATTCAAGTAAGTCATTTGAATATTCTGGCACTGTTCTTTAGAGATACACATGCTCTTTTTTCTAGAGATACACATGCTCTAATGACTAAAAATGGTGTTTTCAGAGGCCATAAACCGTGAAGATACTTTGAAATCTTATCATTGAATTTGTAAATGGAATAAGTCTTAATCGAAACACTCCCGACTAGAAATTGCCCCTACACATATGTCCGGACCCAATAGGGAATCAAGATAGCATGCCAAGTAAGGCTATCCCATTCGGGACCCAATAAAAACCCAACATAGATATCTCAATGTAAAAATTTTTAAAGTAATGTAATTTTTTCCCACTTGGGATCTATTTTGGAACCCATTAGTATAACCCAATGTAAAAATCAATGATCTGACATTAATTTTGCCAAACTGGGATTATTTCGGGAAATTATTGGAAAACTATTATAAAAATAAACAATTTGGTATCAGTTTTGCACAACTGGGTTCTATTTAGGACATGATTGGGAAAACCCAATGGAAAATCACGAATCTGATATAAGTTTTGCCCAACTGGGATCTATTTAGGATATGATGGGGAAACCCAATGGGAAATTACGAATCTGATATAAATTTTACCAAACTGGGATCTTCTCAATGTAAAAATTTTTAAAGTAATGTAATTTTTTCCCACTTGGGATCTATTTTGGAACCCATTAGTATAACCCAATGTAAAAATCAATGATCTGACATTAAATTTGCCAAACTGGAATTATTTCGGGAAATTATTGGAAAACTATTATAAAAATAAACAATTTGGTATCAGTTTTGCCCAACTGGGATCTATTTAGGACATGATTGGGAAAACCCAATGGAAAATCACGAATCTGATATAAGTTTTGCCCAACTGGGATCTATTTAGGATATGATTGGGGAAACCGAATGGGAAATTACGAATCTGATATAAATTTTACCAAACTGGGATCTTTTGGGAATATTATTGGCAAACCCAACATAATAGTTAATTAAAAGCAGAAAAAAAAATTGTACAATTTTTTTTGCTATTTCGGCAGAGCTATTTTGTGGGAATTTATATAAATTACCTATCAGCAGATAATAAACTTAAAGATATTGAATAGTTTTTGAGAAATAAATCAAAATTTTGAATAAACTCTCGCAAGTGACATGATACTATGTAATAGTATATATACTCATAATTAAATAAACTGTTCAATGTTGCCAGGTGGGGCTATTTAGCGCCAATTCGGCTATCTCCCTTACCGAGCGGCGATAATATTTTATCCGCTGGCTACAGGTAGCCAATTCGGCTAAATTTTTTTTCAGAAATATTTAATTAACAAATCATTTTTATGCAGAAAAAAAAAACTTTTACAGCAACATTCAGTTTCAATAGTTTTTATGTACCTAGAGCACGGTAGTGCGCAAGGCCGATTATGTTATAACATGGATTTTAAAACATTAACTGTCTCGCAATACATATATAGGTATATCATATTATGTCAACTCCGATGATTAGTGGCGCCACTACAAATGTGTAGGTTCAATGAGTTGGTTCGTGTGCCATTATGGGGCTATCTCGGGGCTACACGCGCGCTCCAGTCAGCCGATTCGAGAAAAAAATATTCTGGCAACACTGTAACAGTAATATTTAAAATAAATAAATAAACACACAAACTCACTTTCGCATTTATAATATTAGTGATGGTAAAAGCCCCTTAAACTCAGCCATACGCACTCCCGTGTTCTAGATAATGTAATAATAATAGTAATAGTAATGTTTATAATTATTTTTTAGTGGTATCAGGATCAGATACGGATTACATACCAATTCGGGATCCCTATGGGGTAATTCAATTGGTTCCCAAGCGGGTGTACACGGAAATTTCTAGTCGGGCTGCTAAAAACATTTTACAATGAAGATACCATTGAATATTTCATACGACGATTTATAACAAGCACATAGTTCATTTATTTTGTTAACGGAATAAACATTATTCGCGACTGTGTGTATCCGGCGTATCGGATACCACCATCATGTGGTTACATTATTGAAGGTATAAAAGGAATAATACGATAAGGGAATGGAGGTTAATATCAATAGATATATTGCAAGTGAAATATTATGAAAGCAAATATGACAGTGTATAGACTATGTATGAGTAACGAACCCGGCGTCATCTTAATAATACCGGTAATGTTAGTGTTAACCTAACAATACAATGCCATGTTAATGTGACTTCAATATCATATCACTTTGATATTACATTAACTAATTAAAATAATTTATATATTAATCAAAGTATGTACTGGCATAAATACTACAGACTTTGTAAATGACCTATCGGATATTTCTAGGTGTTGGTTAAGATTTTATGGCACGATGACTTATGATAATCTTGTAAGCAATCAATTTAGTATTGTCTCGTTCTCGTTGAGAAACAGACTAATTCATAATCATGTATTGGAATAAATACTACAGACTTTGTAAATGACCTATCGGATATTTCTAGGTTATGCTTAAGATTTTATGACACGATGACTTATGATAATCATGTAAGCAATCAATTTAGTATTGTCTCGTTCTCGTTGAGAAACAGACTAATCATACCTCAATTTTCGAGTTAAATATCGACAAATTCGAAAATAAAGGACAATAATGTATCGTTTTGTTTATTTTATGATACTGTTGCGATAGTCGCATCCATATTGGTCTGTTTGTTCGCTTACCTGATATAAACTACACAATGGATTTTGATACGGTTCTCACCTTCATTTAGAGAATTTCTTCCAGTGGGTTTATGTGAATAATATATTCATATTAAACTTAAAGATAGTAGAGAAGTTTGAATGTTTTTTAATGAATTCGTAAAAAGATGCTCTTAGGGATGCTCTTATACATGACTGATAATCATCAAACTAATGCATTACAGAATTGTAGGTTTAAAAAAGGGTAACAGAAAACTCTACGATACCATGTGTCTATCCTCTAAGGATGGCCGATAGTAACCATTGTAACATTTACCGTTCTATTATTTCAATTTAACCGTTCTACCATTTCAATTCAAAGTAAAGTTCTTTTTTTTTTTAAATTCTTTTTTATGGCAATAAATTAAACCCAGGATCAAACATTAATGTTGCAGGAATATATTTGAGTGTTGAGTGATTATGGATAGCTATTGTTGCACTTTTGTGTGTCACTTTTGTATGTGTGCTGTAAAACGCTGTGTCCAAAGTGTGTCCAGATGCAACATTAGTAGATCACATACGGGCGAAGCCGCGGTGGGTCGGTGGTATACCATAGATCAGGGTGTTTTTTCAAATAAAGGTATGTCTGTATACCATGAAATTAGCATAAGCGTACATTGTCTGAATGAAACAGACGACTTAGTTTGCAAATTACTTACTACTATAGTAATAATGTACATTTGCCCACAAAAGTTGATGTCATTTTTTTAAATTTTATCGTTGATTTGGGCCTTATTCATTCTGTTTTCGAAAAAATAAAATTTATTACTATATTTCTAAAACTAAGGTTATGTCAAACGAACCAGTCCAAGTGGCCGAGCGGTCTAAAGCGTTATGTCTGCGCAGTCTACCTACTTGGAAACTGGGAGGTTTAGGGTTCGAATTCCGACATCGGCAGTTTGTCAATTATTAAGAAAAAAATAAGGGGGGGGGGGGGGGGGTTAATTGACTAAACTGTCGACGTATGGACTAGAACGAAGTAACCCGCTATGCTTGAGAAGGCTTTCTGAACTTTCCTTCACGAACTCCAGATGAATATCGGCATTGTTCCTATCATAGTCGGCTGCAGTCGCATATCCTACTAATTCCTAGTCTTTACACAAAAATTCCTTCCACTCCACTCACATCCTCACATCCTGAAGCATGACAATGAACCTTATGGTCGAAGTGAAGCCCGTCTAGGGTAGCCTCTACAATCTATCTATCTACTATATTTCTAATTTTCTAAAACTTTTCTAAAACCGAATCAATAAGGCATAATGCAATTATAATTTTTTTTAAATGACATCAATTTTGTGGACCATAGTACCACTGTTTCTTATAGTTTTAAATGTTGCAGGCATAGAAATCGATTATTTTAAATATCATACAATTCGTCAATTTCCGCTTTAGGTTTTAATTTGATTAATGCTAATAATCCCTATGTTATGATTAAAAAATATATAGTTTATATATACACAGGGTACAAACAGTTAGGGTACAAGAAGCAGTAATATGTATTCTATGTATCATATAAGTGGATAGTGATCTTTATGTGAAAATTGTCTAATAAAAAAACTTGATTATTTTAAAGCCTTTATTACTCTTGACTATGTCACTTTTATTTCCTTCGAGATGATTTGTTTTTGATATTAATCTAATAGGATAGTCGAAGAAAATTACAGACACTGAAAATGATTGTAATAAATACGCCAGAGAATTTCAGTTAACTTAACCCATTTCCAGTTTCATTATAACAAATTCGTATGTTGAATTAAGGCTCCAGATATTCAAATTTATTTTATTATCAGATAGCATAGTAATGAGACAGACGAAGTTTAAGTACTAACAATGGTTACAGGAAGGATAAGAGACGGTTTTTATGCCGTGTATCTCAGGAAATTAATAACCTATGAAGCTCAAATTGAAAACGTAGCTTAAGACCCACCATCTGACGGTACATACCATCTTCAACATTACAGCTTTTATAGTCTCCAAGGTATTTAACGCTAAAAATCGACACTTTGGGGTCTGACTAACTGACTTGCTTATCATCAATATTCTAGGGTACTTCTCATTGTCCTAGCAAGTTTGATAGGAAGATAGGTCTTGAGCTGAAACCATCCAGAGAAGTCTGAAAACCAGAAATCCCCTCCCTCGAAAATGTATACCTCGAAAACGGTAATCGAAAGAACACAAGTTTTAAAACAAAAAATTTTTCTTGTCTAAAAATAAACAACTTTTGTATGAAATTATTTTCATAAAATTTATAGATTTGCCATAACTTCTGTTCAAACATTGTCATTGCGTGGGTTTTTCTGGTGCATTAAAACGTAGCTTAAGACCCACCATCTGACGGTCTTCATCATTACAGCTTTAATAGTTTCCAAGATATTTAACGCTAAAAATCGACACTTTGGGGTCTGACTGACTGACTTACTCATCATCAATATTCTAGGGTACTTCTCATTGTCCTAGCAAGTTTGATAGGAAGATAGGTCTTGGGGTGAAACCATCCAGAGAAATCTGAAAACCAGAAATCCCCTCCCTCGAAAATGTATACCTCGAAAACGGTAATAGAAAGAACACAAGTTTTAAAACAAAAAAAATTTTTCTTGTCTAAACATAAACAACTTTTGTATGAAATCATTTTCATAAAATTTATAGATTTGTCATAACTTCTATTCAAACATTGTCATTGCGTGGGTTTTTCTGGTGCAGGGTTTCCATATTTGAACATCTGAGAAACTTACCCAATAAATACATACCAATGATTTTCTCATTTTTGTTAAGAAACTTGCTTCTTACATAGATTTCTCTACTTTTGAATGCGAAAATTATTGTTTTTGCTGGGATATCCATACTTTTTGTGTGCGAAAATTTGGTCCCCCTCACATTAATGTCGAGATTGTCGGATATTCATATCTGATCTTATAACCTGTGTTTACGTAAAGTATTAAAGACTACTATAAGTTTAGTCCCAAGTTTGTAACCATTAAACATATTGATCAGACCGGCCAAGTAGCCGCGCTTGTTAAGGCGCTCTACTTGAAACCGGAAGGTTATGAGTTCGAATCCCAACATCGGCAGTTTGTCAATTAAAAAAAATTAATGGGGCGGTAGATTGACTAAACTGTCGGCGTATGGACAAGAACGAAGTAACCGGCTATGCTTGTGAAGGTTTTCTGCAGTTTCCCTTCATGAACTCCAGATGAATATTGGCATAGTTCCTATCAAAGTCGGCTGCAGCCGCATAACCTTTCGATTCATAGTCTACAAATGAATTCCTTGTCCTCCACTCACGTCATATAAAAAAAAATGTATAGTTTAAAAAATTTATAAAGGTTGAAAAATAATGATGTGGGTGGCTTCTGTTATAGACCGTGGTGTTTCAGAAATGGAGGTAAAACCCCATTATTATTATTATATTGATCAGACAAAAAATCTTTGATTGATGTTCATATACAATTTATCCGCATATTAGTTCATTTCCTCATCCATTCGACAAACCAATACCTTAACAACGAAAAGCGGTACCGAGCTGAAATTTCTTAAAGGAGATTTTGCGCTAAAAAGTTTCTTCCAGAATGTAGTATTCAAAAACCCAATATCCGTCTAATAGCCGAAGATTCGAAGTCCAAGACACCCAACCACAATCAAATAAACTCTAATTTCAAAATGGTCTAAGAATTGGCTACATAAAAGTGAACTAATCGAATATAGTTGTGATTTTTTGTCATAAGTTTCCAATGATATCGTCAAGCAACAGCCGTATATTGTAGCAGTTGCATTGGAGGCTGAGAGTGTGGGTGAGGCGTTAACCGTGTAGAGTTTTTGACAAAAAAGATCGACCATAGTCCTGAAAATATAGTTCTTAAAGGAGATTTGGCGCTAAAAAGTTTCTTCCAGAGTCTAGTATTCACAAAACCCAATATCCATCTCATAATCGAAGATTCGAAGTCCAACACGCCCTAGCCCCATCGATTAAAGCCTAGGATATCCGTTAACATGAAAACATATAACGCACAGTTTTTTAAACGTATTTTGGAGATGAAAAATAACATCTATTTCGTAAATGGGCAAAATCAGACAATGCAACAAACAATCACCCCTCCCCGCCTACAAGGATAGAAGTTTACCTGTAAACCCTCGAAAAGTAGAACAGAAGATAACGTTCAAAAAATGTTCCTTATTCACTTAGTTTTCATAAGCTTTTCGTTATTGAGTTTTGAGATAAAAACCAAACCGCACCCAAGAACTAACATCAAATACACACAAATTTTATTAATAATGTCTAGACATAATTTTCAGATTACTATTTTAGAAATAATCAAGTAGTCAAAACGCAATTAAATAGAATTATGACAGGAAATATATAATCAATCAAAAAGTTTTTATCTCAACAATTTACGACACGACGATAATTACTATTTTATTGACAGGATAAAATGAAATTAAATAAGAAATAAGAAAAAAAGACAATTTAGTTTGCTTACCAAGATTTCATCACCACGTTTTAGTAAATGCTGCAAAATAAATTTATTGATATTATTTATTTATTAAAAATGTATTATGTAAACAGAATTTAATTAGAATAGTGTATATAAACTTGTGCAAATATATAAGTCCAATTGATAGATGTCTGAAAATTAGTTATCGCACAAATATTTACATTCAACTTTAAATTTCAGTCTAAATGTTACATTTGTCATTGTAAAATATCTTGACCGATCCAAACTGTTGAGGCAAACTGAGACCAAGGTTTTTCGGGGATTTGCATTTTGGCTAATTTAGCATCTTCATCACAATCTCGAAAATATTCGATAGTTTTTCGAATGTAACGAAATCATATATATGAAATTTCATTATTAATGATCGTTTCGTTTGGACTTTCGTGGAAATCAAAAGTTGAAAATTTCGTCTCTATCCCATAATTATCGTTTCTCCGGCGACACTCATAAAATATGGGATAGATAAATAGAAAAATTTTTCATAAAAACTGCGGTTTATGCGAAAATATGCATTTTCAGTGCGGTCATCTAAAATGTGTTTTAAAAACATGTATTTTGCAGTTCTTCCTAATTATAGGGGGTTCAAATGTATTTTAGAGCATTGTATAATGAATTTCGTTCATGAAAAATAAAGCGTGTCTACCACGTATATGTTTCAAATAGAATTTATAATTCTTCATAGAATTTCTGACCAAAAAATCTATATTCACATCTGCTTTCGTTTCGAGAGAATTATTTTTGAAATTTTTAGTAGACGTGTTTTTGAATAAAATTTATTATGACGTTTGAACAAGATACTGCGTTTCCATTGGTACTGTTCATGAAGGTTAAGTGTCCACTAACAATAACTGCCTGTCTAAGATTGTCTGGTTTGCAATGATCATGAATTTGTACTCTTAAACTTTCAGTAGTAACTAATAAAATTGAGCAATTTAAATTATAAACTGAAAACTTCAAAGTTAAATTTGAAAAAAAAGAACCCTTAAACTGGTTTAATTTAAATTAAAAAAGTTTATGGAATCTCATTTGATGAGATTTTGACAGCAAAAATGTATATTCCCGTACAACATGACCCTAAACAATCTGGGTGTTAACCAGTTGCCGATGAAATATTTTGTTCTTCGATTCTTGCTGAAAGTGGTGTGTAGAATAAAATACAATTTATTTCAAATGGTTTTATTGTAACTAACATTACTTAACTTAATGTACGAAGTATTTTTTCGAATACTAAATAAAAAAGGCACAAATCAATGTTTTAAATGGTAGCGCCACTTTTAACGCGAATTGTATATACAGTGTGTTTTCATACTATTATTAGAGTCAAATTAGCTTCAAAAAGCCGGTTTCAGACAGGTTGCTCGGAACCGCATTTTTTTTCATCTATTCATCTTGACGTCCTGAATATGACCCTAAACTATTACGGTCCGACTCGTGACGGAACAGGGTCAAAATTGAATTTGTTTATAACACAAAAGCATTTTTTCTTAATATCTTTTTAAAAAATTTTTAAAATGACATAGTACATTATTAAATTCTATATAAAAAAGAAAACAAATAGAAAATAAACATGCAAATCGGTTTATTAGAATTCGAGGAAAAAAAAATTCTCCCAAAGTACGAAAGACGCAAAAATTTTAAATTAAAATAAAAAATCTAAAAATTACTTCATTTTTTTTTAACAATGGTAACATATGCCTGTGTCCAATTTTAGTCCTTAAAAAAAATTAGGTTCCCGACAATTAATAAAATACCATCATACCAAATCACCGATTTTCATAAATATAAAAAGGGTGCATTTCATTTTAGATGAATAAATCTTTGTTTAAATAAAAGGTTTTCAAAATATCTATAAACTGTATTTTTACACATTATTTTTCAATTTGTTTATAACGCGCTATTTGCAAATATAAAAAAACAGTTAAAAAAATTATTTAAATAAACTTTATTTTCTTTTAACTTATAGATTTTTTATAGATGTTTAATTAATAAAAATAATATAACGATACATTAACTTTTAAGAGACTTATTGTATGTTTTACCTTTTGTTAATTTACATGAGGTTCCTGAGGATTCTCGTCCACACGCGAAAACTTTAAAAAAGCGTTTGCAGGAGAAGTATTAAGATGACATAATCATCAGTTCGTCAGCCCACAGATCGAGTGTGGTGTGCTTCAAAAACACTGGGAATAAAATTTTGAGTGACAACTGGTATTTAAATGAAAAGATAAAGGATATCAAAGAAGAAGGAAATCGAATTGTTAAGACCTACGGACAAATAATTTTGGAAGTTATTCGCTCAAAGGTTTTCAGCACCACGGCTTACCTTCCTGTAGATAATTTTTATGGTGGTACACAACAACTTGTCCCAGAAACACTACTCCTTCTCCTGCATACATTTATCTTGACCAACAAACGTGGATCAATGGATTCTTGAAAGACTAAATGCTTGGCATTTGCACATGCCATTATATTTGCCGTGCGACCAAGAACATTCCTTTCCCCCTTTATGATTGGTGTTGCAACGTACATATATAAGAAATTTGGGTCCAAGCATCTTCTAGATCTGATGAATAAGTTGGGGTATTCAGCTAGTTATAAGGAAGCTTCGAGGCATGAAGGATCTTACGTACTGCATGCAAAAACAGCTGTTGTCGATGAGTCAGCCAATCCTTTCAGCCAGTTCAAATTCGACAACGCTGACTTCAATGTTAACACGCTGGATGGTCATGGGACGTTTCACGCGATGGATGGAATAATTGTAGTAATGCCGTCGTTCTGTTCAAGAAAACTACTGGGTCTTCAGCCGGTCTACCATTGAACTACGGCATAATTGTCAGAAGCGTCGTCGTGTCTAATGCGGTGGAGCGAATTTGGTGGACTGTCTTCACCTCTTCAGAATCTATACGCAGTTCACGAAGTTGTTATATTTGACGTTGTCCGATCCGTGTGATGTTGTCCACTACTTGTTTGTATTGGTCTTGCATCGTCGTTTCCATGCCATCAAGCCGTGTGGATAAGTTGCTCTTTATGCTTTTCATTTGTGTGCAGGTATCAGTGACATCGGCTTTAATGTTCGTGATGTTGGTTTTCACAGTCTCGACCTCGGTAGTGATTAGGTCAATACGTCGTATGCAGACTTCTCTCAGGCTCTCCATTCGCTCCGACAAGTCCTCTTTCAGCTCTTGTTGGACTTGTTGAATTATACTTAATGTCGGTTCGCGCACTCTATCTTCTGACTCTTGAAGTTGGTTGCTCATTCTCTCTTCAGATTCCTGAAGCCGATTTCCGATTCTTCCTTCAAGTTGGTTGCTCATCCTTTCTTAGGACTCGTGAAGTCGATTCCCTAAACGCTCATTCGTCCTAGCTTCAGTTCCTTGAAGTTGGTTGGCCATTCTCTCCTCAGACGCCTGAAGTCGATCGCCCATTATTTCGTCTAGATTATTGAAGTTGGACACCATTGCCACGAACATCTTCTCCATGGTCACTGAAACTGGCTTTTCCGGGTCAGAATTTATTGTGGGTATTTGTTTCTTTTGTGCGTCTCATCCAGTCCTGTCACGGTCGCAACTTGTCGCGGTATCTTGGCTCTCTTTATTCCTCAAAGGAGCGCGAAAAATATTTTGTTGTTCGTTATTTCATATGCCAGGAGCATACATGATGTCAGTTTACGATATTAGCATGTATACTACCCCTATCAAACTGTCGCGGTATTTTGGCTCTCTTTATTCCTCAAAGGAGCGCTGCCCGGACCTGCAACAGATCCCGATACTCGACAGAACAAAAAATATATATTAGTAAAAGGTTTTACTAAATATTTTCTAATTGACACGGACGTTTTTTTAAAGAAAAGAAAATTAAATTAAACAAAATTTTTACGAAAATACAAACCTGATTTTATTTGTTTTAAAAAAAAATTAAAATCTAATTTCTTTTTCAACAATCTTTTAAATTTTTCAACACAATGTCAACTTTGAATTAATCGTACAAATGCCAACTTTAACTTAATTTTTATCTTGATCTGAATCGAACAACAGTTAATTAACTTTGAACTGATCGAACAACAGTCAAATATATACTTTGAACTGATCAAACAGCAGTCGATTTAAAACTGATTTTGATCCGCACTGGCCGCCGCTTTATATACCCGTCAAAGATCTTTCTAGAATAAGGTTGTTGTTTTAAAGAATATATTTTTCTTGAAAAGCAGTCGGTGGTTCGGATTATTTATAAAATTAATTAAAAATTATAATACTGTAGTAGGCATCGAACCAACGCGACACCCATCCTGTTTAATATTTAACTGTCCACTCAACAGACACGGCCACTGCGAATTCAAAATTTATACACACTTTTACAATACAGAAGCTAGCTTATTCTGTTTACTCATCATGCTTGTTTATACAAAATTATTTATTTGTGTATGTATTTATGTTATTCAAAACATTCAACTTCGACTTTTGATTTTTTTAATTAAATTATATCTAATAATTTTTTCAATTTTTGATTTAAAAAAAAAGAAAAACTTTAAATCAAAAGCATCTATTAATTTCTTTTCAATTTTCGACCTTGAAAAAAACTTTGTTTAAGAAAAAAAAATAAATCGAACTAGATTGTTTTCTTTTTGTACTTAAAAAAAAAACTCCTTCTTTTCTCTTAAATATTTTTCGTAATATTTTTCTTAATATTTTACTATTTGACAATTAATATATGTGCTGAATCCAGAAAAATTATTCTCAATAATTTTCAATACAACAAAACAATGATTCAACCTGGGTATGAAAGGAAGCAAGCTGAATTTTTAAAAAACCTATGTGTTGATAATCTATAGGCTGGTAAAAATGTGTCATATAATCTCGCGTTCCACGATTTGCGATAAGGTTAAAGGTCAAAAGTGCCAAAAATCGATTTCTTGTAAATATGTCGTGTCCTATACGCCAAATAGTTTTTAAATAACATAAAGCTTATAGATCATACAATTTAAGTTTATCATTTAAAAAAGTTTATCGGGTATGACTACATGATCTCAAGATATAGGGCGAGAAGTGCGTCTAATGGGGAACCTCATTCTGCCGCAATGTTTTACAATGTCTTCCAACAGCCACAGCTGACATCAGACTTGATAAGCTTTAAAGTGAAGATTTTAATACCTCTTGATGCTCTGAGATGATGACAACTAACAACAATCTCTTCATTTCATTTTTCACCTGCGGGAATATATAGCGAAGATGATGAGGCTAACCTACCGTATGGGCTCTGTGCACAAACTTATTTTTTCTGCATTTCCAACAGTTTTATATGTGTTTATAATAACCTGTCCTTACCAACTCGTCCTGCCCCATGCCCAGGACAGAACGGGGCAAATGACATAAATTTCTATTTTAAAAGAAATTGTTCTATTGTTTTCTATCAATATTATTGTATTTTTGCAATTACAACATTATAATGTGTTCATAGAAAAATTTTCAGCTCTCTTAAAAAACCCTTTTGCAGTTAGAAACCATATTTTCAACTTCGTACCCCGTTCTGCCCCAAGTTCCCCTTCAAGATAGTACTAAATAGATATATAGTTTATAGAGGCTGCTCTGGACGGGCTACACTTCGACCATAAGGTCCTTTCCGATTCCTAAGGATGTGAGGATGTGAGTGGAGTGGAAGGAATTTTTGTGTATAGACTAGAAATTGGTAGGATATGCGGCGGCAGCCGACAATAATAGGAACTATGCTAATATTCATCTGGAGTTCGAGCAAGAAACTGCAGAAAACCTTCTCAAACATAGCCGGTTACTTCGTCCTTGTCCATAGATAGATAGATAGATAGATTGTAGAGGCTCTCCTGGACGGGCTACACTTCGACCACAAGGTCCATTATGATGCCTAAGGATGTGAGGATGTGAGCGGAGTTGAAGGAACTTGTAAGTAGACTCGGAATTGGTAGGATATGCGGCTGCAGCCGATTCTGATAGGGACCATGCCGATATTCATCTGGAGTTCGTGAAGGAAACTACAGAAAACCTTCTCAAGCATAGCCGGTTACTTCGTTCCATACGCTGACAGTTTAGTCAATTAACCGCCCCCTTTTTTTTATAATTGACAAACTGCCGATGTCGGGATTCGAACCCATAACAAACAAGTTTCCAAGTAGACATACTGCGCAGGCACACCATAGACCGCTCGGCCACTTGGACTGGTAGGAAAATACTATGTAAACTATGTCAAAGCTTTCATCGGACATGAGATTATGAGACTTTCCTGCCAGTCTTTAGAATATATACCCACTATATATTTATACGCACTGTATTTGTTAATATACAAGGTATATTAAGGTTAGTTCCGACTTTGTAACGCTTGAAAATATTGATCGCAGAAAAAAAATTTTGTTATAGGTGTTCATAAAATTACCTAATTAGTCCATTTCCGCATGTCCGTCCGTCTGTCTGTTTGTCTGTCTGTCCGTGAACCCGAGATAACTTAAAAACGAAAAGAGATAACGAGAAAATTTGTTTGTGTGTTCGAGAGCAAAAAAGTAAGGTCAAGTTCGTTAATGGGCAAAATCGGACCATGTTTGAGCAAAATGGGCAAAACTACCTATCTTTGAAACCGTAAGGAATATAACAAAAATTTTATAAGAAAAAATCTTCTTCTTTTTAAAATAAACAACTTTAGTTTGATAAATTTATCCATAAACTCAATATATACTGGGTATTCAAACAGTTAACTCAGTTAGTTGTTACATAACTTGTTTCATTCTGAAGTTGACCCTCTTTGATTTCAACTAATTTGATTGGTTTATAGATGTTTGGTAGAATTGTGAGACAGTATTATAATAATATCATAGAATTGGTTTTTTTTAATGCGAAAAAACCAATATTGTTTTCAATTCAAATTAAATATAAATAAATATTGGAAATTTTAATTGAAAAAAACTTTTCAATTAAGAAACATGTTTAATTAATGACGTTTATATACACCTACATATGAAATTTATCGTTTATCCTATATGTAACTTTATTATAATTGTCTATGAAAATAAAACTGAGTGATCCACCAATAATAAAACATTTAGGCACAGTGCACACTTCTTTGGCCGTACTACGTAAACTAATTTTTTAATTCTATTTGTTTGGCAGTAAAGTTGCCTGAATAATAATAATAATAATAATAATAATAAGATAGATAGATTGTAGAGGCTGCCCTGGAGGGGCTAAACTTCGACCATAAGGTCCGATAATAATAATAATATAATATAATAATATAACAGAGTTTTACCTCCGTTTCTCTGAGGCCCACATCATTATTTAACTACTAACTTATTTAATTGTTTGAATACCCAGAATATATTGAGTTTATGGAAGAATTTTTCAAACAAAAGTTGTTTATTTTAAAAAGAAGACGAGTTTTTGTTCTTAAATTTTTGACATATCTCTTACGGTTTCAAAGATAGGCAGTTTTGCCCATTTTGCCCAAACATGACCTGATTTTGGCCATTAACGAACTTGACATTCCTTTTTAGCTCTAGAACACACAAACAAATTTTCAGTTCGTTATCTATTTTAGTTTTTGAGTTATTGGGTTCACGGACAGACAGACAGACAGACAGACGGACGGACATGCGGATATGGTCTAACTAGGTAATTTTATGAAAACCTATAACAAACATTATTTAGTAATAATGTTATAACAAACACTATAACAAACATTAGTTAGTGAAGATTAGGTTAGTAAGATACGATTAATGAAGGTACGAGGCAAGGCCTCCCCCGACACTATAAGGCCGAAATGATCTAAAGTGACTTTCCCCTTCTTTTTTAAGATTCTCAGACCAAGTGCAAGTTTTTGTTGAAATCCAGGATTGTATTACCTTGCCTTTATGTACCGAATTCAACTACTTAGACGTGTTCTGTATATTGTATTTTTAAATAAAAGTCGTCAAGAATTCTGCCGTGTGCCCGATGGCATTTCATATCGGCAACATCTCAAGAATCATCCAATTTTTCTCAAATGTAGAAAGCCCACATACCAACTTCCACGTTTCTTACTTCAAAAATAACTCACTTTCCATACCAAATTTCGTCTCTTATTTTACTCCCGTAAGGGATGAAGTTCCAAAAATCGCTGATATAACTGACTTTTATTTATAAACAGCAGGCTTAACACAAATTTCCATGTTTCTAACTTAAAAATGACGAACTTTCATACAAACTTTCATCGCCTATTTAACCCCCTTAAGGAGAAAATTTTCAAAAATCCGTTCTTAGTGTTTACCTACGTTATATAAGAAACTATTCTGCATAATTGTGTATAATATTCAATAAAAATTTATAAGTAATTTTATTTCATTTTACTACCATTATTCACAATCCCTCAATAAAGTTATTTAGACAGGATCCAAGACAAAATAATCAATTTCTATTAACGGACCACCATACAATATTGATTGTATAAACATTGAGTTTTTTAATAATTTAACAAGTCCCAACTCCATAAATAATTAATTTACTTTTGAATACTCAAAACCTCATCATGACTGTCCAAACTTCTTTAATGAATAGAAGTTAGTTAGTTAATTCAATTTTAAAATAAATATGTTTATATATAAATAAATTTATAAATATATCGTGGGCACAATTTAATTTTCAGCATATTCTCATTTGACTAAATATTTTTAGTGTAATAATTTAGAATTTATTAATTCGACACACGTACTAGATTTTATTACAAATTTAAGTTTAATTGTTACATAGTAATTATGAATACACGATACTCACAAAACTTTTAGCATACACATCTTTAGTAAGCCAATTCATATCTAGTAAGCGGCTCCAAAGCTGAAGAGGAACCGGGGCGGGAATTTACGAAGAAAGTCGGTAAATATTCGCCTCTACTTAGGATAATATGCCACCGTATTTCAGGCAGAAGTCTACGCACAACTGGCTCGCGCCCGGGAGAAACTACGTAGGGGTTACATAAACCAGTACGTATATATCCTCTCAGACAGTTAAGTTAAAAGCCTTGTCTGCAACAGAAGTCACCCTAGAGTGTCTTGAGGGATTGTTTAGAGGAAAACCTGGAGCTGAAAAAACAATGTTAAATTGATCTGGATACCAGATCACAATGGTTTCGAAGGAAACGAAAAAGCAGACACCTTAGCAAAGAAGGAAGTCTGGTTACCTCTCATAGGTCCAGAACTTATTTCAGAAATTCCAAAAACAGACAATAAAACAAGTTATCAGCGAGTGAATAGGCTTTAAGCACCGTGAACACTGGAAAAATACACCTCAACAAAACTTAGGGAATTTACAGAACAAGATACAACTTCAAAGTTACCGGATTCATCACCGGACATCATCACCTACAAAAGCACCTACACGCAATAGGACTCCATAATGATCAGACTGTGTGGCGAGAAAAAAGAAACATCCAGCCACATCATCTTTAACTGCGAATCTCTCAATTGCAGCAGATACAATATATTCAGTGCATCTCACTCCGAATATATTCTTCAGGAAAACCTGATAATCAAGCTTCTGGCTATTGCCTAGATATGAGAGAATCGAAGCTCGTGAAACTAAAGTAGAAACACAGTGGCTCATAACGAAGTATATGTATATATACACAAGTATATACACAATTAAAAATTGCTGATACTTTGTCTTACTCACATAAAACGATAGCAATATTAAATCAACATCTATCAATTAATGTAAATATACAATTTATCTATCAACATAGACCCAATCGAAACACTGTGTAGTGCATCTATCACTGTTCACATGCAGCACACCACGATACGGTGCACTCCCTCACATCCAAATTCACAGACACTTGTAAAGTGCAGTTTCGGTTGAACAAGGCTGTCCAAATCATCGCTCACTGTGCACAGACAGTGATGTACATATCACCGTCTGTATACATATCAATGAATACATATTCTACATTCTGCATTCTACAAAGTCAGTGAGTAGCGGTGCGCTGCACATGGACAGCGACAGATACATACATTGTTTCCACCAGTCCAAGTAGCCGAGCGGTCTAAGGCGTTATGTCTGTGCAGTATGCAGTACTTGGAAACTGGGAGGTTATGGGTTCGAATCCCGACATCGGCAGTTTGTCAATTATAAAAATAAAAAAAAGGGGGCGGTTAATTGACTAAACTGTCGGCGTATGGACAAGAACGAAGTAACCGGCTATGTTTGGGAAGGTTTTCTGCAGTTTCCTTCAGGAACTTCAGATGAATATCAGCATAGTTCCTATCATAGTCGGCTACAGCCGCATATCCTACCAATTCCTAGTCTACTCACAAATTCCTTCCACTCCACTCACATCCTCACATCCTAAGGCATCACAATGAACCTTATGGTCGAAGTATAGCCCGTCCAGGGCAGCCTTTACAATTTCAAATTATTTTAGTTATGCAGGAATTGTATCAATAAAAATGTAAATGTCGTGGTCTCTAATTGGAATTGTGCGCCTCATGAAAAATATGAAATGTAACCGTTTGGTGTAATCTAATCTGCTGAAATCTGTTATTATTTCATTATGATAATCAACTGATTTTACTTTTCATGAAATTAATATTTGCTTATTTGTGTATACTTTCGTGTCAACATAACGATGTTTGTCCAAATTCCTTTCGGTTACGTATGACAAACTGTAGAAGACTATAGCGTATACTCCGACAAATTTCATTGTCATTGAATTTATTAATTAAATTAAATACTGATATGAAAAAATTAACTCGTCAACCAGGAATCGAACCTCGGGCCTCTGGATAACCAGTCCAGTATGCTTCCTCTACACCAAAGACGATTGTGATGCAACAGCCAACTTTTTCATATTATTCTAATTTTTTTATTTATTAAACAGTATTTACTTCTGTTGAAGTGATTTGTTTATTTAATATTTGTTTATTTGTGTATACTTTCGTGTCAACATAACGATGTTTGTCCAAATTCCTTAAAAAATTCCTAATTTTTTCATATCAGTATTTAATTTAATTAATATTTTCATGAAATGTTCAAACATCTCAATATTGTACACGTCATGAAACGGGTAAACTTAAACATATACCATACCAGACATACCATATGTCTGGTCACATAATTACTTGTCTAAATTTGTTTATAGGTATCACGATTATACATGATTTTCCATTCATATTATCAAATAATGTAATGCATTTAATAAAATAGTTTTTGAAAACTATATTATAAAATCGAAATTAAGTTTTCATAAACAATATAAGAGTAATTGAAATTGAAGTTTTCTCCTTTCCATACTACCTTTGATCAAATTTAACTATGAAATTCTTCAATGTGTGTTTCTTATCTTGATATTTTGTTTCTATTATCTTTTTGTTGTATAATATATAAGATTGGAACGAGAGTTGTATTATAAAGTTTTCTACAGTGTACAATTTTATGACTAACAACTAAAGACAACTAAATCAGAACTACATTTTTTTCCTGACTCGATTACCTTACGATTATTAAGTTTATAATTATAAATAATAAAACCTATTTTGACAACATGTAAACCCGACTTCTAAAATCAAATATTCTATAACAAAAAAACCGACCCCAAAAAAAAAAATTTTTACAAAAAAAAACTTTTGTACAAAATGCTTGTACAAAAAACTGAAAATCTGTTATAAAAAAATGCACTAAAAATTATAAAAAAAAAAAAAACGGGTAAAAAAAAAATTCACTACAAATTAGTTGGTCGTTTACTAGGTCTACCCATATTCAGACAAATAAAATCAGTTATAGAACTTCAAAGTCACTAAAAAGCGAGAAATAAAACCTATTTTGACAAAATGGAAACCCGACTTCTAAAATTAAATATTCTATAACAAAAGATGCACTAAAAAGTAAAAAAATAATTGCATATTCTTGTGTCAATGTTAGCTCACCAAAACAAAAAATTTTAAATATATATGTACAATTATTGTTATTTTTGGAGTCGGTGTCAGCATAGAGAAATTCACATAACTTTTGGACACCGCCTCCAAAAATAACAATAATTGTACATATATATTTAAAAATTTTTGCTTTGGTGAGCTAAAATTGACACAAGAATATGCAATTATTTTTTTACTTTTTAGTGCATCTTTTGTTATAGAATATTTAATTTTAGAAGTCGGGTTTCTATTTTGTCAAAATAGGTTTTATTTCTCGCTTTTTAGTGACTTTGAAGTTCTATAACTGATTTTATTTGTCTGAATATGGGTAGACCTAGTAAACGACCAACTAATTTGTAGTGAATTTTTTTTTTACCCGTTTTTTTTTTTTTATCTGTCGTATCTCGCAGGATCGTCTACGGCAGTAATGGCAGTCACAGTATGTTCTACTTTTCTGAAAGTTTCATCCCCTAATTAAATCAAACCCCACCTAAATCTTTTATCGCGCATAACTTTTGTGTAATATTTAGATGAAAGGCACGTACAAAACTTTTTTTCAGAAAATTTTATTTCCAACATTTTGGTAGGTATATATTATTTATATCTATTATTAAAATAAATTTAGATATGGAAAAAATTCCCAATTAAAAAAAATAGAACCAAAAGTTGGCCCACGGTGAGATTTGCGACATTAAACGCAGAGTAAATCACAGTTTTTTTAGCACAAAAAATAAAATAAATCAAAAGTTAATTTGTATGAAATGTGTTTTCATATCTATTATAAAAATAAATTTAGATTACGAAAAAATAAAAAAAAATTTTGTCTTCTAAAAAAAAAGAAAACAAAAGTTGGTCCATGATGAGATTTGCAGTATTAAACGAAGAATGAATCAAAGTTTTTTTTGGAAACAGAATCAAATAAATGAAAAATTGAAAACTAGGAGAACTTATTGGTTTTACCCGAAAATAATATGAGCTTGAATATCTGTTTTTAATCTTGGTATATTTGGAAAAGCACGTTTACACACATGAAATTTGAAAAAAAAAACTTTTCGATTTGAAAAAGTTATGAGCATTTGAAAAAAAGCTGCATTTGTTTTAAAAAGCTCATAATTCTATATCGGTTGGGTGACCATTTTTTTTAATAATTCGCAGAAACGTTTTTAGTGGGGTTGTAACATGTAAAAATTTCTGCTAAATCAAAAGTAGTCGGTGGGCTTTATGGTTAAAGTGTGTCCCTTACGGAACTGCCGCTACTGTTTGACCTAATTTCACTTAAGATTTTATTCGATAGATATCAATTAAGGATATCAAGATAGATATCAATTATAGACATCAATCACACACAAATTTAAATACAAAACAGTAAAAGCTTACAAACATGTTTACCATTGAAAGAAACAACACGCACATTTTAGAAGAAATAGAATAAAAGAAACAAAAAAAATTATACAAAGCTTACTCAAACCATTATTACCCAAAAGGATTTGTACTGAAAAAAAAAAAAAAAATACTTTAAAAAAATTTTTCAACGCCCGATAAAATTAATACAATCTATATATATTCCACAATTATAGAAATACAGTTTAATCCAGGTTGAATATTCATAATAAGGGATGTTGCGGAGGCGAAATTTTCGACATCCGCTGCTGAGGATGCGAAAGCGGGTATTTTAAGGCTTACATCCGCGGATGCGGATTTATATGTCAATTATTTTAAAGAGATACTTAATTTAGGCACATGAATAAAGGACAAAGATGGTAATAATTTTTAAAAATCTTTATATTATAATCAAATTTTTAGTATGAAAATTTAAAATTTGGTGCATTATATTTAATAAAGTGCATGTCGCTGCCTTTTCAGGTTCCATCATATTTCGCAGAGGTTCGTTGATTAATACCGCGCTTAAAAGACTAAACTGCTCCGGGTGCATTGATTTTAGATCATTCATCAAAGACGTGGTTGTATGGCCCTTACGAGAGTATGTTTTATTGCATATTTTACACTGAGATTTCTAGGACATGCACATCTTATTTAAAACAAGACTAAACTACTATATACGTCAGTTGTGGGATTATTGATTCACTTGCCAAATAGATTATTCGTTATATTATCGAATGATAATTAGTGAGAACTCTAGGTTTTTGAAATAATATTTAACAGTATTATTTAACATGTATATTTAACAGATAGTATATTATACTATCCATATAATATACTTACATGCTACTTGTGGGATCATGTTTTTTTGATGTCATTTAAGAGTGGGGATTTAGTGCTGCACACTCAATTGATAATATTATTATTCATTACGTATGTGAATGCATAGGAAATATTTGGTTGTTTTTTAATCGTATAATCGTATTCATACAATGGGTTAATACACAACAATAGAAAAAGTGAAAATTATTAAATGGTACTTTGGGGAACATTCGGCAAAGGAATGTGTCAATTTATTTATTGTGGCATTTGAGGATAGGCAATCGCCAAACATTCGAACAGTTTGCAACAATTAAGGCAAAGAATTGTTGACAATTGTGCGAATATTTCTCCTCAAGTGCTAGAAAATACCCGGCTAGATTTGTACAATCGACTCGGATATTGTTTAGCAAATAATGGAGGAATATTCGAACCGTTGGTTGCACTTTTCTTTTTGTCAGAATTCTATTTTTATTTTATTTTTTTGGGGGTTTATTTTTCTTTTAAATTGTGTGGATTGTTGTTTTATGTTATACCGTTAATAGAATTCATTTATTTTCAAATATTCCACATACAAATAATAAGGGATATTCAAAAAATAATTTTCAATTGTTAAGTAATGGCTAAACTTAAGAAGACAATAATGAATATATTTAACGCACTCTAATTAGATGTTTATGTAGTACTGACGACTTTAGGCAGCAGCCAGCATTATGTACGCAACACATCCCATACACCACAGAGTACCCCCACTATTTTTATATCTTTATTAAGCATTGTGTATAGTTATTATAGTAAATAATATTTAACATTGATTCCCTATAGGAAAAGCTGTCCAACACACACGGTAGGTATATGCTTATAATGTGACTGCTGCAAATATATTGAATGGGAATGTACTATGTGGATTGTTCAGTTCTTTAGCTATCTAGTTTAGTGCCTTAGATATCTCGACTACTGACCAGTTATACAATTCGTTCAACATATAGATCTCTATAAAAAATTTAAGCAATGAATCACCCATAATTTTGCTCACTAAAATATTGAAAAAAAATACTTAAGAATTTATTAATGTTTTTTGGACTGATCAAATCAATTGCAATTTAGAATAATTTTCAACTTTTCGTTAAGTAAATTGAAGGTTTTCAAATATTGACTGAAATAAGTTTTTTATTTCAGTCCGATTTTCAAAAAAAATGAGTTTTTATAAAATCTTGAATTTTTGAGGTCCTAAAAAACTATCCTGACTATCTTTACGCTAATCCCAAAAATTTTCAAAAAAATATTTTGTTAAAGAACTTTTACACTAATGTACCGATCGATTCCAAAATCTAATCAAAACTCTTAACTTTAAAAACAACGTGAAATGCCGCCGTAAAATTTCATTGTAAGAAATCTAATAAAAACTGAATAATTCAGTTCATTAGATTTTTCGAAAAAAAAGGTAAATTTTTGTTCCCAAATTTTTTAAAACTACTATAAAACTGTACCGGATAGGATAAGACTCGCTCTACGATAGTGGTGGGGAGAGCTCGCTCCCCTCACGTATCCCTGCTGCCGCTGCGTTCATTACCCACCATTTCTTCCGTTAACGCGTTTCTCTAATTAGTTACTTTAATTAATATCCAAATAACGGTGGTTCAGGTGCACAAATGTCTAAGAACTTTTCGTCTTAGAATTTCATCCTCTATCCACCCTTTCAAAAAACTCCACGACTTTTGACTCATCCTGTAGAGGTAAAAATTAAGCCTTAAATCAATATGCGTCAGGATGCGATGATCCTTCTTTACCCATATGAGGATATAAAAATATGTTTAGAATTTAAATTAATAATATTATTTATGATTGAATATAATCTGAATAAGTAGGATAGAAATATCGAATGAAAAATACAAGAGGACCAAGAATAAACATGTATAGAAGCAACGATAGGTGCTTTAACTATACATACCAGCAACCTCCATGTATGGACTGAATATTTTATAGTTTAGAAGTGGGAAAATTTGATGCATACACCATCGTTGCCAGCCAAGGGCCGAAAGCGGAAGTAAATAATATGAAAGTAAATAATACGACAAGTCTTTAATTTAATTTTGCGTTAATGTTAAAACACCATATAAAGATCATATTTTTATACACGGTAAATAATATATAACAAGGTATATTAAGTTTAGTTCCGTTTTTTTAACGGTTGAAAATATTGATCACAGAATACAAACTTTGATATAGGTATTCATAAAATGACCTAAAATGTGTATGTCCATCGGGCCATCCGTCAACACGATAACTCAAAAACAAAAAGAGATAGCGAGTAGAAATTTTGAATGTGTTTTCTAGAGCTAAAAAGTAGGGTCATGAATGGCCAAAATCAGAGCATGTTTGGGCAACACAGATTGTAGCGGCTGCCCAGAACGGACTGCACTTCGACTATAAGGTCCATTGTGATGCCTAAGGTTGTGAGGATGTGAGTGGAGTGGAAGAAATTTTTGTGCATAGACTAAGAATTGGCAGGATATGCGGCTGTAGCCGACTATGATAGGAACTATGGCGATTTTCATCTGGAGTTCATGAAGGAAACTGCAGAAAACCTTCTCAAGCATAGCCAGTTACTTCGTTTTTGTCCATACGCCGACAGTTTAGTCAATTAACCACCCCTTTTTTTTCTTAATAATTGACAAACTGCCAATGTCGGGATTCGAACCCATAACCCTCCAGTTTCCAAGTAGGCATACTGTGCAGACATACGGCTCGGCCGCCAACGCCAAGACCGCTCGGCCACTTGGACCGGTCTCATTCTAATATTGAATATCAATCAAGAAGTATGGATGGACGGCTTGGCATTTAGTTCTTACCTTTTGCGTGGTGGTTCTATTGTACACTTTAATTTCGGCCCCTTTTCTCTCTTACGCCATAATAAACCACAGTATAAATAAATATATATATATAAAGTAGACATATGTATATATATATATATATTATATATATATATTTATATATATATATATAAATATATACATATATATGTATATATATATATATTTATATATATATATATATATATATATATATATATATATATATATATATATATATATATATATATATATATATAATATGTATACATACAGAGGTTAGGGATATATAAATATCGATATATGTATATGTATGTGATTTATGTGTGAGTGACAAGATTTGAACCACAGTATTTACCTCTAAATCTACTTAATATAATCTCTTCAAATAGGATAATGCATTTTATTTGTACCCTTTTGACACATTTCAAATAATTTTTTATAGAAAGAAAGAAAAAATTTTTTTGTAAAATGCTCCAATGACTTACATATTAAACATAATGTTTATAGAACGATAAAATTTAATTTTGGTGGCAAATCATCGAAATACACGTAGATGAACGTACATTATATGACTAGTTTATTTGAATGTATGTAAATGGGGTCGTAAATATCCTTCGAAAATAGAAATTAAAGGGTGTGTTTAGGTTAGTTAACTCCAAATTTAGTGTTTTGTAATTTTCGTTATGGCAAGTTGTAAGACACTTCCTTTGCCGCCCTAAAAAATTTCTTTTTTGGGGTCTCATTGGATCTTTGGTTCTAGTACCTAAACGCAAAAGTTTTCTAAACGCAATTTTTCGCAAAAGTTTCGTAAAGGCATATTAATTGTCACCCAAAAAACTTATTTTCCTGTAGTATTTTACGCTTACCATAGAACATTATATTATCGAATGATAATTAGTGAAAACTCTAGGTTTTTGAAATAAAATTTCAAATTCGCCCCCTTTACCTACATCAGTTTTTTTGTATTATAAATACGTATTTCGACTTCAATGTAGTCATCATCAGTATAAATTAGTTAGTCGTAATTTACTCTTTGACAATTAGAAATAGATAGAAAGTCGAGATTGAAATTGCTCTTGTTAAACTTTCTTTCAATCACATTTCTTCCTGTTACCTTGCTCTTATTAAAATTACTCTTATATTGTCTTAGGATATGTTACTCGTCGCTAATTTGGTGACAATTTCACCAAAAAGTGGATAGAAAGTGATAAAAGCTATCCTTTTTGATAGCCAAGGGGCGTTAAATCCCTAATCTCGGTCTATATTTTAAGATATCACAGGACTGCCGATTTAATGTGACTGACGTTCCATAGGGGCTTTCACAGGAAATTGCAAAGCCGACGAGCTCACCAGAAATGGCACAAAGCTATCGGACACAAGTATCTCTAAACATATTTTCCTAGATGCACCCCTTGCGAACGGCTTGCTACTTCCATTAGAATGAAACTATTCTTAGGAAGGCCAATATTAAGTGGAGAAAGAAATAGTACAAAAGAGTACAAACGGAACTGTTTCAAAGATACTATATCCTTTCAAAATTGTGTATATTATACATTTTTTATAACTTTTGTCCATCAACGCTTGTTTCATAATTATGGCACCTTTAAAGACAAAAAAGTTAAACTCAATATCCAAGTACGTGACTTGAACCCGTTTTATAAAAAATTGGGTATGCGCGAACCGATTACGTTTACCATGTTAAAGATCTCAACTTTTATTGCAATTATCTCTCTTCACAATAGGTCAAAGAATTTGATTTTTATAAATTAAACAAAAGGCTCCATTATTGAGTTACAATGTCTGTGATAAAACTCATAGTTTTGGAAATATTTGAAACGAATAAAATTAATTTTTGGCCTTATTTTACCTGTAGTGTAATTATGTATTTTGATACTAAGTGCCGCATTGAAAATTAAACTGATATTCTAACCGATAGAATGACTATACATAGCATATTTAAATAATTGATAAAATTCGAATGTTATATATTCAGTTCAATTTTTTAATAAAAATGGACAATATTTATAACTTACAAAATTTTCATGTAGGTATTATCTCTTTTTTTTTTATATGACCATTCAATTATTGTTTCTATCCGAAAAATGTATAACTGAAAAAAAAATTGAATAAAAAAAAAGGTTTAAATCAATTTGATTAGTGATAACCATCGTTTAAAAAGTTTATTCGTTTAAAAAAATAATGCAAAAAATCTATTTGTATTTCTATAACCAGTACTACATTCTGTTAAGGCCAATAAACTATCTGTCTTGTCTTAAACTAGCAGACATTATAAGCTGCCAAAAATCTTCAGTATGCACAGTTCAATTAGTTTTGAGCTTAATAATTTTTAAGGAAAAATTTCAGAAGAAAAAACATAGTGTTGAATGTGATCACGCAGATATCTTAGTATGGAAACTACGCGAGTTCTACTTGCCTCCTCTCGAAAGTCTTATTCTATTTCTCGCAGTATATCATTTGACACGATCTTTTTTTCTTTAAATTTACAATCCAATTTCAAAATTTTCTGTTCAACGACAAAGTGTAATAGTAATAACGTTGTGGAAAATCTACTTTACTACAATTTATTACCTGGAAATTTTTTCTAAAACACTAATTCATACAAAGGAATTGGTTTTGGATTTTAAAGTAAAGCAAAGTAAATTTAATTATCTATAACTTTACCTTTTATACATTTTTCGAATTTTTCAATATTAAGAGAGATACCCCAAACTTTGTGTTTCCCCCTGTAAACTCCCCCTTTTCCCATTGCAAACTTCGTAATTTCCTCTACAAGGAAATAGAGCTTTTGGTGTTGTACTGATGTCCAACGTGATGATATATTTATATATATAAATATATATTTATATATATAAATATATATATATATATATATATATATATATATATATATATATATATATATATATATAGTTAATTTCATTTGTAAAGAACTCTCGAATATCGTCACAGTTTGAGTGAGTGGATCAGTCTATTTTCAAAATGAAGGAGCGGAAACATATATATATAAATATATATATATATATATATATATATATATATATATATATATATATATATATATATATATATATAAATTGTAACGATGATCACGTTGGGCATCTACTACGTAGGAAATGTTTGTTAAATTATTCCATCAGCACAACACCAAAAGCTCTATTTCCTTGTGGAGGAAATTCAATAATTTAAGTATTTAATTTATTAAGTGAAATTGATTTTATTTAAATATAAACTACAAACTGACTGTCAAATCAATTATGCTTAAAACAATAACAGATTTCGCAATGTCTCTTAAAAAACTCATAGAGTATTTATAACATAAACTCAGGAATTAAGGAATCTAGGGGCGGAGTATAAAGGTTCACTTAACGGAAGGGTGCATGTTGAAGGGACCAAGATAATGTTGTTCCTTACCGCTCTCTTCTCAACTGCAACCTACCAGCTCACTTGTATTCCGTCCGTAGGTTTCTATGTCTATGATTTATTTATCGTACACAATGTAGCCAGTATTTTTCCGAACGAGGAAGCCATAGCCCGCATATAACGCCAAGATGATAACTCGTTTAAATTACAATATTTTAGCAGTTTTATTTCGATGAAATAAATTGATCAGAAATTTATTAAAAGAAACAAGGAATATTATACTATAAAACAAAATATAATATAATGTAAAAATATTGTTTTTTAATAAATTATTTGTACTTTTTGAGTAAAATTTTATCCTCTCGTGGTACGATAACCGATAAATAGATCCTTCTGGCAACATCTAATCGTATACTATTTTATTATCCGAAAATTTTTCCAAGCGTAAATTCTATTTGTTAAGAATCACTATATTCAGCATAGAGAACATTTAATGCGCTTGCGTAGATGATTGTAATTATCACACAGTCAATTTATAATTTTTGGTCGTCAACATTGTTCAGTAACGAAACAAAAGATATTTAATTATATTTTACATTAATTTATAATAATTATATACACGGTCAATTGAAAATATCTTATAGTCGAAACTTCAATATTGAAACAAACTAATTCCTTATCTTTATTTTGCTTTTATTGCTTTGTTCATTTAAAGACTTTATTCATGAGAGAGACTTAGGTACAGTGACATACCATATTTTCGAAAACGTATCTCCATGATATGTTATTGTATTTAAATAAAAGGCGAGAAATAAAAAAAATTTTGACAAAATGGAAACCCGACTTCAAAAATCAAATATTCTAAAACAAAAAATGCACTAAAAAGTAAAAAAATAATTGCATATTCTTGTGTCAATTTTAGTTCACTTAAGCAAACAATTTTAAATATATATTTACAATTATTGTTATTTTTGGAGTCGGTATCGGTATTTGATTTTTAAAGTCGGGTTTCCATTTTATCAAAATTTTTTTTATTTCTCGCTTTTTAGTGACTTTGAAGTTCTATAACTAATTTTATTTGTCTGAATATGGGTAGACCTACTAAACGACCTACTAATTTTTAATGCATTTTTTTATAACACATTTTTTTTTATCCGTTTTTTTTTTTTTTGTAATTTTTAGTTCATTTTTTCATAACAGATTTTGAGTTTTTTTTATCCGTTTTTTATGTATGATTAGCGTATGTTTTTTAAATTTGGCATTATATCGAAGATACATGGTCGAAGAGGTGTCTGAAAATAACAGTATTTACCCGACTATTTTTATTCCTGATGGAGATGATAATATACAAATTTGTACATGTTATGAGCAAATAACATGAATTATGTTCATTTGAGACAAATAAAAATATTTTAGCCAGGAGCGTAGATACATTTTGTTTTAGGCGGCAATAATTCTTGCCATTTGCTCATAATATATACAAATTTTCATGTTATTATTTCTAGCAGGAATAAAAATTGTTGTGCACCTCTACAACCCTGATCTACGTTGCAAAACGATACAAAAAATACTAAGGAAGCTAATCTTCAATAAAATGATTTCATTTAGGGAGATTTCATTTAAGACTGCAAGCTTTGATCTTGATTCGCTTCAATGAGTCTATAAATCTGCACTTGCCAGGGACTTTTGAATAAGTATATATATATATATATATATATATATATATATATATATATATATATACAATTTGTGTTGTATATATATATATATATACAACACAAAGGAAGGGCCGTATATATTATAGATAAGCAGATCCTTTATAGAAGATCATGTTCATATATATATTATATATATATATATATATATATATACATGATCTTCTATAAAGGCTCTGCTTATCTATTTGTGTAATTAACTATACAAAACCTAACCCACTGCTAGAAGGATGCGGGTTTTTTTATTATGTCAAGGACGTCAAGTCATTCTTCATACAATGCAAATACATTTATTCTAATACAAACTCAAGTTTAAAAATGAATAAAAATAAAGGAAAAAGCATAAGAAAAATAAATAAAACTAAAAACATTTTTCGATAAGTGAGCCTAAAAATCAATGACAATACAAAGGAAGAAAAAAAACAAAACAAAACTCCTTTTCAAACATATTAAAAATCTCTGCAAAATATTAAAAATACTGATAAAACGGTGGTCTGGAGTAAAATCAAAATTGAACGTACGTTGCAGTTATTCATTAAGAACGAACGCTAATGAACAAAGTATATTTTTTTGCATTTGAATAGACAGGGTAGATAAGTAGTAAATGATGTAAATCCTCCCTGGTGTTTAAATTGCAAACAGTACAGTATCAATAATATAAACGATTTTGTTAAGTGTAAGTATACTTTTTTTAAGTGCGCAGTTGACATCAACATCCTTAAAAATGAAATTGGCAAATTTGACGCTAAGTAGGTACGCTTGTGCTTTCCAGTGAAATTAAAAACTGTGGTAAACAAGGCTATAGCTAGAAATTTGGCTGTAGATAGATAGATTGTAGAGGCTGCAATCGACCATGAGGTCCATTGTGATACCTAAGGATGTGAGAATGTTAGTGGAGTGGAATGAATTTTTTTTGTATAGACTAGGAACTTGTAGGATATGCGGCTGCCGCCGACTATGATAGGAACTATACCGATATTCATCTGGAGTTCGTGAAGGAAACTGCAGAAAACCTTCTCAAGCATAGCCGGTTACTTCGTTCTTGTCCATAGGCCGACAGTTTAGTCAATTAACCGCCCCTTTATTTTCTTAATAATTGACAAACTACCGATGCCAAGATTCGAACCCATAACCTGCCAGTTTCCAAGTAGGCATACTGCGTTATCATAACGCCTTAGATCGCTCGGCCACTTGGACTGGTTAATTTGGCTCTTTCTATATCTCTCAAGTACAAAAAATTTGCGAACAAAGAATTCACTAATTACGCAATTTATATTACGATAAATTGGCCTCCGTCCACGTTAGTTCCATGTTGTTAAACAAAATGTTTTTCAACTGCAATGCCCAGATATATTTATATATATATATATCTGAGTTTAACGTGGATGTGAAACAATTTAACATGTGTGTGTTGAATTGAATGACGTATACACATATACGAGTAGATTATATTCTGTGTTAGTAAAGACAATTGTTTATGGTTTGAGATGATCTCCAATGACGTTTAAGTGTTTGAATAGTAGTACAGTTGGAAATATACAATACAATGTAGTTATTTGAATCGAATGGAATGAGATATCACAAGATTCGAAACAACAGACGAGTGAAAATTCATTTGTTTTAAAATACATGTGAAGTAGAGAATATAGAGTGGTTCTATAATAATTGGAAAATAGGTTGCAAAAAATCACTTACATAATAATTTATTTTATATTCACGTATGGAACTGTTTTTAATCCTGTACATCCTTTAAAATTTTCAGTGTAGTTTCAAGAAACCAAACACAAAACTCATTCGCGTACTTATAATTGCATTTCCAGCTAAAATATGTTTCACCTACAGTCGATCCTAGAAAAGCTTGATTTCAAAGGAGCGAAACTAGTTCCACTTAACCAGTTTCACAATTACAAGTGCCAAAGCATGCTTTCTCACGAAGGTATTATGATCCACCAACGGAAAGATTTTATAGACCGTTTGTTTCATCCACTTTAAGACAATTGAGTAGTTGACTGATACCAAATATGTCATATTTATTTTCAGAATATGAAAATACTGTTAATACTGTAATAATATTTAAAAATGAAATTAAAATCCGACAAATAACAAGGAAGCTATAAGCTTTTAAAGATTATTACCTGTCTCTTTCTTGCAAAACGGAGTTTTGCGTGTATTTTAAATGGTGATAGTACATTATGACGTCACAATGCCTATCAAGAGGGCTACCACCCTCTTTATCTAATCGGGAATTTCAATCATTCATATTCGCTTATTTTTAAAGTTATTTAAAAAATAATTTTACCTTGATATTTGTCAAGTAAACATAGTTCAATTGAAGTGAAAAAAATTTTCAGTCAACATACCAATTGTCAAAGGCAGAAAATTCAGCAAATCAGCGCCTCTAGATATTTTGTTATCCCTGAAAATACTTCGATTTTATAGATTCCTTCTATTTCATAGCTCTCTGTATAGAATGTGGACTCCCAGGTCAAGTCAAACATATCTCATTTCGATGCCGCTCTCGAAGACGTTATGTCTGAGGCATTATGTCTACTTGGAACTGGAAGGTTATGAAAAAAAGGGCGGTTAATTGACAAAACTATCGGCGAATGGACAAGAACGAAATAACCGGCTATCCTTGTGAAGGTTTTCTGCAGTTTCCTTCACGAACTCAAGATGAATATCGACATAGTTCCTATTAGAGTCGGCTGCAGCAGCACATCCTGCCATTTCTAGTTTAAACAGAAAAATATCTTCCACTCCACTCACATCCTCAAATCTTTAGGCATCACAATGGACCTTATGGTCGAAGTGTAGCCCGTCCAATTTAAAGTAACACTTCACGGAAACCCTTTTCGTTAAGACATTTTGAGTACCTAAATGTGACAAATATTCCACGAAATTTATAATGGAGCTTATAACTAAACCAATATCTCAATTTGTATTTGTTTAAATCATGAGTGTTGATCATTCTACGAAATTATAAGAATCAGATTTATTTTATTGTTTTTCAAGTACAGACTCACGGTTATAAATGTGTATGAAAAGATAAATTCTTAGTTGTATTAGTCCAAACGCGTTAACAACCCTTTTATAAGGAGGTTTCTACTTTCTCAGCTTAGAAATTTTCGAGGGTAAAAACGACATTGATTCATTTAAATAATTTTCTCACTTACTCAGTTACAACTGTAGTCAGAAATATGTAACCTTGTAAAACTTTGAAGAAATAACCTGAAGATTAAAATCATTCAATTTTAATAAAATTCCGTTCTCGTTTATTCAGTTTCAATTGTGTTAAGAAATATTTTACCTTATAAAACGTTTAAGAAAAAAGCTAAAAGTTTACTTCCATTAAATATGTATTGTAGTCAACATTTTTAAATGAATAATGAAAATGATTTAGTAAAAGGTTACTGGCGCTATCCATGGTTTTGTACGACCAACACAATAGAGGCGTTCTTAAAAAAATGTGTAGTTCAATAGTTCAATCAACATTCAATCTTTGGAAAAATAATTAAAATAAAATGCATTCATTATAAAAATACTAAGAAATTTTATTTAAATACTAAACATTTTTTTTCGAAAACCAAAAAGGTCCGGCGCAAATCAATTGTAAAGATTTGAAAAAAGAGAGGTCTTGGACTTTCAGATCGAATCTGAAACACCAATCAAAAGAAATGCAATTGTCTGATATGATATTCTAGTATTAAGTGATATATGAATGCCAAACATAATCTTAGGATAAATCGTAGTTAAATAATATAAGCTGGAAAATAGGGCGTTATGTTTTAATTATAAAGCTCAAAATAAAAAATGAAGCTACGCAACATAAGCTGGAAGATAGATAGATTGTAGCGGCTGTCCTGGACGGGACACACTTCCACCATAAGGATATGATGATGCCTAAGGATATGAGGATGTGAGTGGAGTGAAAGGAATTTTTGTGTGTAGACTAGGAATTGGTAGGTTGTGCGACTGCAGCCGACTTTGATAGAAACTATGCCGATATTCATCTGGAGTTCGTGAAGGAAACTGCAGAAAACCTTCACAAGCATACCCCTTTTCAAAGTCCCAAGTCCCAAGTAGACAGTGCGCGTTAGACCGCTCGGCTACTTGGCCGGTATATAAGCTGGAAAATAGAGCGTTATTAGCGAATTTCCTGAAAGGAAATAGAGCTATTGGTCCCGTACCGAAGTCAAAATTTCGCAAAAATTCCTTCAAATGTCCATCGATCCTATCTAGTAGATGTCAAAAATCCCCATCTTTAAAATTTATATGTGTATATATATATATATATATATATCTATGGACATATATATATATATTAATATATATATATATATATATATATATATAAATATGTGTGTGTCTGTAATCACTCTAGCGGTCACAGTTTTCATTTTATCGGAACGAAATTTGGTATTTGAGACGCTTTTGGTATTCAAAAGGTTAAGTTCGTTAATGGGTAAAATCGGACAAGGGGAAAGGGGGGTTTAAAGGAAAGAGGAAAGAGGAAACACAAAATTTGACATATCTCCCTTAATATTCGAAAAATCGAAAAATTTATAAGAAGTAAAGTTGTAGGTACTAAGTTTTACTGTAATTTTGTTTCTTATCATTTTTTCTGTTACACTCATATTTACAGAAATATTGAAGGTTTAAGATTGAAAATTAAATTCCGTAATATCTCTGCACACATTAAAGTTTCAGCAAAAATGATAAGGTGGTGAATTGTAGCAAATTTGATCTTCTACAACTTCGTTTCTTACGCATTTTTCGATTGTTCTAATATTAAGATATATTAATATATTATATTATATTAAGATATATAAGATATATTTTATATTTTGTGTTTTCCTCTTTCTTTACACCCACCGCTCCATTTCCCTCGACGTATGTCATTTATTAATAAAATTGGCCTTGCAAATACTAAAATCATATACGACATTTCATTTTGATCAGACTAAAATTGTGACCGCTAGAGAGTGATTTATGTATCTAAGGAAATTGGATAAGTTGAAGCAGCTCCGAATTTTTTTTTAATTACAAAGGTCAAAATCAGAGTAAAAAATGAAGCTACGCGAAAGAAAACAATAATAAGGGGCGCTGCTCCATATGTAAAGAAAGTTTATGTGTATTTTAATTTTGTTGTGTATTATAACTTATGACTATTATCTGAATTTCATTAAAAAGGCATCGTGGTCGACCACGAATAAGATATTCGGATCTTTTTGAAGTCATACGCTAAAATTGAATGGAACTTGCTCAAGATCGGTAGAAGTGGACTAATGCTTTAAAATTTATGCCTTTTGTAATAATTAGCTTGTTTTGAAACTGTTACATACAGTTTGATCTCAAGGTAATTTAAACGGAGTTCTTGTTCCCGTTCAAAATTAGTTTTCTATAAACTATACGTTTAATATGAACTAGCCTCTGTAGAAATATCGAGGATCAAATATAATATTTTCGATGGCATATTTGAATGAGATGGAGAACAAAGCACACAAAAATTTGAATTAGTCTAGTTTCTACACGAACGGGAATTTTTACGTTATAACTTGACAAAGTTTGTTTGGCTACAGGGCGGGCAGCTATCAAAACTGGCGGGCTTGTGATAACCAGTACAAGTAGCCGAGCGGTCTACGGCGATATGTTTGCGCAGTATGTAGTACTTGGAAACTGGGAGGTTATGGGTACGAATCCCGACATCGGTAGTTTGCCAATTATAAGAAAAGAAAAAAGGGCGGTTAATTGACTAAACTGTCAGCGTAGGGACAAGAACGAAGTAACCGGCTATGCTTGTGAAGGTTTTCTACAGTTTCCTTCACGAACTCCAGATGAATATCGGCATAGTTCCTATCAGAGTCGGCTGCAGCCGCATATCCTACCAATTCCTAGTCTACTCACAAACTCCTTCCACTCCACTCACATCCTCACATCCTAAGGCATCACAATGGACCTTATGGTCGAAGTGTAGCCCGTCCAGGGCAGCCTCTACAATCTATCTATCTAATAGTCATAGTATCCACAAAACAAGAAACTCTCAAGCAAGAAAACGTACCACGTTTAAACCAAGAGATCCTGTATGTTTAATGTGAATGCTTGGGTAGTTCATTCAATAATATATAAAATGGGCGATACGAATAACATCAAAACGTATAGTGAAGGCTACCATCACCTCTTGCTTCGTCAGTTTGTTTATATATTTATTTCTATTAAAAAAAACAACAAACTGTTAAACATAAAATTATTGTCTTTCTATGGTATAGTGTACCTAGTAACTGCAACGGTGGCGGCAATGTTATTATTTTTTAATAACGAATGAAAATAGATTAGTTTATTATTGAAACCAATGTTATTTATTATTATAAATTGTAGGTATATACGTGTATACTACCGTTCAAAAACATAGCCACATTTTTATTTCATCTATATCTATCTATAAATCTATATCTATCTATCTATATATATATATATATATATATATATATATATATATATATATATATATATATATATATATATATATATATATATATATATATATATATATATATATATATAAAATTTAAATTTATTAACTTAATTTTATTCATTTCAACATTATTTAATAGTTAATTTTGTGTGGTTTTGAACTTTTTAGTAAAAGGCAAGTTTGTGTAAGTTTTAAAAAATTTTCCATTATTTGTTACAATGTTCTTTCCATCTGCCATCTATTGAGTAATTATTGAATTATTAAGTTCTATGAATGACGTTTTGTACGTAGTTATGTATAGTTTAAATATATATTAATTATTATAATTATAAACGTAATTTTATATATATATATATATATATATATATATATATATATATAAATCGATGTTATATTTCAAATTTTGCCCCTATTCCTATATTCCTAGAACATTTGTTTGTATTTTATAAATACGTATTTCGACTACAATGTAGTCATCATCAGTATGAATTAGCTAATCGTCACTATCTCTGGGATATTCATTCAGAGATATGTTGCTTGTTGCTAATTTGGTACCTGTGTCACCAATATCATTTTTTAATATCATTGTGACACAGGCACCAAATTAGCAACAAGCAACATATCTCTGAATACATATCCCATAGATAGTTACGATTAGATAATTCATACTGATGATGACTACATTGTAGTCGAAATACGTGTTTATAAAATACAAACAAATGTTCTAGGAATAGGGGCAAAATTTGAAATATAATTTCAAAAAAAACCTAGAGTTCTCTTTGATTATTTTAATAATCTTTATAAATCGATGTGTGTATCTATGTTCCCTATGGCATCCAACACGGATGGACCGATTTTGATGAAATTTTCAGGCAATCTTCAGATTAGCCCAGCGGGTGATCACAGGATCTGGTAGCGATCTGGTAGCGATAGACACCTGCCTAGGGGCGCGAGGTTACAAAAAGGCGCGCGTTTATGTTGCAATGCTTCAATATGTGCAAACAAAACCAGGTTTAGACAATAATCTAAATTTAAAAAAATTTTATGTTTCAAAGCAGATTCAGAAAAATATTTATATGCTTAATGATTTGTGACTATGGCGCCTACTAAAATAAACATAATTATATCTGTATTGCGTATATAAAAATATATATGGAAATTATGTTCAGCAGCGAAATTATGAGGATTGGTGGTGTACCGTATCAAAATTTCGAAATATCTTCCAACGCACTTCTATGTATATGTATATGTATATATATATATATATATATATATATATATATATATATATATATATTATATATATATATATATATATATACATATATATGTCGGATTAGTATTGGGAACATGGTCGTTTGAACCAGTATCCATGTTTTCAGGCATTTTTCCGGATGTAATGACCGGATGTGGCCCATTCAACGAACCCTTACTTAGTTGGTGTAATAATCTTAAAATTTTTATTGCACATAACAAATGATACCGATCATGTATGTCTGATACATTCTTTTTGTCGGACATACCCTCTAATAAAAATGAACAACTATTTCTGAAAAAAATAATTTTATAGCACTTTTAAATGTAAGTGTTAAAAAATGTCCAAACGGGCGTGTACAGACTCGTGCAAAAACACCGCATTCGCCCCTTTGCACAAATTCAATCTCCGACATATATATATGTATATATATATATATTTATATATATATATATATATATATATATATATATATATATATATATATATATATATATATATGTATATATATTACAAAATAGTCTATAGTTTTAGTCATCACTGTAAATTGATAAAATAGATAGATAAATTGAAAAATTCTCGGATATTATATTACTGTTAGTAGATATTTTATTTTATTTACTGCATTCAATAATGATTATAAGTCATCATATAAATTATTATCCAATAATTTTATATCAAACAACTTCTATAAATATATCTATTTGTGCAAAATGAATCCTTTAGTACAGATATTTAAAATTTTAATTACGAAAACACTGCTTGGTAAATTAAAAAAACCCTTCCCTAGAGTAAAGTGTCTAATATTATTCTTCAATAAAAAATAACAGTGTTCATAAAATGACGAAATTTGTCCATTTCTGCACGTACGTCCGTCCGTGGACATTATAACTTAAAAACGAAAAGAGATAACGACCTGATATTTTGTGTGTGTGTTTAAGAGTAAGTAAAATCATATTCTAGAGTGGGCAATATCGGACGGTGCTTCTGAAAATATCCGTCTTTGAAACCGTTAGATTTAAAAAAAAATTAATAGACAAAAGAGGTTCTAAAAATACACAACTTTTTTTTGTAACTTTTTTCATTCACTCGTTATATACGGGATATTTACGCGATTAACTCAAGTATTCCTACAAAATTTCTTATTATTATTTTAAAATATAGCAATTAAAAATTTTTCTTTTAAATGTTGTAAAAAAATTGGGTCATTTGTGTTAAACTTTTCTTTTAATAATTCACATTTTCATTAATTGTTATTTTATTCATTTCAACATTATTTAATAGTTAATTTTGTGTGGTTTTGAACTTTTTAGTAAAAGGCAATTTTGTGTAAGTTTTAAAAAATTTTCCATTATTTGTTACAATGTTCTTTCCATCTGCCATCTATTGAGTAATTATTGAATTATTAAGTTCTATGAATGACGTTTTGTACGTAGTTATGTATAGTTTAAATATATATTAATTATTATAATTATAAACGTAATTTTAACTTGTTTATTATAGAGTCTGTATAAACCTAAATAAATTTTGGATGATGATGCAAGATTGGAAAATGTCAACTGTTAATTAAATTTTAAAATTAATTAATTAAATTAGTTAATGAGAGTTCATTCATAATTCCAGTGGCAACATAAAATTGGATTACTAGGTTCGTGTTTAGTCTCATTTTTCAAGTTAAAAATTTTTTTTTACAATTCCCTTAATCTTAATACATTCAATAATCATCACACTGTGTCGCATTTTTTTAAACCTCCTATTCATTGGCACAAAGCTAGACTCTCTCTCAAATATATTATTGAATTATTACGACTGTTTTAATTAAATATATATATATATATATATATATATATATATATATATATATATATATATATATATATTTGAGACTAAAATAAAAAATATTATTTTTGTATTTTTTATTTTAGTCTCAAAAACGGAGGTAAAATCACATTGTATATATATATATATATCCCACATATACACCTTTCTAGCATAGAATATATATATATATATATATATATATATATATATATATATATATATATATATATATATATATATATATATATATATATATATATATATAATAACATATATATAACATTATATATATATACATATATATATAATGTGATTTTACACCTCCGTTTTTGAGACTAAAATAAAAAATACAAAAATATTGTAAAAGTTTAATTTTTCCAACGCAACCCGCCCGAAAATGGGAAAAACCCCAAAAAATTACCTTTTTGCTTTTCTACTTATTACTTATTCTATGCTAGAAAGGTGCGGTTTTTTGCATTATGTCAAGGACGCAGAGCCAGGGCCAAAGGCGGTAACCGGGGGATAAAGGCGTTAACTCTCATAGAACATGAGCCCCCTGGCGAGCTGCGCTATAACTATAACAAATACAGCTATAACATATACCTATAACTATAACATAATGATACTATAACATATAACTATAACATATACAGCTTTTTGGGAGCACTTTTTATAAACAAACAAATTTGCCGAGAATCGAAGCACGGACTTTTTGCATACACTGCAAACGCCTTAGCAATTCCGTCATCGAGGATTTTGTAGCTTGATATGTACGTTATGCAGATTTGGATCCATTTCCTGTAGATGTGAAAATGTTTTTTAATTTGAATCTCGACGCTTATATGAGACAGTACAGGTAATATGTAGCAAAATGTTATTCGTAACAGAAGTACTCATTTAAACAGCAACTGAAAATGAACCAATTGCTTAAATATCCTACACATATTGGGTTGGGCTTTCACCAGTGGAATGAAATCGACCACTTTTGAACCCGTCCCCCTTTGATTAGCTGAAATTTTTATATGTTTTACTACCCTAATAAAAACGTTTCTGTTCATTTTTTCAAAATGTTTTACCTAATCGAAAAAAAAGTTACGAGCTTTTTAACAAAATTTTTCAAACGCCTGTAACTTTTTCAAAAACTGACTAATTGAGATGATTGTCTTTTCAAATTTATTGTTTATAAACGTACTTTTCAGAAAAAAATACAACAGTCATATTTTATGAAATTTTCTGTTTTTTGGAAAATATGTTACCGAATTCTGCGAATTATAAATTTTCTATCCCTTGAGATTCCTGAACTAACAAACTTTACAAATGAATTTAATTGAAATCTAAGGTCCTTAAAGGGGAAAATATGCCAACGCCCTTAAAGGTAGGAATTTTCACCTTCAAAGACGACTGAACATGTTTTATTAACTTCTATTTGGATAACCAATCCGAGTATACAAAGAGTGTTCAGTTACAAAACAAAATTATCGAAACATTTGCTTAAAGAAATTTGAGAAAAAATCTGTGAAAAGCCGAAGGATTAGTACACAAGTATGTTCTACCGAATTACTTGTATTCTACCCTATAAAAAGGATATTCTCTTTTTCTAGTGTTTTCTCTTTCTGGAGATATCTGAAATAACGCACTTTAGAAATGATTTTCATTGAAATATAATCAAATGATCGTATATAGAGCATTTCCCCGAAATCATTTTCCTCTATAAATTTTATTGAACGCATACATTCAATTTAAAAAAAAATTCTAAAAAAATTCGTAACGCAGGAGCTGCGCCAGCTTAGTGATTTTTCTCAGAATAAATACATCTCTGCTCTTAGAAAAGGATCTTAATTAACTTTCATCTGATAAATATTCATGACAACCTGCGATCGCATTTTCTGGTTGTTGCAAAAAAGTGTGCCGGCTATACAAAGGCATATTTTACAAACCGAAATAAGAAAAAAACATTATTTTTTCTTCTTCTCGAATTCGCGTTGGTTTAGCTGCAATCCACCATTTTGTGTTTTTTCTTCCTATATTAGTATTTCAAAAACTAATGCAGATATTCTTTTGAAATTCGGCAAATATCTATATGCATATAGATCTCAAAAATAATGTGCATTAAGCTAGCAGAGCAACCTGAGCAGAACACAATTATTATTGTGTTCTCGTAATTAGACGCTATTTAAATGCTAATTAAATGCTCTAAATAAAAATTAAATGCTCTTTGTTGTATTGTGTTACCGCATGCTTTGCTAGCTTAATGTTAAGTGCAGAGCATTATTTCAAAAATCAATTAATTATATTGTATTTAATATCAAATTATTAAGCTAATTAAATTCTTTAATTAAAAATTAAATGCTTATTGTTGCACTATGTAACCGCATGCTTTGCTAGCTTAACCAGCAGAGCAATCTTAAAAAAAATCAATTAATTATATTGTATTTAATATCAAATTAAGCTAATTAAATGCTAATTAGATGCCCTAATTAAAAATTAACTGCTCTTTGTTGTATCGTGCAACCGCATTCTCCGCTAGCTTAATATTAAGCTCTAGAAGAGCATGCGGTTATACGATACAACAAAGAACAGTTAATTTTAAATTCGGGAATTTAATTTGCATTTAATTAGCTTAATAATTTGAAATTAAATACTATATAATTAATTGATTATTTAAATATTGCTCTGCTAGCTAAACATTAAGCTAGCTAACCATGCGGTAACACAATACAACAAAGAGCATTCAATTTTTAATTAGGGCATTAGGGCATCTAATTATGATACAATTATAATTGTGTTCTGTTCAGGTTGTTCTGCTAGCTTAATGGACATCAAAAATATCCCAAAATAATTTATCAAAAATGGCGGTCACTTCAATTGTTTAAAATAAAATATCGCAATAATTTTAACAAAAATTTTTACGATACAAAAGATTTAGCATTTTTAATTACAAATCGAATGACACTCATCTACACCGCAATAATAATGAACAATCGATACGCAATTATAAAACCAAACCTGCTAATCTATATATGATAAACCACCATACATTGGAGTATTTAATAAAAACAATTATAATAATCTAACCTGTATATTTATTTTTGTTATGAAAATTTAATAAATATTATAAACATTAGCTGTATTTTTGATGATCCACTCATACATAACAAACGAGTTTGCGAGTTTAGATGTATGAGATACAGTTGGGTGGTTTACATTTCAATAGAATGGGTAATGTTTTTTTAGTATGAGATATAACTACTGCCATTTAAAAAGACATTACTGACGCCCCGTAAAACATGGCATTTTACATGTTAAGCAATAATTTATCGTATTGTTAAGAGTATATTGTATTGGGCGATTTTATATGTATAGATACTGGAATGAGGTTTATATGTGTATTGAGGGATCTGTGTATTCCATTGAACGTACCTATATAATGAGCACGGTATCGTTTATACCTAGTGGCTTATTTCGAATTGGTTGTGTTGGAGCACAGCACACGGTTATATATTTATTTAATAAATTAAATATTGTTTTAAAAAAACTGCAATACAGTAATGCGAACAAAATATTGTCATTATTGTTTCACGGTGAACGGAAGTTTTTTAAGGCTAATTAATGAATAAATAAAAATTTGAGTATATTGGAAAAGCGATTTTATAGGTTTAAATATGCAGAATTTAGATCTAACCAATGAAGCTAGCAGGTATTGGAAGCTAACATTGTTAAATTATTCGAAATAACAGTTTTCTCAAACTGTTACAAATAATATTACTTTAAATATAGTAAAAACTTGGTTTTATGAAGTAAACAAAAAAAAGTCTAAAAAAGGTTCTTGAAAATGTCTATTTTTCGCACCTCTGAATGCACCCTTTAGATCAGGGGTGTCAAACTCAATTTTCGCAGAGGGCCATATATCAAATTTAGAATGTGTAGGCGGGCCAGATTCAAATAAAAAAAAATGTACTGAATTATTATAACATTTTATTTACTTAATTATATAGTATATAATATACGGTTGTTAAAAATGATATCAAAGTTATAAAAGAGGGTAATAAATTTGAGCCCGAGGATCCAGATACCTGACTTCTCTTGTTTTTGACAAGCTCATTGATGTCAGGTATCATATTCGTTGTAATTATTTTAAGAATTGACTGGAGATGTTCATTCGTAAGTCTTGTGCGATGTTTGTTCTTATTTATTTTCATGACGGAAAACATCTGCTCACATAAATAGGTGCTACCAAACATGCACAGAATGCGTGCTGCATGCTTTTTTAATTGCGGGTAGTTATCCAAACTCTTGAAATATTGTGTATAAAATGTAAGAGCGTTAACCTATTCTTGTCTAGGCACGCGCTGCCCTTGAAATTACTTATAAATGTTGTAGTGTGCGCATTTTAAAACTTCCGTAGAGGAATCGAGTGAAGTCATGATTCTTCTGTCTGTCACACATTGCGATCGCGGGCCGTATCTTTGACATCCCTGCTTTAGATAGATAAATACATTGTAGAGGCTGCCCTGGACTGGCTACACTTCGACCACAAGGCCCATTGTGATGCCTAAGGATGTGAGGATGTGAGTGGAGTGGAAGGAATTTTTGTGTATAGACTACGAATTGGTAGGATATGCGGCCGCAGCAGACTATGATAGGAACTATGCCGATATTCATCTGAAGTTCGTGAAGGAAACATTTTCAAACATAGCCGGTTACTTCGTTCTTGTCCGATCGCCGACAGTTTAGTCAATTAACCGCCCCTTTTTTTTTCTTAATAATTGACAAGCGGTCGATGTCGGAATTCGAGCCCATAACCTCCCAGGTTCCGAGTAAACATACTGCGCAGACATCACGCCTGACTGGACTGGGAATAACCAGTAAACTACTATTATACCATAAAAGAACAATTATTGGGAAAAAAATAACATAACAAACTTAAACGTCTACTTTGGTCCTTTACATACTATCTACAAATATTAGATTGTTATATGATAATTAATGAGAAGTCTAGGTTTTTGAAAAAAAATTTCGCCCCAATACCTAGATCAGTTTTTGTATTATAAATACGTATTTCGACTACAAAGTAGTCAACATCAGTATAAATTCGCTAGTCGTAATTTACTTTTTGACAATTAGAAATTGATAGAAAATAGAGATCAATAGACAAAAATCAAATAAATAAAAATTAAACAAAATAAATTAAAATATAATAAATTTTATTGAAATTACTCTTGTTAAAATTGATTTCATTGATGGTGAAAATGTTACCAAATTAGCAACGAATAACATATCCTGAGACAATATAAGAGTAATTTTAATAAGAGTGATGATAACAAGAGTAAATCGAATGAAAGCAATTTTAACAAGAGTAATTTTCCATAAAATTTATTATATTTTAATTTATTTTGTTTAATTTTATTTTATTTTTGTCTATTGATCTCTATTTTCTATCTTTTTCTAATTTGCCAAAGAGTAAATTACGACTAGCTACTTTATACTGATGATGACTATTTTGTAGTCGATATACGTATTTACAATACAAAAACTGATCTAGGTATTGGAGTGAATTTGAAATTTTATTATACTATCTTTATACAATTATAATAGAAAGACCTTAGAAAAATTAATATTTAACCATTAAAAATAACAATTAACTGTGTTAATTAATCGATTAAATTAAACTCAGTATCTACTGAGTTTATTATCAATACGTGAACTGCTTATTTTACTTTTTACATACGCATAAAAATACAAAATCCTGTAGAAAACTGCTATGCATATCTATATGATTTTGTAATAAAGAGTGGTCAAATTGTGACGAACAATTGTTTTTATAAAAAAAATTTTCAAAGAAAAGTTATTTATTTTTAAGAAAATTTTTTCTCTTTACATATTTTTCTCTCGTTCGGTTTCAAAGATGGATATTTCCTCCTCATCTCTGCCGGAAGAATTGTCCGGTTTTTCATAGTCACGAACTTTACTTCACTTTTTAGCTCTAAAACACACCCATAAAGCTCGTTATCGCTTGTCGTTTTCAAGTTATCGTGTAAGGGCACGCGGACATGCGAATATGCGGAAATAAACTTATTGGGTCAATTTATGAACACATATACCAAAAATTTTGTTTTTCGCGATCAATATTTTCAAGCGTTACAAAAACTGGACTAAACTTAATGGAGCCTTGTGTATTATATACAAAACTATATTATTTACAAGAACTATATAGGTACAAAAGAATGTATATAACTTAGGTGGGCAGACCTTGACTGCACTGAGCTCTGAGTGAGAGGTAGGAGGAGAGATAGAGTAAATATAGGGTATCCTACCAATTATTATTATTTTCTTTTTTAAATTAAAACATTTTCTGAAAAAAATATAATAATACCAACTATTTTTTATGGTCACTATTATTCAAAGTATACAATACATACAATACATTGAATACATACTCTGGAATTTTGGGCTGATAATTTGGGGCTGGTGATTTACCGCTTGTAAATTTTTTGATGATTTAGCTTTAGTTTAGACTTTAGAATTAGATTTTAGGAAATTCCGAATAATTTGCCTAAACTATTCATATCGGAGAACTAATAAACAATTATTTACTTGATTTAATTATTTTTTCTTAGTAGGGGGTATAGTGTCATGGAAATTTGATGACACTGGATACAAAAAAGATGCCAATGATAAAGCAGGGTGGGAGGGAAGGTTGGTATTTTGTTGCTAATTATTAAATGGTTAAATTTTACATAAAGTGGGAATACATATAGTTGTTGTTGTAATTATTGTTATTGCTATCATCATTATTGTTATTATTATTATTATTATGTTTTTTGGTGTATCTCTCCATATTGTAAAAGATATTTTTTAAACAATAAATATTTTATAAAACTAATTCTAAATTGATTGAATAAATTATTGGGCAATAATCGGTAGGACAACCTGTATTGAAACATCGTTCCGTCTTACTTCAAAACATACCTTTATTACTTACTCTCACCCAGCTTATGGAGAGTCCGTTCGACTCCGGCGAGCCGTCTGCGCCCAGCTCTGATATAAACTAACTATCGTTATTGCGTTAATATCACCTTCAAACTAGACTCTTTTAATTTGCTATACAGATAATATGAACCCAAAATTTGCAAAAATTGGAGTAAATAATACGACTGTTTACCTCTTAGCTATAGATATACAGGGTGTGCAGAAATTCATTCAGGAAAACTATACCAAGGTGTAGAGCTGTAAAAAAACAAACAAAAAGTTTAATAAAGTTTTTTGATTTGACGCATAGTTTTTAGATCTTATCAGTAAAACATTAGTAAACTCAACCAATCACATAGCGCAAAATATAAGGAGTGTTTTGTTAAGTATGTACCAAAGTACATAAATACCGATTTTCACGCCTCCTTACACTATGCGCTCTGTTATTGGTTGAAGTTATGAATGTTTAATTAATTATATCTCAAAAACTAAGCGTCAAATCGAAAAACTTTATTAAACTTTTTTGTTTATTTTTTGCAGCGTTACACCGTGGTATAGTTTTCCTGAATGAATTTCAGAACACCTGTATATTATAAATAAAGAGTGTAAAAACTTTGAAAATTCTACCAGCATATTACCATGTTTTTAAGCATACTTTCGTATTTATAGAACATATTTTAAAGAACCCTAAATAGTTTTTAAGCGCATTTATTTTTATTTTTACAGCATACGATTTATTTTTTCGGAACCATATGGTTAACTATAAAAGATAATAAAACTACTCAATAAAAAACATATTATTAAACATGTTATTTTATAATTGATTTGTGCCTTATTGATTCAGTTTTCGAAAAAATAAATACTTCGGATAAAAGCATTTCATTATAAATGCTTTTATTCGAAATTTTTTTGAAACGAAAATAATCGTCATTATTATGTTATCATTTAACGCTATAGTTTAAAGTTAATTTATGATTATATAAATTGTGTATAAAACTCATCATTATTTATTTAAAACATATCAAAATTTAATCGTTTGATTTTGATATTTATTTCTTCAGGTGCCGAATTATGTTTTATAAATTTATTTTTCTTTTAAGTGTGACGCGGTATAAACTTTAGAAACCTTATTCAGTTCAATAATTCGACAATAGGATTCGTGTCTAACATGGAAGATGACCAAATGTTTGATTTTTTGTGGAATTATGCCAAATTGAAAAATTACCTCCAGGGTGATTTATTAAAATATCAACTCTCTTGCGTTTGTTTTATCCATCCATCAAGACAGTCGAATTGTCCGAAGAACATGGAATTTACTTAATATTCCAATACGTTTTATTTCGGAATATTTACAAACATTATTGTTAACTAAATTAATTATTGTTGTACGTATTTTTGTTAAATGTTATAATATTTCGTGTTTATTATTTTTTGTAATCTTTTTATGTATTTAAATCTGTTTAACGTTTAAGGTTATTAACCTGTAAAACATTATAAATAACATTTTTGTCTAAAATTATAGTGTAATTCATATTTAATATTAATTACCTGAATAATGTTCATGAACATTTCTTTTAAAATTAAATTATTATTTAATTAAATATAAATAAAAGACATTTAAATCTTGTTGTAAGTTTTGATTTTTGTGTGTGTTTAAACATCATCCGTAAGTGCTGAAACATTTAGGCTAAATTTGACTAGTATTTGACATTTCAAAAAACAATAAGCTAAGTGAATTAACCACCATAGACGTACGGCTAATTGCGTTTTATGAAAAATTTAAGTTTAGTTTTAAAAAACTGAATTTTTAAATAAAATAAAAAGATTTCGATTTAAGTTAGAACGTATTAAATAGAATTTGAGAGTAATTAATATTAACTACTACGTCTCATTTTTTTCGAAAACCGAATGACTATAAGGCAAAATAATTTATAAAATTTAAAAAACTAACATCAACTTTTGACGCCTAGGGTACATAATATGTACTGTCGGAGAGATAATATTATATTATATATTATCTCTCCCACGATAGTAAACTACTTTCAACTACAGTTGGGGTCACTAAAACACTTGAAAATTATTATTTTTTTATCAAATCACAACATATTGATTTTACCTAGACCTGTTATAAAATTTAATTAGTTTTTCTACCCCAATAGCAAAGAGGGATAAATGGTCAGTATTATAATATAATACAAAACATATTTTGTTAATTTTCTAATTTGTTTTATAATTAATCGATTCATATTGAATTTAAAGTCTATTAAGGTTGTTGTTTTTTTATTTTTTTAAATAGAAATTGATAAGTTTAAAAATTTAATAATAAAATTATAAACAATTCGTTACTCAGGAGCTGCGTCAACTAGAATACATAAATTGTTCTCTAACGGTCATAATTTCAGTCTGATCAAAATGAAATGTCGAATCTGATATGATTATGGTATTTGAATGGGCAATTTTATCAATAAATGGCATAAGTCGAGGGGAAAGAGGGCATAGAGAAAGAAGAAAACAAAAAATATAAAATGTCTCTCTTAATATTAGAACAATCGAAAAATGTATAAGATAGATAGATTATAGAGGCTGCCCTGGACGGGCTACACTTCGACCATAAGGTCAATTGTGATGCCTAAGGATATGAGGATGTGATTGGAGTGGAAGGAAGTTTTGTGTATAGACTAGGAATTGGTAGGATATGCGGCTGCAGCCGACTATGATAGGAACTATGCCGATATTCATCTGAAGTTCGTGAAGGAAACTGCAGAAAACCTTCTCAAACACAGCCGGTATATTCGTTCTTGTCCATACGCCGACAGTTTAGTCAATTAACCGCCCCTTTATTTTCTTAATAATTGACAAACTGCCGATGTCGAGATTCGAACCCATAACCTGCCAGTTTTCAAGTAGGCATACCGCACAGACATAACGCCTTAGACCGCTCGGCCACTTGGACTGGTTGATTTACCAACCAGTGTTTTCATAAATAAAATTTTAAATATCTGTACTAAAGGATCCATATTGCACAAATAAAAATATTTATAGAAGTTGTTTGAAATAAAATTGTTGGATAATAAGCCTTAGACCACTCGGCCACTTGGACTGATTAAAATGTATAAGAAGTAAAGTTGTAGAAAATCAAGTTTGCTACAATTCTCTACCCGATCATTTTTTTCAAACTCTAATGTGAACAGAGAAAATTTTGAAGTCGGTACGGGACCAATAAGCTCTATTTTTTTCAGGAAATTCGCTCAAAATAGTTATTTTTGTGATCTTTTATATCAAAATGTCTCTCAAATTTTTTTAAACCGAATAGATGCGGCACTAATCAACTGTAAAGTTTTGAAAAATTAACACTAATTTTGCCGGCGATAGTACGTACGATATATGGTTTTGTATTAAGAGTAATTGCATATGTTTGTGTTAAAATTGTGACGAAAATAAAATATTTATATTATTTAAAAAAATCGAATGAATATGACAAAAATCAATATAAAATTGAAAAACAAGCGTTACATTTGTGGCAAGGGTAAATTGTGTCATAAGTGTAAAAACACTATATATGTAATACTAGATACGTTCAGTTTGTATTACTGTAATAAGTAATTTAGTGATCTTGTTTTGTATATATTGATTTTTCCTGCCCGAAACATACTCTATTAATATTTGTGTACGATTAATTAAAGACCGAAACGTAAAGTCTAGTAAATAATATGTTTAGAAATATGATAATCACCCTAAAATAAATTGAATATCGTTTTATACGTTCAATATGTAATAAAACCACAAACTGGGATATATGTGCGGGTCCCATTAAATTTCCTAATTCTGCTATATTATTACCCAATTCATCGACGTATATATTTACAGATATTTACAGGATGTATCAACTCTCGGCATATTAATTTGCAAAAGTTGAAAATTGTTAAATATTTTATTGAATGGGTTGTTACTTGACGAACCAGTCCAAGTGGTCCATGGCGTTATGTCTGCGCAGTACGCCTACTTGAAAACTGGGAGGTTATGGGTTCGAATACCGACATCGGCAGTTTTTCAATTATTAAGAAAAAAAGAGGCGGTTAATTGACTAAACTGTCGGCGTATGAACAAGAACGAAGTGACCGGATATGCTTGAGAAGGTTTTCTGCAGTTTCCATCACGAACTCCAGATGAATATCGGCGTAGTTCCTATCATTGTCGGCTGCCGCTGCATATCCTACCTATTTCTAGTCTATACACAAAAATTTCTTCCACTCCACTCACATTCTCACATCCTTAGGAATCGCCTTATGCGAGGACCTTATGGTCGAAGTGTAGTCCGTCCAGAGCATCTACTTGAAGAAAATCTATTTTAATTATAAAATACAACAAATATTTGAAATTTTCGTAAAATCACTTTATTTTGAATAGTTTCGGAACACAGAATTCTTATTTACATAATTTTGTGTAAAAAAAATCGTGTAATTTTTTACACAATTAAATTTTTGTAAATATTAAACACAAATTGCATGAAATTCTGAAAAAAAAAAACAAATCGAACATTTTGTTCTTCGTACACAAGTTAAGTCTATGGTCCTGAAAGACAACAAAACATAAAGATTATTACGGACACGCATTCAAAAGATGGTTTATGTCATTGTAATTAAAAAAAAAAAAAACGTCACTCAAGAGCTGCGTCAACTTAGCGAATCTCCTTAGAATACATAAATGACCCTCTAGCGGTGACAATTTTAGTATGATCAAAATGAAATATCGTATCTGCTTTGTGTTTAGTATTTGCATGGCTAATGTTTTTACTAAATGGCATAACTCAAGGGGAAAGAGGCGGCATAGAGATAGAAGAAAACACAAAATATCAAATATCTTTCTTAATGTTAGAAAAATGAATTCAGTAAAGTAGTAAAGTAGTTCAGTAAAGTAAAGTTGTAGAAAACCATGTTTGCTACAATTCATTACTCTATCATTTTTTCGCAAATTCTAATATGTACAGAGATATTTAGGATTTTTACTTGCAATCTTAAATTGTAAATATTTCTGTCAATATTAGTGTAACAGAAAAAAGGAAAAGAAACAAAATATAGTAAAACTAATTTTGTACAATATTACTCCTTATGTAGTACTCCTTATTTAGATTATTAAGGAAGATATGTCAGTTTTGTGTTTCTCCTTCTCTCTAACCCCCGTACTCCCGTGTCCAGTTTGATCCATTTACGAATTTGACCTTTCAAATATCAAATTTTATTCCAATCGGATTAAAACTGTGACTGCTAGAGAATCCACAAACACATATACGTATATATGTGTATATATATATATATATATATATATATATATATATATAAATTTTAACGATGGTCATTTTGAACATCTACTGGGTAGGATCGATGGACATTTGAAATTTTTTTTACGAAATTCTATCATCGGTACAAAAACAATAGCTGTATAGAGAAAACAATAGAGGAAAATTGTTTTTGTATCTTTTCTCTATAACTAACAATACACAATTTAAAAAACTGACCATTTCAACAACATGTTTTGTTCAAAAAATTATGTAGTGTAAAACAACTTTTACAAACACATGTATCATCCTGTACAAATATTCGATACACATTTTATAATGTGATATTTGACAGACAGAATGACGATACTTCGGTCCAGTGTTGTCGACTGTCGTAAGTAGTCAGTCCAATCCGATCTATTCGATACCACACCAGGCGGACGATAATACTCACACAATCTCTTTCCATACCGAAGTGAATATATGATTGTAATCGTTAGATATTGTGTATATCTAACGATAGTTTTATCTCTCTCTACTTCATGGATGTTCGTATATGGATGTGGGTGAACTCTCATGTAAAATAATCTGTTGTAATCGATTTGTTTTTGTGTGTTTTTTTTTTGGGTATATGTTTTGCCAATAAATATTTAACATTCATTTTTATTTTATAATATTTTTTAATTAAGACGAGATAGCCATATCGTTACATATCGATTTTTCAACAGTAACAACTCAGTTGATAAAATAGTTTTTGCTTTCTCCTGTGTTCGTGTAATAATACAAAATGCCGTTCTATCAAGAATAACATTTTTTTAAATGACTTTATCATTTCAAACATTGATTTCACAATTATGAACCGACTTCAAAAACAATTAGTAATAAATGCAATCCAAGGACCATATCATGGCACAATCTCGGAGCTCATGCACAGCGCTCTAAGAATAACACAGGAATGGTGTAGCAACGAGTAATTAAAAGTAAACCCTGGTAAAACAACAATAAAAATAATTTAAACGGTTCTGCAAATCAAAAATAGTTTAAAAGATTTTACAGATCAAAAAGAATTTAAATGATTAAACAAATCAAAAAGATATAAAGATTGTTATGATAATCAAAAAGAACTCTAGGTTTTTTTGAAATTAAATTTCAAATTTTTTGCCCCAATTCCTAGAACAATTATTTGTATTTTTACCGACGAAAGAAGGAGATACACAATTCAACTTGTATATATTTTTTTAATATATGATAACGCATTATATTTTACAGAGTAGTCCGATTTTGATAATTCTTTTTTTGTCGGATAGGGTATACTTCGAAGTTGGTCCCATATAAATTTGAAAAAAAAATTCAAATTTTAGCCACAAAAAAATAAAAAATAAGACTTCCCAGCACTTCCACTAAAGAACAATATCATAATCGATTATGTGTTCTGTGTGTATACACTATCTGAAACACACAATATCTTTGCGCAATATGAATGTTTTTTTAACCAACGAAAAAATGAAGAAGGTTCTCAAGTCAACCCCTAATTTTTTTTTAATGTATGACCACGCATAACTTTTTACAGAGTAGTCCGATTTCGATAATTCTTTTTTTATTGGATAGGGTATACTTCGAAATTGGTACCATATAAATTTGAAAACAAAATTTTGCCCCTAAGGATAGAATATAAATATATATATATATATATATATATATATATATATATATATATATATATATATATATATATATATATATATATATATATATATATATATATATATATATATTGTCGCGGTATCTTGGCTCTCTTTCACCTTCCAAAAAGGAGCGCTGTCAACAGATTCCGATACTCGACACGAACAAGTATTACAAAGTATTTTCAATTAGAAAAACACGCACTTTTAGAAGAAAAAGAAAATTTAAAAAAAAACAAAAGACTTTTATGAAAATAAAACCTGATGTTTTATTTGATTTTAAAAGAAATAATTTTAATTAAAATTCTTTTTTTCAACAGTTTTTAATTTTTACAATGGTACGTCAATTTTTAACTCAATTGAATCGAACAAATTTTTAATTAATCTTGACTACTACAATACAATGTCAACTTTTAACTTTAATCTGAATCGAACAGAAATCAAATTTTAAACTAACTTTGAATTGGGTCAGGCTCCGGCTTTATATACGATCAGAATAACAACATATTTAAATGGATCAAAAAAAAAAAAATTTTAAAAAAAAAAACAAATTTTGTTTGTCTCTAAATAAAACTAGTTAGTAAGCCAGTTTAAAACTTACATAGGTTATACAATAGTAAGTGTTTACTATTTATAATAATTGACAAATTTTAACTTTATATATTTCATTGTAAGCTAGAGTACTGTGTTTATTTGTTTTTGTAAAAATTATTTAACAAAATTGAATAAATACGTATCAAATAAATTATATATATTTTTTTGTTTCGTTTCAAAATAATTTTTTTGTTCAATTTTTTATTTTAAACGTTTTACAATAAAATGAATCTTGATTGATTTTATAAAAAAAAACTTTAAAGAAAAAAAAAACTAAAATCAATATATACTATTTTTTTCCAATTATTTGATTTTATAATTTATTTTAAAAAAAAACTCTATCTTTTTCAATATCATTTTCTTTTTGCGATTATACAAAGGAAAAAAAACTCCCATCGTTCTTTTAAGGAGAAAAACACATCTCATCTATAATATTTTTACTTTTTGTAATTAAAATAAAAAACAAATCCTCTCTTGAGAAGAAAAATATTATCATCTTAATTATTTTTCGTAATATTTTTCTATTTTAAAATTAAAATATGTGTTGGATCCAGAAAAATTATTCTCAAGAATTTTCAATACAACAATATATATATATATATATATATCGTTTTTGGTACTTGAAAGGTCAAGTTCGTGAATAAGTAACATCATAAAATTTAAGATTGCAAGTTAAAATTCTAAATATCTCTTTACACATTAGAGTTTGAGCAAAAATGATCCGGTAATGAATCGTAGAAAACATGATTTTCTACAACTTTACTCCACATACATTTTTCGTTTGTTCAAATATTAAGAGAGATATTTTATATTTTTTGTTTTCTTCTTTCTCTATGCCCCCTTTCCCGTTTGACTTATACTATTTATTAATAAAATAGGCCTTAGAAATACTAAAATTATACCAGATATGACATTCATTTTGATCAGACTAAAACTGTGACCGCTAGAAAGTATTTATATATTCTAAAGAAATTCGCTAAGTTGACGTAGCTGCTACGTAACGAATTTTTTTAGTCATAAATAGTTAAAAAATAAATCCAAAAATTTATCTCTGCCGCTTGCATATATATTGCCTCGCGCCCGCACCTACGGCTGACCTTCATCTTTGTCTGGCAGGATGTTAGGACTGACGAAACGGTCTCGTTACTAAACATTAAACATTTTTTAATAGTTACCCAAGTACCTACGGCTGACCTTTATCTTTGTCTGTTAGGACTGACAAACGGTCTCGTTACTAAACATTAAACATTTTTTAATAGTTACCCAAGTAACATACATAAAATTCAACTTTTATACTATAACGTAAGTAGAATTACAATTTATTAAAGTTTAAGGGTGTCCGGCGGGGGGTTGGCATCTAGCAATGTATTACGGGATTTCTAATACTATCCCGAAGAACAAAAAAAAAATTACGCTTTATACTTAGACGAAATTGAGTAGCAATTTTATACACCTTTGCTACCTGTTGGCAAAGTCACGATGATCCACACTTTATAGACACTGATCGTTCCTACCTCTGTTGGGAAGCAGAAAAAATGTCATCTTCTATAAAATGAGGAAGGTCTGGTGATTACAGGCTCGAAAGGATCAAAGCTTTTATAGTGACCCATATAATACAAACAAAGACACTAAAGTGTAAGAGTATAAAACTATCTTAAAACCTTTGGGGACATGTGTGATTACATGTGTGACAACTAGGCGGAACTGCGAGCAACAGTACCCTCGAAGTACTGTGAAGAAACTGCGCTTTTCAGTAAGGGGTCTTTCACACCGAAGATGCAAGACATAAGATGCATGCATCCTGTAAATTAATTTTACATATTTACATACATTTATTTTGTATATTTATTTTGTTTCTTGCATATTTGCTTTCTTTTTCCCGAGAAAAACACTTGCAACCAATAAGAAGAACACAAACACGTAAGAAGCGAAACCACAACTGAAATAAAATTCAGGATCATGCATCTTGCGTCTCAATAGTTATAGTCTGAAAAATGTGGTAGACTTAAAATTTGTATTTACATAAAATAGTAAATATCTTACTAAATAGTTTTTTTTAAGCAACTACCCATTAGGTGGATCCCTGTTAAAATCATTCCAGACATTACATCTATTTATAGTTCTGTTAGAATTGATAATAGAAAAAAAAAGCCAAATAGATGTCTATAATTCAGCATTATTTTCGACTATTATGTCGTCGGATTAATTTTTACTGCATCGGTTCTCTCTTGGCTCAACCTATAGTAATCTAAAGCAATCGATTCGAAATTTACTCATAATCGGATTAATTATTCGATATAAGAAAATGAAAACAACAAATGCAGTTTGTAATATTGATGGAAATTAAATTATAATGGATCTGAAGAAAATGGTATTTAAAAGGATAGTTTTAACAAACTAACCATATTGAGTGTGACCAAAATTTATGCTCACGAATTTTTGAATGGTTATGAAAATGTTTATAGAGCCCTTTAGGCAACCGAAAATAAGTAAATTAAAAATATAGTTTAATATGTAATTGAGGGACCACAAAATAAGTCAATATTTTTCACGTATAATTCGTTCTCGGGCATAAGCTTTGTCTGATGTCGCTTTTGAATAAACAATTGTATTGTTGACGCTTAAATATACACAAATAACTATATGTTTTTATTTACTTCAGAATGAGTGCCAATAGCGTCAGGCCTAAATTTATGGATATCAAAAACTATATAAGGCTTGGGATTATATGAGTCTCATGTAAAGTACATGACATGAATGAGGTTTTCATCATACTTCATCTACAAGTTACACATTTGAGATCATCAGAAATCCCTTAGCAGTTTAATCTTCTGTTGAAAATCCTACCAACATTACTAGTATAAACCTACTATACCCTGAACTCATGGTAGTGGATCTTTTATTGGGGAAAACTAGTAAACGTCTCCAAATACATTCTAAATACATTTGATTATTGTAAATTTAATATGTTTGAATACTCAATACAAGTTAGATCTAAAACGGTGATTAAGACTTATATTTGAAACAATGGAATATTCACTATTTATATAAAAATTATCCAGGAAAACTGAAAGAGATTTTTTAAAATTCAATTTTTGATCCAATTCCTAGATTATTTGTAGTTGCTTATTTTGTGCGTGTTTTACCAAATCGCGGTTGTCTGTGGTATATGCACAACATTAGCAACGAGTAACATATCTTCGATTCCAATCCCTGAGATTATTACAATTGGCTAATTCATACACATAATGATTACTTTTTGGTCGAAATACGTATTTAGAAAATACAAATTGGGGCAAATCTAGGAGTTGGGGTAACTTTTGTAATTTAATGTCAATGTTATTAAATAATTTCTATTCGGGACGCCGCGGTAATGTACGCTATAGTTTCTGTCAGTGCCTTCCACTAAGCACTCACAACAATCACGCTCACGACCGCGGTTTTTCCCGTTCCACTTGCTTGCGAGCGTTACAATCATAAACCCAAGTGGAATGGACTATGGAGCGTTTTAGCCGTTGATGTAAACATTAAACATTGCGAGCTTGAAAATAAGTTAGAAGGTTAAAGAGGTTATGTAATAATTTGTAAGCCTTAATTTGTAACTTTCATAATTATTTATCTACTTGATTTATATAAAAAAAATGTACAATTGAATTTTTTATATTTTATTTTAGCGGAGTATTTAAATAATTTACGTTTAAATAGAATCGAAATGTCTTTTGCGGCGACAGTTGGAAAATATCTCTTTCTGAACCATACAAAGTAATTTTTTCTCTCGCCATCTTTAACTTTTAAAAATTGCGCCGAATTTCTCAACGTCCACTTCGACTTACCTCTTCAGATTGTGAGCTCGGCGTGAGCGAAAATAATGACCTCATTAGTGACATTTTCGCCGCGACTATAACAACTGTGGTCGTTATGTGGAACAGTTGAAGGAATATTTTGAACGTTGTGAGTGTCTAGTGGAATGCACTGTGTAAATGCTGTGGTTACATTATCTGTTTCGCATTTTTAATTTAATATATAAATTGGTGAGTCTAAGAGGATAAAAATACATAAAAATTCGATTGCAGTAATTGAGTTCAAATTTTAATATGAGGGCTCATTCATTAATAAAAGAAATTTTTACACTGCAACTATCATAGCTTAATTAGTAAGAGCGGTGTCCCGAATATACGAGGACTGTGCCCGAATTCTAACGGTTGCTTTATGACCCTTAAACATTTATGTGAGGAATATTTCTTACAAAATTTTTTGAACACTCCATGCATAATAAACTTAAGATAGAATGAGACAACAATAACCATTAAAATGAGAGACAATGAATTAGGAATGTTGGTAATAACATAATGCATTTTCATTGTGGGAAGTGCACATGATTAGATTGTAATTGTTCAATTATTTGTTACACTATAACAGTTTACAGCTCAATACACTCACATTACTGTGTTACCTTCATCGACCCCTAGCGTTGGATGTCGTAACTAACGGAGCAGTCATCATTGATGTTAACAGTTTCTCATTAAGTTTGTTCGGACAACAATCATATTCGTCTGAACCATTCTCATTCAACATTACATTTTAATTTGATATGATCAATATATCTGAAGAGAATTCTACGTTTATTATCGTAAGAAGTCTCTTAATATACGAAAGTACGTAACTATACAGTTTATATGGCATAAATAGTTAGGCAGCTGTAACCAGAATATTTAAAATGCTCTATCCGTGCAGTAGACTATTAATCTTGAAGTTTGTTAACTAATAAAAACTTATAAACAAAAAATTAAACTTTCGAAAAAAGAAACGAACTGAAAAGCAATAAATACAAAATTCGTTACGCAGGAGCTGCTTCAACTTAGCGAATTTCCTTAAAATACATAAATCATTTTCTAGCGGTCACAATTTTAGTCTGATCAAAATGAAATGTCGTTTATGACTTTAGTATTTGCATGGCCAATTTTATTAATAAATGGCATACGTTAAGGGGGCATAAGGAAAGAAGAAAAAACAAAATATAAAACAGCTCTCTTAGTATTAGAACAATCGAAAAATGCGTAAGAATTAAAGTTGTATAAAATTATGTTTGCTACAATTCATCACTTTATCATTTTCGCCCAAACTCTAATGTGTACAGAGTTATTGAGGAATTAATTTTCAATCTTAAACCGTCAATATTTCTGTAAATATTAGGGTAACAGAAAAAATGATAAGAAATAAAATTACAGTAAAACTTAGTATCTACAACTTTACTTCTTATAAATTTTTCGATTTTTCGAATATTAAGGGAGATATGTCAAATTTAGCGTTTCCTGCTCCCTCTAACCCTGTCTCCCCTTGTTCGATTTTACCCATTAACGAACTTGACTTTTTGAATACCAAAAGCGCCTCAAATACCAAATTTCATTCCAATCAGATCAAAATTGTGACCGCTAGAGTCATTACAGATATATATATATATATATATATATATATATATATATATATATATATATATATATATATATATAAATTTTACAGGTGGTGATTTTCGACATCTACTAGGAAGGGTCGATGGACATTTGCAAAAATTTTTGCAAAATTTTGAAGTCGGTACGAGACCAATAGCTCTATTTCCTTTTAGGAAATTCGCTAAAAAGAACCTTTTTAGTCTAAGTCTTACACTAATGTAAATACCTAAAAAATTTAGAGTTGGCGCCAAACAAACAAAATATAACAAAATATAATATTTTGGAATATTTACTTTTAACCGAAAATCAGATTCACCCTTCGCCTATTTCGATGGAGATTTTCGGCGCCGACTCAAAATTATTTAGGTATTTACATTAGTGTAAGACTTAAGTAGACTAATAAGGTTCTTTTTATTTTTTCACTAACTTTCTTCTTTCGTCGGTTCTATTTTTTGTTAAAAGTTTTATTTTTTATTTTTTGTGGTATTGCCCTCTGTAATACCACGCTTAAGTTATTCACTGCTATTATCCTTAATCGTCTGACAAGTTGGACTGAAAACTGCAACATTTTATTAGAGGGTCAGTCAGGTTTCAGAAAAGGGCGAAGCTGCGTAGATAACGTTTTTACCCTCAGTTCTATAATAAATTTGCATCTCCGTCTACCAGGTAGGCGCATTTACGCGGTTTTCATTGATTTCAAACGTGCATTTGACTCCGTAAATCATATTTTACTTTGGTCTAAATTATATCACTTTGGCGTCAGTGCAAAAATTATCCGGCTGCTTAAAAGTTTATACGACAATGCCACTTTTAGGATCAAAATTAATGGGAACATGAGCAGAGATTTCAACATAACAGAAGGGGTTTTACAAGGTGAATCTTTAAGTCCGTTGCTTTTCTCGCTTTTCATCAATGATATTGAGGATTACTTTAGGAGTAATGGTGTTGCGGGTGTTAATATTGACGGAGTTAATGATATTTTATTGTTGCTGTACGCGGATGATTTGGTTATTTTGGGAGATACATATGCTGATATTAATAAGAAGCTGGAACTATTACATAAATATTCCCATAATAACCAACTCACAGTGAACCTGCAGAAAACAAAAATAGTAATTTTTCGTCGAGGGGGGAAGCTAAAACATCACAATTTATTTAAATATGGAAACAGCTCGATTGAGGTGGTGCCCAGATACATCTACTTAGGTATCCCCTTCTCTTCTTCCTCTTTATTTTACGAAACTGCCAAAAATTCGGTTCAGAGGGCTAAGTCCGCTATTGGTAGTGTAATGTCAACATTGGCGAACTCTGAATGTGTTTCATGGGAAGCAAGGTTGCGATTATATGATTCAATTGTCGTTAATTCACTATTATACGCATCACCTGTTTGGTCTCTACGATATTTTGATGAAATTGAGCGAGTGCAAGTAAGCTTTTTTAAGCAATTACTACAGCTACCAAGAAATACACCAGGATATTTTATAAGATTGGAATGTGGATTACGCCCTATGTCAGTAAAAGCCGTTTATCTGACTTTAGTTTGGTGGCGTGTATTACAAAGGATGGATGAGCGTAGATTTCCCAAATTGTGCTACACCCGCCTTGTTAGCCTGACATCTCAGCCGGATCAGCTTGCTAAATACAATTGGGCTTTACAACTTAAAAACCTTCTGATCGAAATTGGTAGTGAACAATTTTTTGGGTTACAAAATATTACGAAAAGTGATATTGACACCATTGTAAAAATGTATTCCGATTCACTATTTCTAGTCGATGTTAATAGGGCCAAGTACTCAGGTTTCAGTCTTCTTTACCAGAGTTTGGTGTTTAATAACGAACCGCAACCTTACCTATTGTTTCAATGCCCAATATCATTTAGCAGAGTTTTAGCACAGCTTCGCTCTTCTAACAAACGCTTAATTCGAGTAGTGATACGTGGAGTTCCCTTCATTATAGACCCGACATCTCTATGCACGCTATGCAATTTGAAGCAAAACGAGGATCTAGCACATTTATTATTTAATTGTCCCATATACAATGCCATTCGCAAAGATTTTTTCAGTAAAATCAGTTTTAAACCAAGTGATAGCTCTAATACTATTGTAAACCTATTTTCAGTGTCGAATATTTGTATGCTCAAACGATTTTTTTGTTTTATTAAAGCTATTGTTTGCACTAGATCATTTATTTTGGAGCAGTAGCACAATATTTAATGATTGCATTTCTTATTTTTCAAGCCTTTTTAATTTTTGATTAAAATAAATAGTTTCATTCTGAGTTTCTATATTTATATATTTTTATTTACAAAATTTTAGTTTATATGAATAGTTTCAGTTAATTTTAGCTTATTTGAACAACATCGTTCTTTTTCTAGTTATAAATTAATCTTATATAAGTATAAATAGACAATTTACATGATTAATTCCATTTGAAATATATTTGATTTAATTTAACTGTTTATGGCATGAAAATACTACGACATTTTTTGTACACGCATTATGCAGTTTATTTGTAAACAACGAATTACTTTGTACAAGTTGTAAAAACTTAAGCAAATAAATTATTATTATTATTATTATTTATTTTTTGTGGCTTATAGTGTCATTAGAAGTACATATGTGTCTCAATTTACAGTACAATCAGTTCACACATGAAAATTCAGTGGTGAACAATCAACCATTTTCTATTTTTCAACCCATAGATGCGAAATTTGTTTTTCAAATTTATATGGTACCAATTTCGAAGTATACCCTACAGAATAAAAAAAGAATTATCGAAATCGGACTGCTATGTAAAAAGTTATGCGTCGTAATACATTTAAAAAAATATAGGGGTTGACTTGAGAACGTCCTTCGTTTTTTCGTCGGTTAAAAAAACATTCAAACTGCTCAAAGATATTGAGTGCTATCAAATAGTGTTTACACACAGAACATATATTATGATATTTATGATATTTTTCTTTAGTGGAAGCGCTGGAAAATATAATTTTTTATTATTATGTGGCTATGCGTGATCATACATACAAAAAAAATATACAGGTTGAATTGAGTACCTCGTTCTTTCGTCGGTAAAAATAGTAACATTTTAGTCTGACAAGCCAAATTTCGGGATTTTTGAACTAAAATAACAGTGAAATTCTGAAAACCGAAAGGAGATAACGAGCTAGGATTTTGTGAGTATGTTCTAAAGCTAAACCGCTAACGGGGAAAATCGGTCCATACATTCTCTCGGTAAGTGGGAACATCTCTATCTACAAACCTGTAAGATATGGACGAAAAGACATAAATGATCCTTTTTATATAATAAACTACTATAGTTGAAACTGCCGATTGATGTAATTGAATTGTTTTGCCATAATGTTAGCTCAAACATCTGTAATTATTCTTTATTACAAAAGTATATACGTAAATAGCACCTTTATAAACTAGTTTGTATTTCTATTTGTGCGTGTGTAAAATATAAAATAAACAATTCCGCATTGATAATAAATTCAATATATGGCGGGTATTTAAACAATTAACTCAGTTAGTTGTTACTTTCACAATATGTTGTTATTCATTATGCATGTGGAAAAAATAAGTTATATGAATGGCAACACAACCTCTATATATAAACATTAGTAGCGTGAACCCTTGCGTCCCGAGTAACAATATCCCGATCCAATTGTTTTAAACATCTTGTGTAAACAACCATACAACTACGTCTGTCTATACGTGGGCAGAGTTGTATGTTTGTTTATCGTAACACCATCTAAAAGATACTATTATTTCAATATGAGATTATTATTGATGCCATTTAAATAATTCATCAAAATCTTTGATAGTAGAAATTGTATTAATATGTATTCTTTAGCATGGCAAAAATCATCATCTGCGAAGCACATGCTAATGTAGATTTACATAAACGTTACTACAACATACCGCTAGTGACAGCCCATCACTGTCTGTTAACGCAATTCAAACGATGATCATATAATAAATAATATGTACTTCATTTAGATCAGTGGTCACCATACTACGGACCAGACTACGGATATATATTATATATGTTAGAATTATTAATTTCAAACAGTTTTTTTACTCGTGCATTTTCGACAACTAGTCATTTATTACTCTATTTAGATTTAGGTAGACTGTAAGTATTGGACTGAAGGAATTTCAATATAATTATTTGATACAACCAAATTTTCAAAAACTCGTAAATTTCCAGGGAATTTTTTTCATGAACACGCAACATAGAGCTGTCGATGTGAAAAGCATGCAGTGCTTAAATACAACCCTCTCATTTTCAGTGTTTGACCCTGTGACTTGCTTATGGTCATGGTAAAAGCTGCTTTCAAGGGGTACTGCAACCTTTTAAAATGAAATAGCAGACATTTTGGTACTATCGGAATGTGTGGTATAATTACGCCTTCCGCTTTGGTAGCTTTGGTGAGAATCGTGACCTTTATTATGTTTCTAGCTAACTCAGTACCACGTAAATGGGTACTATTAAACAGCCTCGGAGCGTCATGGTTGGCAATTAAAAGCACAAGCATCCCGACCCCCAGTTCTATTCTGTGTGACGGCACCCCAGGAATCTCTAAGAAGTTCAAACTCGACAAAGAAGAAAGTGCTATCATCAGATGCCATGACGGTGTCTACTGAGAGGTAAGTAGAGGCATCTCCTGCATCTGCTACAAAATCCTTCGGTTAACTTTGATTTTCGTCGCTCATGTTTTCTTGTAAGCTCGGAAAGGCACAGTAAGTAAGATCTCTCAAGATTACACCATAACAAAATTCATTGGAAAAATGAATCTATTCGGCATTTATTGACAGGCGGCCTTTACCTATCTGCAGCAATTTCGTGGCATACGCTCCGGACTTAAAAACCTCAATTATTTAAAAACCTCAACTCCCATGTTAAAGGTCAGGTGTAGCTTTTGTACGTTGGCACAAAGTGTTGATACCTTGAGACATGCGTTTATCTCATCAGCCGGTGTGCCCCTCTCTATGACCGGAAGAGTCTGCTGGAAATGACCCCCCAACAGAACCACCATGCCACTCATCAGTGCCTGCCTGCCACGGAGGTCTAGTATATTTCGGTTTAAAGCTTCGATGGCGCTCTTGTAAGACATTGTGCACTCGTTCCACACAATTAGCCTACACTACTGTAGAAGAGTACATCCACTTTTGCATTTGCAATATTAGTATGATAGGATATAGGCCATTTAAAGTACAAATTTATTATTTTTCAAAGGTGATAGGAACTTAAAGTACGCACTTCTCTTAGTACATTCAATCCTTCTCATTTTTCAAATTACATATTGTAGAATAAGGCTGTGCTGAATCTTCGCCAGTTTCCTCAATTCTCAATCAAAGCTAGTGTTTCACGAGGCACGAGGCGAGGCCTCGTGAGGCCAGTTTTGGTATCACCTCGCCTCGCCTCGCTTTTTTAAACATCAATCTCGCCTCGCCTCGGCCTCGGCCTCTGTAGAATGTTGACCAGCCTCGCCTCGCCTCGGTTGGGTTAGCTATCATCCTCGCCTCGCCTCGTCCGAGGTAAAATTTTTACTAACTTATTTTGCATGAATGTACATAATATGGTTAAAAAAACTTGTTAGAAAATAAATTTCCTTAAAACACGGAATATAAGTTGCTTAGTCTCTAAATTTTTATGACTTCTCGAATTAAAACCGTAAATTCAAAAAAATTTGGTCTAAAAAAATATTATGAAAAGTTGAAATCCCGTGATGTTTTAAGAACTATATAAGAGTTTCTTCAAAATGCTTCCACGATTTCCAATGCGAAACCCATATACATGTTACTGTAAGTATATAGGAAATTAAACTTTTTTCAATTCTGTTAAATTTATTAATTAAATTATATATTTAATCATTGAAATAACAATAATGAGAACATACGTTATATATTATAGTATTACAGTATTATATATAAAATGAACAGACCCTCAAAATTTTGATTATTCTTGTAGTATGTTTTTTATAGATACAACATTTTATTTTATTTCTATACGTAAGAGTAAGATATAAACCTTAACATGTATTAACATTACATATATTTTTTAAATGCTTACACTGTCCCTAACACTGCATATGTAAATAAATAAAAATCTTTTTGTAAATTTGCCTCGGCTGAAGCGAGGTTATTATGACGATATACCTCGCCTCGCCTCGGTTAGTAACGAGGATTAAAATTTTGAACCTCGCCTCGCCTCGCCTCGTTCCTCGTAACCGAGGACCGAGGCGAGGCGTGGTCACCTCGTAGCCTCGGTGACACCCTAATCAAAGCCATCACTTCCTGCTTATTCATTCGCTGCAATCTAACCTGCCCTTCAGTACTTCTCTGTAAGTGTAACAAATCTGGCGTACAATGAATGTGGTCGAGGGTCTGTATAGAGTGTGTCAAAGCTACTGTCATTGTCTAAATTTGATTGTTATCTTAATTGGATCTCTGTTGGTACACCTCCACAGTTCTACATTTAGAGATGAATGAATTTTACGTTGGTACTGAAGACCCTGACTATTGTTACTTGGACAATCGCCAAACTAGTTTAAGCTGGGTGGAATCTCACATGGCTCACAATTTCCTCTCCTATATCTAACGTTTCAAATTAATTGTCTGACAACAACTTTCAACAAAAAAAATCATTCAAATCAATTAATCCATTTGTAGGATGTAATGCCATGATAATCAAACACACTCTGGTGATAAATACATAACACTCCTCTTATTGCATTAGGGAGGGTATATAAATAATTATATCGCTTATAACAGAAAATTCTAGGAATACAGAACAATAACCAAACGTAACAAGTTTAAAAAAAATCAAACAGATTATATATTTGATCTTAACTGAGGCATAAACAATGGTTGTCCAATTCAAACAATGGCGGCAAAAACGACCTGGCAATGCACAATTTTCCAATCCACTTTTAAAATAGATTTCATTTCGCATCAAATGTATTTACATATTTTTGTCAAACAATTGATTTTAGGTAACAAACAGAGCAGTTTTTATATGAACATACAACAAACTGTAAGAGCAGGGAGTTATCATATGAAATGTATGCATCATTCAATTATTACAACTGCTTTATTAAATATATAATTCATTATCCGAATATAGACTTTACGGAATACCTATCACGGAAAACCTGTACTGAAAATTTACAGAGTTTTTCCGAGATTTTCCACCGTTGGTCATACGAGAGGCACATGCCAATTTCCCCAGAGTGTTTTAGTGATTAAAACTTCAATTTTTTAAATCGGCATGCAATTTGAAAACACTTTCGGCCGCTGCGGATTACATGCCATCAATTATTAGAGCTTCAATTTGTTTGTACTTCTACCTTATGTTACAAAGGCAGTATAATATTTTGCTGCGAAGAGCGGCCCTTAGAGTAGCATGTGCGTACCGCACTACCTCAGAGAGTGCAGTACTGCTCATCGCAAAGGCACTCCCGATTGACCTACTCGCCGTGGAAAGGAAAAGGCTTTACCAACACCGAACAGCGGGCCAACTTGACGGCGAGCACAGAAAATTTGAGAGAAAACGGATTATGGGCGAGTGGCAAGAACGATGGAGTGATTGCAACACCGGTAGATGGACGGCAAGGCTCATCACCGACATTTCTAAATGGGTGGAATGTGATCATGCCGAGACGTGATCATGAACTACTTCCTGACTAGTTCTTGACTGGACACGGACACTTTAATGTGTATCTCCACAGGATGGGACTCAAAGATAGCCCGGCTTGTAAATACTGCGGAGCAGCAGACGACGCCTACCACACTTTCTTCTGCTGCGAAAGGTGGTCTGAAGAAAGGAGGGTGGCCTGGGACGTACTCGGAGGAACACCGAACACTAACAACGTAGTGGCACTCATGATGAAATCAAGGGAAGCCTGGAATGCCGTGATGCGCTTTACAGAGAAGGTGCTCAAGAGTAAAAAGCAAGAAGATCTTAACGGGGCGAGCGTCTGAGGACGCATCCAGGGACGGACTGAAGTAATGCGAAAGCGGTTTCCGGTCCGTCCCCTTTCCCTCCGGGGAAAGGAAGAGTGAGGGAGGTTTTTTAGTCAGTAAAAATCTGACACCACCAACAACAACATCTTTTTCATCTTCGTTGGTGTCTTTTGAAGATTTTTTCCTCCCTCCCCAAAAGAAAAAAAAAAGTATAATATCACGGAAAAACACAAAAATTCTCAACAAAAAGAAAATCGCTTCTCCTTATGACCGGAAAGAGTGCGGCGGCCAAGAACCCGTCTAACTTTCATATTTTAGGGTTAATTATGAAGTCTTAAAACGGCAAGCGGTATAAAACGGGAGAACGTCACCTGTCACCATCTCCTGGTCTAATAGGAGAAATTATAATGCACATCTAGGAGACATTTCAAATCAAAACGATATAATTTTGAGGCTAGTTTTTATTATTTATTCAGCTTATAACATTATGTTATTAAGGATCTTTGGGAGGGAAATTGAGTTGAATATTCCTCACTTAATACTAAAACTACTGTGAAAATTTCAAAACGATTTACTAAGCCCTTTAAAAGTTTTTGCAATTAAAAAAAATGTAATTTTGCATTGTATTCTTATGCAGATTTTTCATTCAATAGATTAAGTTCATTTCAATTACCATTAAAAAAATTACGCAGCATACCAAATTTTAAAATTATAAAACTTGAACTCTATATGAACAATTTCGCACGATATTATTGAAACTCACTAAACGGTTGTTAAGAAAAAATATATATAAATTGAAATTTAAAAAAGTCGTTCTCAGTCACATATGTATATGGTTTAGAAAGAAAGAGGATATGTATTTTAGTACATTTAAATTAAAGGTACATTCACTGTAAAAATTTATATATGTTTATTTCTTTATTTTAGAATTGCCACTATTTATTTTGCTACAAAATGTAGATAGTCACGAACTTCTAATTTTCAGTACTTTGGCCTCCGTTTGTGTCTCTCATCATTACGAGCGCTTGTTATTTTTTGTCCTAAGTTAAAACTAAAATTTAATTTAGGCCCGTCATGCCGGGCCAAACTAAAAAGATATTTTAGAAAAAAACCTGAGATTTCGGGTAATTAAGTCATTCATACTTTTGGCTACAGAAAATACAATAATGATCATCAAGATCATTTCTCCATCGTCCAAGTAGTCGAGCGGTTTAAGGCGTTATGTCTACTTGGAACTGGGCGGTTATAGGTTCGAATCCCGACAGTTTGTCAATTATTAAGAAAAAATAGGGCGCTTAATTGTCTAAACTGTCGGCGTATGGACAAAAACGAAGTAACCGTCTACGCTTGTGAAGGTTTTCTTCAATTTCCTTCACGAACTCCAGATGAATATCGGTATAGTTCCTATCAGAGTCGGCTGCAGCCGCACATTCTACCAATTCCTAGTCTACAAAAATTCCTTCCCTTCCACTCACATCTTCACAACCTTAGGCATCACAATGGACCTTATGATCGAAGTGTAGCCGCTACAATCGCTACAATCGATCTATCTATCTTCCCCTCCTTTATTTCTTTAAATTATTGTCGTCAAAAACATGCAAATTTTCAGATAAACCATCTTCGTCCGTTTTCAAACGGTCTTATTTTCAAACACTTATTTCAGGTTGATTGTAGCTGATTTAAGAAAAACCTCATATCCTACACACATAAAAAAATTAAATCCGCATGTGTCAATTTACGTAGACAATAGTACATCAAAAATCAGTATCTTTAAAAATAAGGAGCTAAAGTGTACACCGAAAACCTTGATGAGTGCAAAATTAGAAAATCGTCTTTACAAACAGCATTAAAAGTTAATGCTATTGAATATTTTACTCTCTTAATATAGTACAACTTCGTCGAAAAAACTAAATTTTCTTTGATATTTGAACATATTTGCCGATATGAAATGGATTGATTCGATAGCAAGCGATGCGTTACAATGATCTTCTGTTCACATCACACACATTTTTTCGTTGATCTTTTTTTGTTAAAAACTGTATACATATGGAATGGCATCTGATCATTTGATCTGATCATTTTGTTACACTGTACGAGTGTACACACTATTTATTCAGGGCGTAGGCATTGTTGATTCAGACTACATAGGCAAGTACGGCAATACATCCTAGAACGGATAATTTTACAGATGGCATATTTCAATCCTTCCATCCTCGTCAAATTGAAGTGGTTTATACACTATGTGAAAATCAAATCAAAGTAGCGTTCCGATTCGCCACATCTTTAGGGAGTATGGTCTACAACAACAGGCAGAAGACGGATGCAATGGAAAAATCGGGGATATATAAAATGACGTGTGAAGAATGTTTGAGAACGTACATCGGACAGATTGGGAGGTCTTTCAAGATTCGCAAAGGATAACATATAAGATCCTATAAAAACCAAAAAACGGACTCAACCTTCGCAAACCATTTAAGAGAACTGAACCACAAACCAAGTTTTAAATTGGATATACTCGACATCACACAAAAAGAGAAAAAATGACACTTTTAGAATCGTCAGAGGTTCACAAACATAAAAATGGTCCTAGAAAACTTTTAAATGACCAAACGGACCGGACATATTCGCCCCTTTTTGAAACACTGATATTTCTACTTAAGCTATACTATGATCCAATTGTTCTTTATATAAATTTTTTGTTTTGTTATTTTGATTGTTATTTTGTTTTGTTATTATATTTTTTGACACAATTTTTAGTATAAATAGCAGCAATATTCAAATATAATTTTTATTGTTTGAAAATGTCTCAAATTGAGACGAAACATATGTCACAATAGATTTTTAATAAAAATTACAATTATTATGGTGGATTACTTGCAAAGTAAAATAAAGAAATAAAAAATATATTACGTGTATATTTCAAGCATCTTTTTCACTAGTTTGGCCGGCCTGAAACATACCCTAAGGACAATCACCAAGGAGCTTGTTTTTCGCATGTCTCATTCAATCTCTGTACACTCTTCTAGCTAACATTTATGATTACTCCACCAATATTGAAATGTCTTTCTTTAGTTTGGCTTGCTTGCATCCTAACATAAGAGCCGCCTTCAGAGCTATTTTGATTGTATAATTATCGTTTTTGCAACACTGGGGATGTTGGGTAAAAATACATCCTGTAGAAGCATTTTAATATTCCAGAAAATATATTTGCACCTCTTAATACATACACCTAGTAATTAAATTGCGTTCCTCTTTTTGTCACAGGCAGTACACAATTCTAGTATTAGATTTTTTTAAAGGATATTTACGGTAGTTTAATGACACAAGCAAACTAACATTGTGTAACTTAGAATGTTGTAATAATATATGAGATCTCGCTCATGGTACGGAACACTAAAATTGAACTTAAAGCTTTGAATGAAATTTTCCCATTCTAAGCTCTGTATTATTAAACATAGATAAATTTCGTGAGTTTATTATGAACTTTGCTAATTACAGATTACTTGCATGTAACGAAACTATTACGCTTGTTACAGGCAAGCTTCAAACATTGAGAATGAATTTACCACCATCTTGGTGTGTGGTATAAGCACCGCTAAGCATAAGATGGTGTATCCAAGTATGATTGTAAACGGAAGACATTGCTAGCTTTCCTTTTACAAGAAACTTATAAATGCAATTCTGTATTACATACAAATCCCAATATATACACTAACACAAAGCTTTTAAATAATTTTGTCATAACATACTCAACTCTTTCAAACAAGTTGTGAGATGTTATTGTTAACTAGAAATTATTTTCGTTGAGTATAAGTAATTAGATATTATAAGTTAATTTCTTTCCTTAATCTAAATCGAATATTTTTGTAGTAATACTTTACATTAAATATTCTATTTTAGAAACTTCGCCGTTTTCTTTGTACCTAATTGTACAATTAATTTTAATAGTACCGTTCCTTTTACATTCGATTTGAGCGGAATCCATTTTGTTTTCGAAAAATGTTTTTTCAGACATTTACAGATTATGAATTCTGAATCGAATGCAAAATCACTTTTTAAAAACTTATAATAATGGCCAGGTCGACACATTGTCGACGTCCGCATTAGGCAAAAAGGATTGAGTGTCGACAAGCCATTGATTACTGCAGTCAAAGTGTTAATCAATTTTTGTGAGAAAATGTACAGACCGATTTTGATCATTTTGCCCTATGCCCGGGACAGAAAAATATTGTTTTTTTATTTTCTTACAATATTATTGTGTTTTTGTGATTATAACATTATAATGTGATCATAGAAAAATTAGCACCTCTTTAAATAAACCATTTTGTATTTTAAACCATATTTTCAACTTCGTACCCCGTTCTGCCCCGAGTTCTCCTATGTATATTAGTTACACACATGTACTGTAGAAGATAAAATAATGAACCCAACAACACCAGTTAGCTGGTCGATACTACTGGCCGATACTTCTGTTCTTGAACTAAGCGACATTGTTGTCATTATATGTTATTAATAAAGAATTACGAGTAATCAAAACTAAATATTGCTAAATTGTGTCTTAATACTTAAATAATAAATTAATAGTTTCTAAATATTATGAAACTATTAGTAATTGGTATTAAAGAAAGCTAAAACTCTCGTCAAGCGCGGATCCAGCCCTCAAAAAAGGTTGTGGCCACAGCCACCAGAAAATCGACGAAGTGCGAATCGGAGTACAAACTCACTCATGATCGATATAGGGCATTCCTACAAAAGAGATGTTTACAAAATATATGACGCCCTGACCAAGATTTTCTATAGTGCATAGTTCCACGCGGCAAAGCCGTGGGCCGAACACTAGTAAATTAATAAATTAATAGAGTGGTAAAATAGAAATAATTTATTTAAAATAACTTACCATTATACAATATATATTATGTCGAAGAAACAATCAGAGGAACTTACACTGACTGACAATAACAAAAAACTTTATAAAGTAAACGTTTTTTCGATTCAAGTTAGGTTACCTATGTTTACAAACAGTACAAACTACTAAGGTCAGCGCCACGCCACGCCACCAAAAAGGAAGGCGGCTCGAAAGTTGTGGCCAATGTATATGTGCGTACAACACACGCTTACTTTTAAATTAGTAGACGACTATGTACTTTTAAATTAGTAGATGACTATGCGCACCCAACAAATAGTCATCTCTTTTTTCCAATACAAGTATTCATGTGCCAAAAAGAAACAGATAATATGTTGTCAAAAATGTGACATATCGTGTCAGCATATCGTCTTTGATGACTAAGTACTTCGCTGCGTTCCGAATCACGCACGATTCATTGTTTTTTTTTAAATTTTATTAACGCATTGGATGTAATAGCATCAGCCTATCGACCTCAATCGACCGTGAAAGTATGACGTCACAAGTCTATTACGGTTGTGGGCATGCCCATCGTGCCCACAACGGTGGATCTGCGCTTGACTCTCGTCAGTAACATGTTCTATTGTGCTGGGTTTACATAGTTATCAACCCATCTTAGCGATTATTTATGACATAATATTAATATTGAGTGCATGCGTTCACCATGTAATCAGAGTTAATAATGAAACTGAACTCTGTAGACAGTATAGAGGTCAGTGACTAATTAAAGTCGCAAATCACAGTAATATGGAATTTGTACGTAATTTAGTACAAAGGACACATAACTGCATGCAAAAAAACGATGATTGGTACATCAAATGAAACTTGTAGTTTAATTTCATTAATATAGAGACAATACTTTCAACTAAAACCAATCAATTGAATAACCACAGATCCATATTTGACACACTGTACATATTTTCAGAAAATCTTTCAACAAAATCTAGTTAGTTTTTGATGGAACACCTGGTATATTCATAAACTATTTAATTTTCTCTTCATCAGAAAATATGGGAAACATAATATTAAAACATTGTTTAAGCACAGCAGCGCTCAATTATATTTCTATACGTTAGTATGTGGTTTTTCATGAGCTAATACAATATTCATTTCATAATATTTAATTATCATTATTGTAAATGTTTGTTTTTACTAGATTTATTTGGAAACTCCCTCGCAACAAAAAACTTTTCCATAAAATATACAAAGGATCAATCAATCTAAAACACAGTGGTTTTTATGCAACTATCAATATTTTTTTTATAATGAATAAAGTTATTTTTAATACTATAACTATTCTATTATTTTTAATTATAACTAGCTTCACCAATCTATACATAAAATTGATAAATTATTTTTAAACAACATCGACAAATTATGATGTTCATTAAGCTAGCAGAGCAACCTGAGCAGAACGCAACTATTATTGTCTCATAATTAGACGCTAATTAAATGCTAATTAAATGCCCTAATTTAAATTTAAATTTTCTTTGTTCTATTGTTTTACCGCATGCTCTGATAGCTTAATGTTTAGCTAGCAGAGCAATATTTAAAAAATCAATAAATCAATTAATTATTTTTAATTAGAGTATTTAATTAGCTTAATAATTTGATATTAAATCTAATATAATTAATAGATTTTTCAAATAGTGCTCTGCTGGTTAAGCTAGCAGTAATTAGGGCATTTAATTAGCTTAACAATTTGAAATTAAATACAATGTAATTAATTGATTTTTTAAATATTGCTCTGTTAGCTTAACATTAAATTGCATGTAATTTAAAATTGAAAGAAAAATAGCAATTTTTCTATAATAGCGACTTTGTTGAATTGAAAATTTTTGAAAAATTATTTTTCTGGATTCAACACATATTAATTATAAAATAGAAAAATATTTAGAAAAATATTACGAAAAATATTTAAGAGATAATATTTTTCTCCGGAGTTTTTTTTTTGGTGTGTATTAAAATTGCTAAAAAAAAAACAGTAAGATCTTAGCAGATTTATTTATTTTTAATCTTTAAAAAGTATTTTTTTATTCAAATAATTACAAGGGAATTAAAAATTGAATTTTTTTCCTTTCAAAAGAAGGTTTTTTTTTGTCAAAAGTTGAAAAAGAATGAATATAAAATTAGACTTTAAAATATCAAAGAATAATTAATAAAAAAATTGTTGAATATTGATTTTTAAATATAAATCAAAAATTTTTAAAAATTATTTTGAAACAAAAAAAATACATATATAATTTGCATGTTTACCAAAAATTTGTTGAATATTTTTTAAAATCAAAACAAGTAAGAATTTTGTTCAAAAACAAGAATATATGTACAAGTAAAAATTTGCCAATAGGGAATATGCGTGAAAATTTTTTTTCACTTGATCTGAAGCATGTTTACTTGACAAATATCAAGGTAAAATTACTTTTTAAATAACTTTAAAAATAAGCGAGATATGAATTATTGAAATTCCCGATTAGACAAAGATGGTGATAGCCCTCTTGATATGTTATGTGACGTCATATTACACTTTCACCATTTAAAATACACGTAAAACTCCGTTTTTAGTATTTTTGCAAGAAAGAGACAGATAATAATCTTTAAAAGCTTATAGCTTCCTTGATATTTATCGGATTTTAATTTCGTTTTTAAATATTATTACAGTATTAACAGTATTTTCATATTCTGAAAATAAATGTGAAAAAAAATTTTCATGCATATTTCCAATTAAAATAAATTGAAGGCAAGTTTAAACTGTACACACAAGAATAATAATGTTTTTTTATAAACACGTTGTTGTGCTGACTGTATAAAAAGAGCAGCTTCATCAAATTAAGTTTAGTTTTAAATTGATTTCTGTTCGATTCAGATTTAAGTAAAAGTTGACATTGTATTGTAGTAATCAAGATTAATTAAAATTTTTTTTGTAAAAATTAAAAACTGTTGAAAAAAAAAATTTTTAATAAAAATTATTTTTTTTGAAATCAAATAAAACATCAGGTTTGATTTTCATAAAGTCTTTTGTTTTTTTTTTTTAATTTTCTTTTCTTCTAAAGTGCGTGTTGTTCTAATTGACAATATTTAGTAAAACTTTTTACTAATATAATTATTTTTTTGTTCGTGAGGCCATTTGTCAAAAGGGAAGATTTTGTCAATTTGTCAATAAGTAAAACTGATGATAGTTACGATCAATAGAGTACGTCAAAACGAAAAATATGAGCCACTATATAGCGTTATAAAAAAAAACCGTTGATCTGAGACTGTTTTAAAATTAGACAAAATATTGCAAATACAGTGGGTCAGATAAAGGTTAACTGTGGCACCGGATTTTGGGTTTAAATCAAGTTTGTATGCCTTCCTTAAAGTATAAGTGGAAAAAAATGTATGTTTCAAGTTTCTAAGTTACTGATAGGCGGATATATGAGCTTCTGAAATGACTAAAAAATTGGCATTTTACAAAAAATTCCACACGGCAGACCCAAATCGGTGACTCCACGCCGCAACTTTTCAGCGAAAAGTAATGGATCTACCTCCATATATATATATATATATATATATATATATATATATATATATATATATATATATATATATATTTATATATAAACATATAATATGTATGTGTGTATGTGTTCTAGAGTTTAGGACCGAGCATCCCCCGAATATCGATCGTTAACCGTAATAGATGGAATAAGAGTTTAAAGACAAAAAATCTTTTTTTTTATCTAAAGAATTTTTGTTCATCATGTTATAGAAAGAAAAAATCTCCCTCAGCGAGGTAATAAATACAATTGGATGAAGTTTTAAGAGTAATGGATAGAAATCATTATAGTTTTATGTCTTTGGCTGACTTGCGTAAGGAATTTGACAGTCACTCATGACTTCCTTCTTGAAAACTTATTTTTGTGGGACTGCACTTGATTTATTCCAATTATATTCGCAAAATAGGACTCAAACATAAAAAGTGAGAAATTTGGAGTGCCCCAGGGATGTTATACCTATCTATATTTGAAGATGATACAACTATTTTCAATTCATCATTTAACAGGAATATATTGGAAATAAGGAGGGTACGATCTTTCGAACATGCGCAATCATCGTACTAACCAAATAGATTAAAGATGAATATAATTTAAAAAAACAAATGGTCGATTTTCAGAAAACTATCATGACGTCAGAAGACTTCAAGAATTCTCAAGAATTCTTGTAGAAAGTGGGGTAACTTGGGATTACCGTATATATAAACTAGGGAAAAAATTAAATATGTATTTTTATCAAATCACAAAACTGAATAAATACATATGGTATACTTTTGTGGGAAATATTCCCCAGATTGCAATATATATTATTATTTTCAAAAAAAAGCTATCAGATGTCTGAGTCGTCGAGCTGTCAAAGACACTGTACGCGGAACTGGGAGGTTTTTGGTCCGATTCCCAACGACAGCAGTTTGTCAATTAAATTAATTTAAAAAAAAATTAATTAATGAGCGATTAATTGACCAAACTATCGACGTATGGACAAGAACGAAAGTAACCGGCATGCCTGTGAAGGTTTTCTGCAGTTTTCTTTCACAAACTTCAGATTAATATCGGCGTAGTTCAAAATTGTAAAATATTTCATTTCTCATCTGTGTTATTGAAATTATTTGTATTGATTTATTTTTTTAGATTGTTTTCTGACAAATTCAATACACTGTAAACAATGTAAATTACGAAAAAATAAATATTATTATTATTATAAAAAAAATTATTTATTTAACGTTATGTATATATCATATATTCAAGTACAATTAGATGAATTGTTTGTCTGTTATGTTAGATGAAACAAACTCTATTTCAGCAATAATAATAAAAAATAATAAAAAAAATACATCCAATCAAGCGAAGATATTTATTCTTTTAGTTATTGATAAAACATAAAAGAGAGATTGTTTATAATTATTGTAATTGCCTATATGAATTTATTATTGAACTAAATATATAAAAGCGTTTTCAACAATAATAATAATATGATATGAAAAGTTCTACACATAGATCATTATTATTAGATAAAGAATTATCTAGATACTGTTTCACATATTGTCATTAGAGGAAAAGGAGAGGAGGCGGTAAACACGAGATGATCTCCAATGGAGGAGTGATTTTACTATGGACCACAAAAGTTTGATGTTAGTTTTTTTAAGTTTATAATTGATTTCAACATTATTGATTCGGTTTTCGAAAAAATGATGCTTTAGATGAAAGTCATTAGAAATATAGTAACAACATTTACTCGAAATTTTTTTTCGAAAACCGAATGAACAAGGCACAATTCAACTATACAATTTAAAAAATGACATCAACTTTTGTGTACAAGTGTACCTAGATATACTTTACTATAGACTACAAAAGTAGCGTGGTTTACCCCGTTGAGTCAAGTTTCATTGATAATGACGAAAGAGCTGCCTACACGACGTACGAGGATTTATGAAACGGTCAGACCGGCATCTCGCGAATGTGAAAACACTACACTAAGTTCAATCGATTTGAAAGTCGGTATGCTGCAAGTGCATGTATACCATTGAAAGAAACGTTAAATTTAGACCATTTTTAGCGAAACGAAAATTTTTTGCATATAAATCCAACATGGCTGCAACAGTGTGTGGTACTTCTGTTTTTAGTTTGATTAATTTAATCGGTGAACATTTCATTGTTTCGAATAGAATTCATAAAGGAGCATACGCAGTTGACTGGTGCACAAATAAGATCATTTTTAAGATTTTTTTCTAAAAAACATTTAAGTATTTGACTATTAAGTATTATTTAAGTATTAAGTATTCGAAGATATTACAGTTTTTTTTTGTCACAAAATATGCATAGATAAGCGAGTTGTAGGTAATTTCGTGAGACATCATAAAAACAAGTCGTTTTGCGGTGTGCATCGTCATTTTGGACTGTATCATCTGATACAAACGAGCAAACTGGAATCGTTAATCACATTTACATCCGTTTAATCGAAGCTTATTAAAAAATTTAGATATTTTACAAAATGGCGGACTATTGAAAACAAAAATTTGTTTTGCTAAAAAATCGCCATTATTTTTGCAAAAAAAAAAATTAATTGATGGAACGGGTTAAGCTTCGATAAGGCTGGTTATTTTGTGGTTTTAAATAACTCATTTAAATTTCATTACGATCGATCCAGCAATCTCTGAGAAAAGTTGTTCACAGGATGCGAAAACATGGTTTCGAGAAAAATGCGTTAAAAGTTTTTTTTGTCATTACTTACAAGAATTAACGATAAATAATAGCTTTTGTAAAGGCCAACAGACTCCTCTTTATCCCCTAGCACAAAAAGCGCGTAGCTGCTGCTCGTATATAGGATTTCTGGTTTCTCGACCATTTTTATTTCTCGAGACACGAGAATTCTCGACCAGGATTTCTCGAGTTTCACCAGTATCTCGAGAAATTTTGAAATTTTTAATAAAACACAATGTTATATCCATATTTTTACTTTATAAAAAATTTGACTGATAGGTGAGATCAATTAAATGAAATGGTAAGTTTTTAGTTACCATAAATTGCACTTAATTAACAAATCGACAACAAACAATAAATCGGCTTAACTTTTTTAGGGTAGTACTTAACTTTTGTAGTGCTTAACAGTCTTTAATGAAATAAAAAATAATTAGTAAAATTAAATCAACAAAATTACTAGTAGATATTTAGATAACTATAAAAACTTGTTTAACAAAACAAACATGCACCTGCAGTAAAGCAAGCAATGAAGCTCATGACTGCTTCACTAAATGTCGTATATCTCAATTAATATTGACTGGATTGGTCAGAAATTTCAGGGACTACATAAACTCAAAATCGATTTTTTCAAAATTTCGACTGCGTATGCCCCCTTAATAGATTTTACTTTAATTTAGTACTTACGTAGATTTTATTTAGTAGACATGTTAACTCAGCAACAATAATAATTATTTTATTGAAGAATGTATTCTATATCTAGGGTATATATGATCTAAGGTTGCACACATATATATTTTCCAATAACAATTTCCATTATAAAGTTGATAACAACATTTTATATATATTATCATACGCTGTATATTTTGACAAACACAATTTAAAGTTTAATATTTAAAAACAATTTCAAATTCTTGATTATTGTATAGTTTTGCTGGAAATTTATAAGATATTAAAGTAGCTTAGTTTATTCTATCACTAAAGTAAATTCTGGGAAATTATAGTCAAACGAATTCGTATTGATTCTCGTACACGGTAGTTTTAATTATAAAGTTAATTTTAATTGTTAGATAGTGATTATAAATAAACAAGACTAAATTTTAAGAATACGATTATTCATTAATGGATACTTAAAATTTATTATACACTATTTGTCAATATTTCAATTAGGTATGGGAAATAAGACATAACAATATTGCAGAGAGACAGTAAATATATAAGAACAATAATATGCAATTTGTTATGCTTTTCATTTGATTGTGTGAGTAATGATCACACACAATTTTAATCTGGTAGCAACACAATAATTGTTGAAACAATTATTGTTTACCAGAGGTACATTAATTATTCTGCAAATAAAAGCGTTAATTCTGTTTAATTTAATTTAAAAACTAAAAAAACTCGATAAATTACAAATAAACTATGTACAAATAAATATTAAAAATTACAAAAAATATTCAAAAATTCCACTTTCTTTTGCTGAACAAAATCTCATCCTATCATACAAATGGTTTCGCACGTGCCCAAGCATCTCTGCGTTAACCAAGGTGGACCGTTGCAGGATTTTTGCTCGTAGCTCTGCTAAGTCACGTGCTCGGTAATGGGCGTAAATGGTTTCCTTAAGGTAGCCCCACAGAAAAAAATCATTAGGAGACAAATCTGGAGATTTTGGAGGACAACGAAAGTCACCATGTGTACTCAAAGTTCGACCAGGGAAAATGTTTCTTAAAAACGCATCCACTCTGACCGGATTATGAGCCGGACAACCATCCTGTTTGAACCATATTGTTTCCATATTTACTCCACGTAGGTTTCGAACGGCGGGTCTGCAGCAATTGGAGATATTTTTCACGTATATTGTCTTGACTTATCAAGACGAGATTAAGACGATAATATAGATTGCAATATCGAGACCAAGACCAAGATCATCAAAAAAATTCTTGCAATGTCTTGAAGCATGAACCAATACAATGTGTGTGGCTGCAGTCGACTATGATAGTAACTATGCCGATATGCATCTGGAGTTCGTGAAGGAAACTGCAGAAAACCTTCTCAAGCATAGCTGATTACTTCGTTCTTGTCCATACGCCGACAGTTTAGTCAATGAACCACCCTTTTTCTTTTTTTATAATTGACAAACTGCCGATGTAGCTAGGATAGTGTTTTCATAAAAATTTGCTGACAGTATTTTTTAAGAAGTAGTATGGCTTCGTGCTATAAATAAGACAATGAATGTTTGTTCTAATACTCGTTTATATGAAATGTGTTCATTTTTATCGTATGTATTATGGTTTCATATATGAAACGAAATTGGGAAAAACATTTATTAAAAAAGTTTTGAATATATAATTAATAATTAGACCACATAATAGGTATAACGTATGGTATAAACGAAACACAAAACGGCCGCTAGCGTATATGATAGGTGATTGGTTTTATATAATGACACTGAAAGCTTATAAAATGACACACAAAACTGATAGTAATGTTAGCATTGCGACCATTAAAAATATTCTACATTTTATTACACCCATAGAAAAATGTATAGAGAATTTATAAAAAAAACATTCTATTAAACTTTTTGAAACTTTTTTTATAAAATTTATTTTCCTCTATTGATTTTTATAGAAGGTTCGTCAAACACTCCAATCGCGAAAAGGAAATATGTATGTTTAGTTGTACCAACTACTATAACTACGAAATATTAGTCTTTGGATTTGGGAGGCTTTGGAATACTATCGAATTCAACAGTGGTGTTATTTATACAAAATTTAACAGCTGGTTTGTAACAAATGCATTCCTGTTTCGAAAAAAAAAATGTGTGCAACTAAAGTATTTTTATAACTAACAACGTTTATTCGAAACATTATTTCAAGAACCCAATGAACTCCACACAAAACGATTGCAAAAGGGACGCTTAGGAGTCCATAGCTCATAGCATTCATGCAACACATACTCGTAACGATGTGATGCCAGTTTATTTAAATTCTCACTAAGCCTTAAAGTCAGTTTTGAATAATGATACCACCAACCACTATGATATTTATCACAAAGATGCTGACTTTTTACTTGAAACATCTTTCAACTACCGGAAAAATTCGATAAATATCGAATACTAAAGTCTGAATATCGTTATTTTGAACTAATCAAGAATGCAACAATTTTATTATTCAAAGTTTTGCATCTTTTGCTGATGTAAATAAAATTTATTGGTGAAGGTGATGATAGTATCAGGTTCATTTCTCAATTTCAATCTCGATTTCAGGTAGGCAATACGGTAACAAATTTTGAAATATCCCATTTCGTTTTAGAAATATACGTTAAAACCAATTACGGTATATAGTATTATCATACCACATATCTCTGAAACTATTGGCGTCAATCAAGAAATGTAAACGATCATTTGTATAACACGACCATTTTTATAAAACGTTTCTAAAACATAAAGCCCTCATGAATTTTTGAGAACAGTTATTTTTTTTATATTTTAACATTTCTTCCGATCCAAAAAGTTCCCTGTTTAAGACCGCTAACAAATATTAAAATAAATACTACTCTTTAAAAGTATATTTTTTAATGAAATTGTGGTGATCAACGCCGGCGAAATAAAACAATTGTTGTAGTGCTTAACATGGTAACACATTTAAAATAAAAACATTCTGACATTCCGAATTTAACATTCACACATATCATTTGCACACTCAAATAAAATAAATTAAAAAAAACCAAATAAAGTTAGTTTTAGTGGAGTTTTAATAAAATAAATACAAAATCATTAATTCAAAATATAGTCATTTCGAAAAACTAGTCACAGGCAGATGAAAAATTGATTCCTCAACAGCCTGCGGCATCGTTATAAATAATCAATACCAATACAAAATTAATCCTATTTGTTCAAATTATGGTGCAGAATATGTTGCTATACAAAAAACATTAAAAAACTTATACATAAACCAAAAAAGAGTTAACAATAAAAAATTCACTGTTAATTTTTCTTCAAGCAACTCTATAATTGTTCTCCAAGCAACGGAAAACAAAAACACACGAACATCGTATATCCAGAAGCGATCCAAAAAACATATTACAAACTACTAGAGAAAAATACACAGGTTTTCTTTCTGTAGGTACCAGGTCACTGTAATATAGAAGGTAAAAAAGCAGCTGACAGACGCTCGCACGAAAGGAATATTTAACCAAAGTTCGACCTACTAAAAAATACTGTACAACAAAAAGGGATAACAAAAGACCACGAATTTGGTCGCAGGTATCAACCAACACCAACAAATGGAGAAAAATTTTAACTAAACTTGGGCTATCTCCAACCAAAACAACAATCGAAGACATGAATTGTACTCATAGGCCTAAGAATTTATACGCTAAATTAACACACGAATATAGTTTGGAAATAAAAGCCGTAACCAATGTGTGATATATGCCTTAATTCCATAATAGTAGAACGAACACAATCTAATAACTTGCAGTAAATACCAAACATACATTAGTGCTGATAGATCACCCAACATGCTGGGGCGGACTGGTCATATGGGAGTTCCCGGTGGGCCGAAGAATTCCCGGTGGGCCGACGGTCAAAAAACGGGAGAATGGGCCGGTCGGTTCAAAATGTCCGATTATTGAATTTTTAATTATAAATATATTTTACACTTTTAGAAGATCCAAGTAATTTAAGCACTCGAATATTGAATTCCAATTCAAATTTCATTCTGCATGCGTGGATTATCCAGTAAATTATTACAATATACATATATGCAAAAATAGATACCCGTTTCCCACACGCGCGACCCAAACTAGTGGCCGATGGTGGCCGAACGTGTGTTCGTATAGCTATATACGTGCAACATCGTGGCGCTGCGTTAGTAATCGGTGAGCGTATCAGTAGGTATTATATAGCGCATAGAAGAAACTCGCGACAGCTGATCTATAAAAGACCTATTTTCGTGTACGTTTATTTATTAAAAGCAGGCAAATTTTTTGCTCATTCTATAGCAGTAAGTGATAGTTAATAATAAACAAGGAGAAAATTCAAGTCGGAAAAAAATCTCGGAAAAAGAATAATATTCATGAAACTGGAAAGGTTATTAGTAAAAAAAAGGAAGGAAGGGCTGAAAAATTAAGAATAAAAATCAAATTCAATGCAAAGATATATCTGGAATGTTTGTTAAAAACAAAAAAGTAGCTGAGAAAGCTAAAATAGTTGATGAAAAATGCGATGGTAGAGTTATCCTGTAGTTGAAGAAAAAGGCGAACATCAGAGTCGAGATCAGAGTTATGGGTGTAGTAGACAAACTGAGTTGAATGACTTTGAACGTGATGATAGAATTCCGTATAAAAGCTAATTTCAGAGGTTAACGAATACGTCTGACAAAGATTGAAGTGCGTGGCTGTTCGATTCTTTGCTAGACAAATCCATATACCTTTTTTTGCACTTTGGGCCGAACCTTGTATGAGTTCCCGGTGGGCCGTTTCCAGCAAGTCCACCCCTGCCGACATGGATGAAATACTAAGAAACAACGAACAAAATATAAAAAGAACTTGTCAACTTAATAAAACTTGCGAAATTATCAAAATTATCCTTCTCTAAAAAGAAAAAAAATATGTTTATTGCAATAATCCTCAACTTCTAAATTACACTTAATTACAGATACATAATATAGTTTATATACTGTGTATATGACCCTTGTTGTTAGACATTCAGTTAAATCTTAAATTTAACAAAAATATGTATCTTAATAAAGCAGACATCACTATCTGCATAGCAAGTGCTTCATACAATGGAGGTTGCGAACATTAATATAGTTTGGCTTTATATTAACGTTTTATTATTATTATTTCATGAAGGTTATTATTCACTGCGACCAATATGATCTATTGTGACCCCCTACTGCTGCTCTGTTAAGGCTTGCCTCAGAGCTCCTCAACCAGTCTCAATTCTGGGAGGAATTTGATGATCTGGGTGGGGTGCAGGGATGGTAAGTCATCATCCTGGAGTAGGTACTGGTCGAAACAAGCAGCCCTTCTTCGTGCTACGGCTTCACATTTAAGTAGGAGATGAGTTGGAGTCTCTTCCTCCAGCTCACAGAACCTGCATGAGCCGTCATTGATGATTCCCATCTATCGGAGGTGCCCATTCAGCCGGCAATGCCCGGTGAAAAAGCCCGTTAGGATTCGTAAATAATTTTTTGTGAGCTTAATGCAGATTTCGAATCACTTTCGGTTATACTGCCCGAGAAGGATCTTGGCCTGTTGCAGCCCTGGGGAATATATTAACGTTACTACAACATATCCACTCACTAGCGGACAGTTCATCAAATAATTGGACTATATACTTTTTTCAATAACGTGCTTTCAATAACACTGCTTGTTTGGGGAAAATATCGCTGTAAAACTTTCGTTTGAACAACTTTACTTTGAAACTTTTTTTTCATAAATTGAATAGTTTCCCTACGACTTCAGCTCAAACATCTGCAAATTACTCTTGATTACAAAACCATATCCTATAATATATAGACCCTTTGTGTAACCGATTCACTCACGCACGCATATAGAAAAACTCTAACCCACTTCTAGACATAATAGAAGGATGCGGTTTTTTCTTTCGGCGCGGAATTACTTCAAACTTACGGGAAAAATCTGAAAACTTTAATTTTCCCAAAGTAACCGTTTCTAAAATGGGAAATACCCCCAAAAATATATTCTTTATTTCAATACATGCTAGAAGAATGCGTTTTTTTAAAATATGTCTAGTACGCGGAGCCAAAGCGGAAGGCCCTGCCCCGGGGGTTAAAGAAGCATAGCTTCCTTGCGAGCAGAGCGAGTCTATAATATATACAGCCCTTTGTGTAACTCACTCACTCACTAACTCAAGTAAACAAATTCTAACCTACTTCTAGACATGCTAGAAGGATGCGGTTCTTTGTATTCGACGCGAGATTCAGACTTACGGTAAAAGTCCGGAAACTTTAATTTTTGTAACGCAACCCGCTCGTAAAAGGGAAAAAACCCACAAAAAACGTTACTTCTATATATGCTAGGAGGATGCGATTTTTTGCATTTGACGTGGAATATTTTCAAACTTACAAGAAAAATCGGAAAACTTAAATTTTCCGTACCCTCCTCCTCTCGAAAATGGGAAAAGAACCCAAAAATACCTTATTTACTTTTATACATGCTAGAAGGATGGGGTTTTTTGCATTCGACGTAGAATACTTTGAAACTAATGCGAAATATAGGAAAACTTAAATTTTTCCAACGCAACCCCCCAGAAAATGGGAGAAACCCCAAAAATACCATCAATACTTTTATTCATGCAAGAAGAGTGCGGTTTTTTTGCATTCTACGTTGAATGACTCACGAGAATTATTGGAAAACGAGAATTATCGTTTTTCACTATATAGTTTTTCGCCAATTTTTATCCGATTAACGATTTTTAACAGCATTCAACCAAAAGATTTCACTATTGACTAAAAACGTTGTAGTCAATATTAAAATTATTAAATTTTCCGCCAAATAAAAATAATACTTAGTTCTGAACATAAGAAAAAAATTTATATTTTTAGATCAAACAGCAAACATTTTCATATTTTTAATAATTACGCAGTCAATTATAGACTTATAGTAAGCAAACTGTAAATTCAGTAATTGAACATAAACTTGATATAAGACTGATAAAATCCATTAGAATTCTGTATAAAAACTTGATAAAATATTTTCGCATTTCTGAATAGGCATGAAAAAAAAGGAAAGCTTAAGGAAAATATTTGTCACCCTTAATTAGTAATGCACAATGTTTAATTTATCACACAACAGTTATACATGAAATAAATGTTTTGTTTCAAATAAATGTCTCGTTTGTCTGTTTTCATACAACTGTGAATTTATATCTATGAAACCGTAAGAAATGGAAGAAAAATTCAAAGACAAAATATGTTCCTTTCTTAAAAGTAAACAACTTTTGAAGTCACTCATTGTCTCTGACAATCCTTACCCTACCCAAAAGATTTAACTTTAAAACCGTAAGAGATAGAAGAAAAATTCAAAGTTAAAAATGTTCCTTATTTAAAAATAAACAACTTATCAGTTTGCTCTTTGTACTAACCAATGCCCCACCACTCAAGAAGGGGGGAAATATCAAAAAAAAATTTTACCTGATCAAAAACAAACTTTTGTTTGAAACATTTTTTCATACATTCAATAGTTTTGGCATAAATACGGGTGCGGTGCATAAGAAAAAATAATATATACAATATATGTTTCTAAAATGAGAGCATTTCTTAAAAATTTGACAAACTGTTTATTGTTAACAAGTTATTACTTAGTTTTAAGTTACGCTCAGCGGAGCGGGTGGGTAACGGCTAGTTGATGACAGTAATAAGAATTTTTCTTCCAGATCAATTTCCAAGTGTGATGAAAATTTAACTTACTTTTAACTGTTAATATCAACACCTTAAAACACCCAGTTTAGAAATTTACAATGATTAGCTGATAGATATTCCAGGTCAGTTTATGTAAGGTAATTATTTCTTTTTTAAAGGTATGTACGAGTATATGCATGTTTTGTCAATGATTGTATAAATTATGAACTATTTAAAAAATTAGAACAAGGCATGTATAAAATGTATAAAAATTTCGATGGAAATTTTTTAGCGCCGAGTTATTTAGCTATTTACATTAGTTAATTAGACTAAACTTAATTAGACTAAAAATGGTTCTGTTTTATTTTTTGATTTTCATTTCCTTTCTTTTTTCGAAGGTTTAATCTTTTGTTAAAAAGTTTTTATTTTTCACTTTTCAGTTTCTTTCTCTTTTCGTCGGTTCTATTTTTTGTTAAAAAGTTTTTGTTTTTTGCTTTTCAGTTTTCGATTTTCTTTTTTCGTACATTTTGTACATGTTAAAGTGTCAGTAGAGCTATATAAGTGTGCCAAGTTTCAACAGAATCGGTTCAAAGATGAAAACTCAGTGGGGAAAAATCAATTTTTCCCTTTTTTTCTACACTTAAGCGAATTTTTTTTTTCAAATTTATTTGGTACCAGCTTCGAATTAGAATTATCGAAATGGGACTACTCTGTTAAAAGTTATGCGTGGTTATAAATTTAAAAAAACACGGGTTGACTTGAGAACCACCGCCCCTCCCCCGCTTTTTTCGTCGGTTAAAAAAACATTAAAATTTTGCTAAGATATTGAGTGCTTTCAAATAGTGTTTACACAATCGATTATAATCTTTGTTCTTTAGTGGAAGCGCTGGGAAGGCAAATAACATATTTAGTTATGCTTTAAAGTATAGTTTAAACCAGTCACCAGCGACTCCACTCATGAAATAAAAGTTTTTGAAAAAGTTTTATTTTTTACTTTTTTGTGGCTAAAATTTGAATTTTTGATCTTCAAATTTATATGGGACCAACTTTGAAGTATACCCTATCCAACAAAAAACGAATTTTCAAAATCGGACTAGCCTGTAATAAGTAATGCATGATCATACGTTAAAAAAAATATACAGGTTGAATTGAGTACCTCCTTCTTTCGTCGGTAAACAAAAGGAACATTTTTTGTAATTGAATTTCTATTTTATATCTTACGGTTTCAAAGATAGATATGTTATCCTCTGGTGAGGTAATGCTTGGACCGATTTGGTCCATTCACGAACTTGAACACAGGCGGATATTTTTGTTCCTATTTAAGTTATCGTGTTTACAGACAGTCAGGCTGTAGTAAAATTTAACCTATAATAAAAATTATGATTTTAACCGTTACAAAGTCGGGACTAAACTCATAATACTATATATATTTTATAAACATACATACATGATACAAAAAGCAAATACTATGGAATTTTTAGAATGGAATAATAAATAATCATATATAGATAGATAAATAGATTTTAGAGGCTGCCCTGGACGGGCTACACTTCGACCATAATGTCCATTGTCATGCCTAAGGATGTGAGGATGTGAGTGGAAGAAAGTTTTATGTGTAGACTAAGAATTGGTAGGATATGCGACTGCAGCCGACTATGATAGGAACTATGCCGATATGCACCTGGAGTTCGTGAAGGAAACTGCAGAAAACCTTCTCAAACATAGCCGGTTACTGCGTCCTTGTCCATACGTCGACAGTTTAGTCAATTAACCGCCCCTTTTATTTTTTGTAATAATTGACAAACTGCCGACGTCGGGATTCGAACTCACAACCTGTCACTTTCCAAGTATGCATACTGCGCAGATATAACGCTTTAGACGCTCGGCCACTTGGAATGGTGGAATAATAAATAATCATTTTCAATACAATTATTTCATAGTAGACTAAATAGTACAATGCAATATAAATGTTAAAATACTATACACGTTATTGGCGTTAGCTTCTGAGGACATCTGGCGGCAATAATTAGAAACAGAGTAGTCAGGCTCAACGGTGATAGTTACATGTGTGTTGTTAGGGTAACGTTAATAAAACAAGCAAAATATTATTATTTTGTTTATGGAATCCATCTGTTTTTATGGAAAATATAATTGTTAAATGTAACCTTTCTAAAGCTGCCATATTAGAATATGATGTCATGTGTAACTTTACCAATACTAGATATGTGCAATGGGCGTAGCTGTAATAATTACGTTTAGCATACTGTATTTGATACTTTTTGTTTTGCTCGGTATGAGTGAACTACCTCAATGTTACTAGAGTTTGTATAATAAAGCGAGTTTTTTGTTTATTGCTACATTTATATTATATACATTGGTTGGTAAACTTCATTTCATTGTTTGTTTAGTCATTTTATGTCACACAGCAAATAATTTAAAAATTTATGAAATAACTTCACGCACTCACACATAAGCAAAAAAACGTGCCAGTTTGTTGAATTCAGTTAAACATGTAGTTTTTATCGTATAAAAATATATGGGTAAGCTCAATGGTCAAGCGCTTATTTATTTTGTATGTGTATAAACCTAAAGGGTTCCGTAGGTATTTGACGTATCGAATTGGTTAGAGGATGGATTCATAGTGAAAATAAAATCAAGTGACCATGGTGTTTTAGTAGTAATATCCATTATAATGGGTATTATATTTCAATTTCAAATATTTCTTTTATTTGGAATTTATAAATTTGTAGTTTTTTTTTTTTGGAAACTTGCGTCAATCTAGATTGTAGAAGCTGCCCTGGGTGGGCTACACTTCGACCATAAGGTCCATTTTTATGCCTAAGGATGTGAGTGTAGTGGAAGAAATTTTTGTGTAAAGACTAGAAATTGGTAGGATATGCGGCTGCAGATTTCGGAATTCGAACCCATAACCTTCCAGTTTCCAAGTAAGCATACTGCGCAGACAGAAGGCCATAGATCTCTCGGCTACTTGAACTGGTTTGTATTGTAATGTAAATATTTGTTATATTAAATAATTATTATTTAAATAAATAATAAATATATGTAAAAGATATAATTGATCTTTATTAATTAAAATTGATATTTTTAATTTGATTTATGAAATGTTATTATTTTTATATGTAAATTACCAAAGTTGTTAACATTCACAGTAACCGTGATAATAGAGGGAAGTTATAGTTGAAATGCAACAGATAAAAAATGAAGAACAAAATTATAATAATAATTTAATGATGAAGGGACACCGCTACAGTATCAATCTATCGATTATTAGTAGGGCAGCCTGTAGATTATATTAAATTAACGGATGTGACTATCTTTTACTTAATCTGACAGTTAAGTAATATGTCTGGTCTAAACATTGATAACATTCTTTGACATCAAATACTTGATATGAAAAATCATACACATTTAGGGTGGGAATCGCACCCACGACCTATAACATTCTAGACAAACGCTCTTACCTATACGAGATGGTGTATTATCTCGTACATAGCATCGCGTAGCTGAGAAGGAAGATCGTTGATCTAGAATACAAGAGTTCGTGGGTTCGATTCCCATTCAAGATTAATTCCCATTCAAGATTAATTCCAATCCAAGTGTATTATTTTTCATGTGAAGCATTTATACCTAGACTATTAAATTTTTTTGAATTTAATTCTACGTAAATGAAAATTTAACTTAACTCTACTTTAGTTTTAAAGTTTTAAAGCTTTTTCGTGAAATAATAACAGTGAACCTTGAACCCAAACTTTTAATTACCAGGGCTGTTTTTGGGACTTGATGAAGTAAAATTCCCGACAATTTCAAGTGATTAAAAATTAAAAGTGATTTTTTTATAATTGATTGACTTTGCGAGGCCATATATCAAAAGAAAAGAGTCAATAAGTAAAACTTTATTGACGGTCGCTATCAATAGAGTAAACCCATAGAAAAAATATGAGCCACTAGATAGCTTTCTATATAAAAAACTGTTGACCTGAGATCATTTCAAAATTAGACAAAATTTTGCTAAAACAGTGGATTAAGTAAAAACTGACAGTGGAACCCGATTTTGGTGTGAAGTGGGTTTATGTGCTTGTCTAAAAGTCGACCACTCGGACAGTGTCATCAGTCAGTGTTACGATTTTTATTAAATAGATATCTGAAATTTTCCCCAAACAAGTTTGTAATCTGCATAACATACTGTGCAGATAATGACTATCAGTAAATTTTCAATGCGTGGACATTTTATTTTACGTTTTACACACGAACAAATGTATGAAAAAAGTAAATACTGTAGAATGGTACTATACATATATGGTTTTATATATGGGGAACCCGGGGCACTACGGGGTACCGGGGCGGAATGAAGTTTGATGATTTTCGGTGTCAAGAAGGGCTACTTGCGAGCGGCATAACGTACAATTAGACCAACCTGTGGCTGTTCAACTACGGCATTCATGTTATTCTGGTTTTCTACTGCCCGGGCAGAACGCAGCTCTCTTAATAAACACATTTGTACTTTTAATCCATCCAATTCCACTTCGTATCCCGTTCCGCCCCAGGTTCCCCTAGTAGTAGTAATCAAGAGTAACTTCAAAAGTTTGTGCTGAAAATACTATCCACTTTACATACGAACAAAAAATCAAGCATTAGTTAACTAATAACTTTTCTTGTCCAATTTTGTTCATTTACGAACTGAACCTCACTTTTTAGCCGTACGTGGTGTGTTATACACACCAGTTACCTTGTTTTCTTTTTTCGCTTTTGAGTTATCGTGTTTACAGACGGACGAACAGGCGAAAGGGGGAACTGGGGTATGCGAAAATGGACTAATAAGGTAATTTTTTTAACATCTATACCAAATTTTTTCTACTATCTATATTTTCAACCGTTGCCAAGTCGGAACTAAGCATTTGTATATATATATATATATATATATTTATATATATATATGTATCTCTCTCTCTTCTATATATATATATATATATATATATATATATATATATATATATAAAGTAGCCGCGCTTGTTAAGGCGTTGTTTCTACTTGGACCTGGGAGGTTATGGGTTCGAATCCCGACACCGGCAGTTTGTTAATTTAAAAAAAAACTTAATGGGACGGTTGATTGACTAAACTGTCGGCGTATGGACAAGAATGAAGTAACCGGCTATGCTTGTGAAGGTTTTCTGCAGTTTCCCTTCACGAACTCCAGATGAATATCGGCATAGTTCCGATGAAATTTGCGGCTGCAGCCGTACACCTACCACTTCCTTGTCTGCATACGAATTCCTGATCCTCCACTCACATCATAAAAATGTAAAAGTAAAAATTAATAAAGGTTGAAAAAATAATGATGTGGGTGGCCTCTGTTATAGACCGTCGTGTCCCAAAAACGGCGGTTAAACCCCATTATTATTATATATACATACAAAATAGCGAAATAATAATGGGAGAGACCCTAGGTCAATTTTCTTTACGACTCCAGATAATCTAACAGAAGTTCAAAACTCCAAAGTTCCAAAGTTCGATTCCATTCCAAAGTTATAGCCCTTTTTTGACGATTATAGCCGTTATAGTTTTCATAGAAATACCATCATTAAAAAAATTTTGGAAATAAATTATTTGTCAATAATTTAAAAATATAAAATTTTTTATGTTTGGAAATGCCAAAATTTAGAAAAAAATCATAACTATTTCACATAAATTTATTTTCACTCTATGTAAGAATTTATTTTACCCGGGCAACGTTGGCTTTTTCAGTAAGTAAGGTTATAAAATAACGGGTATAAAAATAAAGACTATATTTATTTCAAATTTGTCTTCAATCATGAAATAAATCTAAAAATGATTTAATGTTAAATTTTGACCCGCGATTACCCTTATCATTGATTTCTGTATTTCCCGTAAAATGTCTGAAGAAATATCTATGATCACTTTTTGATGGACATTTTAGATTATTTATTTCAAGGATGTTCCAGCACTGTGTACACTTACTTACACATATTATCGGCACACAGATACTTGCATATACTATCAAATATTTTCGGTACGGTGATCTGGCAACGCTGCTCTTATATATTATATACTTATATATTATTATTGCTTATGTCAACAGTAACAATTCCCACTCTTTACTTGAAGCAACTTGAGAGAGATTGGCGCACAACGTTGTCAGACCACTATTTACCATAAACGGAATGTGTTTATAATTGGACAAAAATAATATTTTAAATTATTATATTTTGAAAACATAACGGTTACACACGATTTTATTTTTATTTTATAAAAGAAATATAAGTCTTCTGTTCTGTCGAGTATTTTTTCTGATACAACAGATAATAGTTGGGTGGGCATGAAGTTTTACATGCTTCTAATAAGAGAGAGTGAGAGAGAATGATAACTTTGATATTAATTATCTCGCGTTCTAAACGGTCAAAAATTCTGAAACTTCAGGATTTATTAGAAAACGTTATTTTTAGCCTGTGAAAAAAAATAAGCAAAATCTGTCGAAAAGTGGTGGTATGCTGGAACATCCGTAATGAACATAACGATACCCGATAGAACAACACGGATGATTCGTCTAGTAGCTATATAGAGTATACAAAAATATTATGTATAATTAAAATTTTTTTTAAATTGATAGTTTATAATTTTTCTCAAAGAGTTGGTTTATGGATTGTGGGAGAAATAAAATATTTTGTATTTTATATTCAATAACCTTAATGGAAAAAGTTTTAGCATTTGATTTAAGAAGAAAATGTAATAATATTTCTAACATAAAATAACTATTAAATTATTTGAAGCGAAAAACATATTTATCGGCAAATATATATATATATATATATATATATATATATATATATATATATATATATATATGTATATAAAACAGTTACATAAAGAAAGAGCAGTAACATATTTAAATTGAATTTATAATAAAAATATATTAGAAAAATCCAATAAGACTTCGATTAACTTCTCACCGTACCCATAATCAAAATAATTATTCTATCGGTAAAATAAATGTAAAAACTTTAACAAATTTATAAGAAATCAGAAAAAATAAAAAAATCTGTTTGCACATTTTCTTTTTCTACTACACAGGAAATCATCTTCGTTTTCATGTGCAGGACCGGCATTATGTAGATTTACCGTGAGTGGAATATAAGATAGTTATTCATAAGTAAATTGTATTATTGGTATACAGTGAAAACCGTACACAGCTAAATATAAGTAGACATGAATCTTCGATAGCAATACATGTTACATTACATACACGCATTGATATAATGAAACGGAACTTAAAATTTATAAGATTATTAATTTATTGCTTTTAGGTTTAAAATTATCATCTATATATACGGAGTGCTGTATAATAAATAGATATTTTCTAAGCCATTGAAAAACCAACATAAATTTTACTGGAATTTTTTGTCATTATATTAAATGTGTTCTGCATATCAGATTATGACCTCGGTATTTCAAGAACGAGAAATAGTAGAAAATTTAAACTTAGTTTTATAACACTTCACAAAAAAAAACTTCTCCATAATCATACAATGGACTGAATGTTTCTTAGATAGGTGCGACGATGGTTTATATTTGTCTTCAAAGTGGCAAACATTTTTGACGATTTAAAAAAAAATGTAAGTTTTGTATCTTCAATTGTGTAAAAATATCAAATTTCGATCAGTGTCTCGAAACATCCATCCAGTTGCCGCTATCTCGCTAGTTACGTGTCCAACCCATCGCCACTTTAATTTTGAAATAGCGACAGTGGCATTTCTTATTTAGATTCCGGAGCAACGACCTCTGTTCTGACGTTTGGTGCTGACTCAACTGTTATTGTCTTCGTTTACGTTTGACATGAACTTCTTCTTTTTGACGTTCATTCCGAGGTCTATAATTTTGCTATAGATACATACGAGTTGGTCTACTGTCCGTAAAACGCAGGACTAAAAGTTTTTTATCATCCAATATAATACTGACGTTTGTCCAATCACAAGTCTTTTCTTCTTCGGACAGCGTCGAATAGTTTCAACTACCATGAGTTGCCTGGTATTACGTCCCGCTTTTCTAAATTTCATTTGAGCTCTATCCCTATCGTATTATTATTATTATCTTAATAAAAATAATTAATATTACTCGAGGTACACTTGTTTTCGATCACGTGGCAACATATTTAATATTAAGTTTATTCACATATAATATAATTCGAGATTTCAATTTCAACAATTTATTTTCTATTGGTCGTCGTTAAATGGAACCCGTAAATCTGAGTTCCAAACAATATCTGGGACGTCCTGATTATGGCTTATTCGCCATTTTGATATAAAGTATGTTGTAACCGATATAACATATAACAAAAAGCGTAGCATGCCGTAGTGATCGAAAGACCCAGCCTTTGCCCCTTTTACTAAAATAATTATAGTATGATATCTCATAGTGAAAGCACGAACGGAGCCACTTTAAATGATTTCTAAATGTTTACGTTATATATCATGTGTCGTCTCTATAAATGGTTTTTATTGTATATGGTTGAATGGTGAATTTAAATTCGTATATAATATACTCTAAGCATCTTCCGACGTCCCTGATCATCATGTTTAGTAAAAACCCTACCTGAGGAATAAAAACTTTTTTTTTTATTCTACGTCAATTACGGAAATAGAATTATAAGAATTTCAAACCATTATCACAGGGATATGATTGCTTTTTGACATAAATAATAAGTTCGCAAAAACTTATTCGTATATTTGAATTTTAAAATTACATTCTTTTTATAGAATTCCTAAAGTTATATTTTTTTAGTTTGATTTTTATAATATTTTTTGGTGAAGTACTAACAACAGTTAAACAAAAGAAAAAAGTCCTCAAATAACATGCCTTTTTTTTTGAAAAGGTGACATAAGTTTTCAGTATACTTTTAAACAACAGATTCTCATTGTTATCAACTCCACTTGCAAGAAATAAACACAAAACATTGATGTAAACGCCACACAACTTCTATATACACAACTAAAACATACACAAAAAATTCAATAAAAATAAAATGAAAAATTCATATTTAACGAATTTTTAACCCTGTTTCCATTTGTCAAGGTGTTTTCTCATTTAGTTATCCACATATAAAAATCAGAGATTTTAAAACGATAAATATGTTCAGTTTCCAAATTAGTACCAAGATAGTACAAAATTCCAAAACAATCACTCGAGTTGCTTACGAAAAATTCTGTTCGATCCAGAAAAGTCACACTTTCAGTGAAGCTATGTCGTGCAAAATGTAATTTTTGCCAGCTAGGAACCTTAACTATGCCATTTTAATGTTCTAGCTTCCGTTCTTATAATATAGTTGCACAGACATATACAGATCATTCGCATTTTTGGAATCAGGAAGATACAAAGTACATGGATCCGATGAAAATTCATCATCAATTTTTTGAGATCGTACACTTAACTTTTATAAATACTATATTGGAGTATAAGTTAAATTACGTTTACGATACTGCAGTAATAAGCCTGGAAAAAAACTTTAGAAATCAAGGGTTTCCTTTCACTGTAAATGAACTCAATCAAAAAATACACCTTGATTCTTTAGCGAATGCATCGCATGCAAACGGTTTCTCTCGCCATCAAGCTTGCCATTTTAAATATCGAAAGCATGCATCATGCTTACGATATTTAAAATGGCAAAATGCCCAAATCGCTACTAAAATTGTGATCTCTAAATCGCTTACAGACTGTATAAATATAAACGTGTAAATATATCATCTTTAATGATGGTCATTTTCATTATGGAATGATCGGATGAATGGAAAAATTTGTATGAAATCACTGCTTTAGATTTTTATTTAAAAATTTTACACATAAAAATATACTAAAGGTTAGAAATATCACTTTTTTTTACTATAAAATTTTTTGATTATTGTAAAATAAAGCTTAATCAATTATAGATATTAATTGTTGATCATTTATAATTAATACCTATAAAAAGCCTTGAAAAATTTTCAAAACGACGTAAGTAGTAACAGACTAAACGAGCAAGACCAAGACTGAATACGCAAGATCAAGACCAAGACCAAGACTACAAGTATTTGAGCAAGACAAAGGCCACTATTTGGGAGTGAAATTTTGTGTTGTCGTTGTTAAAGAGTGTTTAAAAATAACCATCTCGCTTTGGTGTGAAAACAATATATGACGTTTTCCTATTATACATGCAAAAGTAAACGTTTTTTATTTATCAATATCCTATAACTATCACGTAAAATGGTAAAATATTTGAATAAATAATACCACCTGATAATACCGTGATTTGTATGTATGTTTGAACGGATTTAACTAAAAAAACAATTTGACGGAATTTCATAAAATTTTTTTTCAAAGTTCATTGCAATTCCATTGCTGTTAGCTATTTTTTATTTAACTTTTTGAATGACTGAATGAATTCCACTCCAATACTTTAATCCCTATATCCCACTTAATCGTATTCCAGGCTCCCGAAGTGGGATTAATAAGTGGGAAGAGTTATTACTGGACATTCGATGATGATTTGGAAAGTTGAGACTTTATTTCTTTAAGCATATTAAGTAGTAAATACTTAATATGCTTAAAGAAAAAAATTATTATCAATAACAAAAAACACTAACAGAATCGCATAGAATGCCTGTCGCGGACAAACATACAAGAGAAATGCAGTACGTGTTTCGTTACAACTATGAATAAGTCTCAAGGACAAACCATCATATTAAGAGCGTAAGCCTCCGAAGTTTTCCCTCATGGTTAGTTAACTGTGGGACTCGCCAAAGGAACAATAATTCGCCAAAGGAACAAACGATACTAATTCCTGGCATATATAAAACCACGCGTAATGTAGTCTATCACTAAATTTTTCATAGATGCATATATCGGTCAATGCCGAGTATTCCAGCTAGTGCTTATAACTATAAAAGTAACTGTTGAATAGAACGTTCTAGAGTATTAGATGTGTTCTTCACAAATCCGTGCTTTAAATCAGAATCATTTATTCTAAAAAGAGGTGAAATCAACTCGAATTGTTCATTATTAATCAACTTTCTCCTACAAAGAAAATTAAATTCAAATGAATGGTGCAATTAACATTAATATTCATAAAATAAATTAGCTCGATATAACACGATTGATTAAAGATCGGATTGTATGCATTTGCATATCATGTGTATTTTATGGTTTTACTATTAAAAGAAAATATGAATTTTACGAGTAAAATTGCATTTTTATTTGTTTAAGAAAATCAGTGCCTATTTTTTCTATTTTTGGTGTATATTAAAAAGTATTTTTATAGTTGCAGTCTACAAAAATACATTTAATGAAATTTTATATTTGTTTTATCCCATTGGCTAACCAATATATAGGGAGTTCATGTCAAATTTCAAGAAGTGATAGTATATACAAATCTGATAAAAGAATGGCCTAAATATACGAAAAATGTAGGAAAATAAAAGTTAATCTCATATTTTTCGTCCTTTATATTTTCAGTTTTTCAGTATGAATTAGAAAGAAGTAACCGGCTATGCTTGTGAAGGTTTTCTGCAGTTTCCCTTCACAAACTCCAGATGAATATCGGCATAGTTCCTATCAAAGTCGGCTGCTGCCGCACACCTACCAATCCCTTCTCTGCATCCGAATTCCTGATCCTCCACTCACATCATAAAAATGTAAAGTAAAAGTTATTAAAGGTTGAAAAATAATGATATGGTAGGCCTCTGTTATAGACCATCGTGTCTCAAAAATGGAGGTTAAACCCCATTATTATTATTATTTATTATTATTATTTTCAGTTTTACTTATTTTTAAGCACTTAAAAAAGTAAAATCCTTAAAAATTCCAAAGAAATTATAAAAAATTCCAAAAAAAAGTTACAGTACTTAACAGAATTTCGTGAGAAATTTTTAGTATGTTTTTAGGCTTAATTATTCACATTACGGTAAAAAGTGTTACGAATTAACTTGTAAAGAATTATATTTTGAATAAAAACTCTCTATACAAATTTTTTATAATAAGAACTGTAACGAAGCTATAGCGCAAAAATCATTTGCATAACCTTTTCCATGATGGCGGTCAAAAAGAGGAAAATCTGACCCCGAAAACTCAATTTTGAACTCATAGTGGTCCCTCTATATCAAAAGGTATATGCAGAATTATAATGGGACCGTGCGAGTGATCGAAGGCACTTCGAACCCAACGGCGGGCAGTTCTTCAATTAAATTAATTTAAAAAAAATTTAATGGGGTGGTTAATTGACAACACTATCGGTGAATGGCCAAGAACGAAAGTAACCTCCAAATAAATATCGGCATAGTTCCTATCAATGTGGGGAACAGTCGCACAACCTACCAGTTCCTAGTCTGCATATGAATTCCTTCCCCTTTAGGGATCGGTAAAAAACGCCTACACAGGCCTACATTACTACTAGTAACATTTCAATGGAGTATTATACAATATGTCTATTAACATAGACCCGATAGGAACATTATGAAGTGCATCTATCGCGCACCATGATACGGTGAACTCTTTTACACCCAAATTCACAGACATTTGTAGAGTGCAGTTTCGGTGGAACAAAGCTGTCCAAATCATCACTCCCCGTGCACAAACAGTAATGTACATATCACTGTCTGCATACATATCAATGAATACATGTTCTACATTCTGCATTCTACAAATGTCTGCGAGTAACAGAGTGCACCGTATCATGATGCGCTGTATATGGACAGCGATAGATACATACATTGTTTCCGGATTGGGTGTAGTTTAAAAAACACACGGTATAGTGACAGTGTCTTAAAAAAAGTCAAGGAGTTGAACATTTAACAATAAATATCGAATACTCACAATCAGTGATTTGAGTACCATGTTCATTGTTTTTATTATCATGTCAAAGAAACTTTTACGTACAGAAATATATTTAAATATAAAGCTAATGAAACTTATGTAATGTATAAGCTTTGAAAATATTTCTATGTACTCAATAACATTTTAAATGAAAACACACTGTATACACATTTTATGAGAAACATCTTTTACGATATAAACTTTATTTATATAATAAACATGATATGTTTCACATTTAATGGACTGCGGAAATGGCACTTTAAAAGTTCAAGAAAATGGACATATTGTTTAAGAATAGAAAAATAAATACATATATGAAAACTTACTAACTGTATCATGATGTACATAAAAAGAAAATAAGAGATGAAAAACTTACCGTTGTGTCTCGGATGTAAATATCTTTTTCACTTGTCATTGGTTTATCACGAACTCGATATGTAATTCGAAATCCTAGGAATTCACCGTGCAATGATTCTTCTTTTGGTGCACGCCAACTAACACGAATGGCTGTGGATGATACGTTATGTGCATTTGTGATAACTGGTTTGCCAGTTGGAGCTGAAACAGATTTACAGTTCCAATATTATTCAATTCACAAAGTGGGCTGTAGGGGCTCAGTTTTGCATAACGATATGTAATGTGGTTGAAGTGGATCCCTATCGTAATGTATATGTACGAAGCACAGACATTACTACGAAAATTATTTTAAAATTTTGAATTAATTTGGATTTGCTAGAAATGCGTACATGCTAGAAATCTTGAATCTTAATAATTATAAACACGTAAAAACTCGTTTAGCGTTTTCCGTATACACTGGACGTCAAAGGTTGATGTTTTTAAAATTTTATAGTTGATTTGTGCTTTAATGGTTCAGCTTTCGAAAAAAACTTTGGAATAAAAGTTGTTACTATATTTATAATGAACTTTTATCCGAAGCATTTTTTCGAAAACCGAATCAATAAGGCACATATTAATTATAAAATTTTGAAATATGACATCAACTGGTAATTGTCATATAGTACAGTAAAAAGTATATAAGTTAACTTATCAATATTTGTCAATATTGATAAGTTGTGTTAATAAAAAATACCCCATATTGCTTATTTGTCATTTTGGACAAAAAAATATAATCCAAAAATTTAATTATGGCAGAAATTTTATGATCTATTTTGGAACAGAGATCATAAAAGTGAAAAATTAATACAATATTACCCCCAGACGCTACCAGCTATATTGGATATCAGCCATAGAGGGTCAGTTGATTTATCTTTTATACTTTTGAATACAAGTACACATTACTGAAGTTATGAAGAAAGTTTTGCTTGGAAAATATTGGGTTTTACAGAATTAAAACTGAAAATGTTATGGGTGTCAACATTCAGATAATATTCCTTCTTATTGACAAACAAGAACATTTTTAATGACGAAATTTATAAGAATTGGCATTCTCGCCAGCGGGGTATTGTATTGTTACGTACCCAGTTCAAACCTATATAGCTTTTAATAAATTTTATCAATTGCTGACGTCTTTGAATACGACCATGGCTGAAACATAACTTAATATTCTGGAAGAAACTATAAAAAAAATTGTTTTCAAAAAAACAATATTTTCTATTTGCTACAAACAAGCACTCTTCTGGAATATTCCAGGACCGTATATAAACAGAGGAATTTACCAATCTCAAATCAGTTATCAAAATTACTATTGTTAGATTAATATCAAAGTTATAAATTGAACATTGCTGGATTAACAGTCAGTTTAAAAAGGTTGTTCAAGTAAAGTCAGTTGTACATTGTTGTATTAAAAAGAGATCGAGACTCATTTAAATTGTGAAAAAAAAATTCAAATTCAAATTATTATTTTTTCAAATCAAATTACTTCAGGATTGAATATCATACAGTGTTCGTTTTATTTAATTTTTTCCTAAAGTGCGTGTTGTTCAATTGAGTAAACTTTTACTAATATTTTGTGTTTTTTTGTATGTCGAGTATCGGAATCTGTTGTAGGTTCTAAAGCGCTCCTTTAAAGGCTAAAGAGAGACAAGATACCGCGACAAACTTCTTTACAACTTCGAAAATGTGTGTTTTTGCTTAACCATCTTCTTAAATCAAAGATGGGGAGCATTGCCTGGCGGTGATTTATAATAATTTTCTACTTTAAGTATTATAGGGCAATGAGAAACAAAATTTGTCAAAGAGTAACTGCCTGACTTTTAAGAAAAGTCCAAATTGACTTTTAAGAAAAGTCTAAAATAAAGAATAATTTTTTGTGTTTTTGGAAAATATATTTGTGGATCGAACCAATAACTTATTTTGTGCATTATAGGCTACATACAGAGGCAAAAAGCATGAATACGCAAAAATTCGGAAGATTCGAAGGTTGCTCAGTCCAACAATACCTTGAATTATGTGTCGGTAGATTCGAAAAAAATCTTCCCATGAGAAAGAATAAAATAAACGTATAACATATATTTTGCAATCTGAGATAAGTAATACGACTCTGGTAATAACTAATCAAATTAGACGTTTATATATTATTCAACAATACATGATATTGCTTTAACCAACAGACGACCAATCCATTAAAGTAACTTAGTAGAATCTAACCTAAAACTTTTAATGTATTTAAATTAAAGGTACCTATTTCATTCATCTGAAAAGATTTTAATTAGATAATTGTAATATTACCATTCAAAATAATCAATTATTAAATTAAACTGGTTTAACCTCTTCAAAATTAAAATTTTTTCCTGTAAATTTTCAATATCGATTTTGTTGCAAGAAAATTATTTCATGGCTTTGCATTGTTGTCTTCATTATTTTTCTGTAAAAATTATGAAGAAAACATGTATATAAAGTAGAAAATAATGGCAAATTAATATATATTTATTTAAATAATGGTCTTAGAATTAACTTTGAAAAACTTGGAAAATTTATGATGGAAAGACTCAGCACAGAACAAAGAACCAAAGTTGTTCAATTTTATCTTGAAAGTCAGCATTCGATTATTCAGACAGAAAGATCATATCGAAATTTCTTTCATGTTCGAAATGCACCAAGCGCTCCAACAATTTACCGATTGGTTCAGCGTTTTCGGCAATATAGGGCTGTCTGTGATCTTCCGCGTGCTGGAAGACCTCATGTAGTTTGAAATGATGGGAACATTAGTCGGGTGTAGTCTAGGCGGTCTTTGCAAATAATTTTACATACGTTACACATTTTTCCATATAAGATTCAATTGGTTCACGAGTTAAAACCAAATGATGCACAAATACGCATTCAACATAGTCGCCGTTTTCAAGAATTGTGCGTAGAAAACAATAAGTTTATTCACAAACTCATAATGAGCGATGAGGCCGATTTTTACCTCAATGGTCACGTGAATAAACAAAATTGTAGAATATGGGGCACCCAACATCGAAGAATAATTGTTGAAGCTCAAATGCACCCACTAAGATGCACAGTAATGTGTGGAATAACTTCAGAAAGCTCAATTAGACCATATTCTTTCAAAAACGACGAACAAGTTAATGTGAATGTGAATGGCATCCAATACCGGGCAATGATTGAAAATTTTTAAAGCCAGAGGTAGAGAACAATCCATAATTGTTGTTCCAACAAGATGAAGCCACAGCTCATACAGCTCTATGCGTGAAATTTTTGGCGATCAAATAATATCGCGTTTTTCTGATTTTAACTGGCCACCATGTTCACCCGATTTAATGGCTCCCGATTTTTTACTTTGCGGCTACCTATAGGGTAAGTTGTATGCCAATAATCCAAGAACCATCCAAGAGCTTAAGGCCAATTTCCGAGAAAAAATGAGGGCGCTGGGACCTGAAATTCTAAGACAAGTTATGGAAAATGCTCAGTTAGAAAAAAACAATGGGCACCATTTGAAAGATATCATCTTCAAAACATAATGTGAACATATTTCCAAACTGTAATCTTAATTTTAATCATAACGTGACTTATGCGACACCCATATATATATATATATATATATATATATATATATATATATATATATATATATATATATATATATATATATATAAACGTGGAAAAGTAATATATATGTACACTCCCGTTCATAAAAATAGAATCAAAGGAAACATTCTAAGTTTTATTGTATGTAATATACATTTATTTAGTAATATATACGCTTAGAATGGGACTTAATGGTGGTTCAATTTTTATGAACGGGACTGTATATGTAAGCAACGTCCTCAATAGGTGTATTTTCTAACTCCAGAAAGAAAAAGAAAACTTACCTTCACGTAAGGTAATAATGAAATACGAATCTTTGCTGGGTTTGCTGTTTCCAAAATCATTAATACCAACGATGCGAAAACTGTACACAGTGTATGGTGTTAAATTTGACAGTTTATATACTGTGCAGTTATCATTTGTGAAAATAGATGACTTTTTGGTCCAAGTGCCTTTTTCACCAACTCTGTAACAAATAAAAGAAATGATATTAGAATTTGATTATTTAACTTTTATAAAAATGTATGATCTACCATTCTTAGCTCTGGTAATTAATAACTAATAGATTATAAGCAAAATAGATTAAAATCAATCAATCAATACGATGTTCACAAAGCGAAATCATTTTAATAGCTTTTGTGTAAAAATTATCCGACTTAAAAAAAGAATTCATTCTGAACCGAATAAGTATTCGCAAATTATAACTCACTATTACTCCAATTAAAATGTTTTTGAACCTAAGCAGACTATAAAAGATTCATCGTAAATAATATTGTTGCACTTAAATTAAAATAAGTTTAAAAATATTTCCTTTGGGTGAGTTACAAGAACTTTTTGCTTTTACTAGTTTGTATAACATTTATTGACAATCATAATTTAATTCTAAAATTAAATTATGATAGCCACTAAAAGCTCTCCACATAATAATTTTATAATTTTGTAACATTTATAATTTTATAATGATGAGTACTAATTGCGAAGTGTTCTAACGTTTTAATGTGTATGTTAATATTATTGTTTGATGAATAATTAAAACAGTTTAAACTAATTGCAATTTATTTACTTCCCTGGAACATGTCTTTATTATTGAGTTTGTATCACCAATGATCAATTAGTTGACTACACAGTATGAGCAAGTATTACAGCATGCAAAGAATTGACCATCGAGTGGGTGGACTTCAATCACCGCAATGGCTGGGAAAATATATCGTAAAAAATACTCGGGAAAATACTGTTTCGGAATGCATCCACAAGAGGCTGTCCCTCGATACAACTTCGAAAACATTATCAACTACGAAACCAGTCCAGTGGCCGAGCGGTCTAAGGCATTATGTCTGCGCAGTATGCCTATTTGAAAACTGAGATGTTATGGGTTCGAATCCCGACATCGGCAGTTTGTCAATTATTAAGAAAAAAAAAAGGGCGGTTAATTGACTAAACTGTCGGCGAATAGACACGAACGAAGTAACTGGCTATGCTTGAGAAGGTGTTCTGTAGTTTCCTTCACGAACTCCAGATGAATATCGGCATAGTTCCTATCATAGTCGCCTGCAGCCGCATATCCTACCAATTCCTAGTCTATACACAAAAATTCCTTCCACTCCACTCACATTCTCGTATTCTTAGGCATCACAATGGACCTTATGGTCGAAGTGTAGCACGTCCAGGGCAGCCTCTACAATCTATACATCTATCAACTACGAAACACCTATAAGCAATAGGACTTCACAATGGATCTATTATGTTTAGGCTGTGTGGCAAGGAGAAAGAAACATCTAGCCACATCATCTTTAACTGAGAATCTCTCGATTACAGTAAATACAATATATTCGGTGCATCTCACCCTGAATCTATGAACCTTCAGAAAACTAGCTCCTGGATAAGCAAGCTCCTGGCTATTTAAAATATTATAAGCAAAATTTGGTCTTTCTGAATAAACCTTTATTCACAATACCTTAAAATATTGATATTCTAAACTACCTTAAAATATTGAAATGAAAAAACCACAAATCTGCTGGCAATCGAACTGCAGACCTCTTAAAAGTGAATTTTGAAAATATTTGTGAAATTAAAAAAAGATTACTCTCAGAAATTCGGATAATTCAAAGGATGTACGTTACATGGTATCTGTATCGAAATTTAACCTTATTTAAGTTGAGCGAAGCCTGTTGCGAAGCCTGCTCAATTTTATTTTAACTCTGTATACAGTAAAGTCTGTATACAGAGTTAAATGTGGTTTGTAGTATACAGATTATGTGTACGATCTAATTCTCCAAAGTTATAAGTTTTGGCCATTCTCCCTGAAAAAACTACCTTTGGTCATTGATTTGTGTCTGTGTGCGTGCATTCGATAGCATTTTCAAAACGTTACGGATTATTGGATATTTACAGTTAAATCTACAATATATGACGCACATCTCTGACGCGTAGTAGTTTTTGGTTGTTTTTAAATGCTCTCAAATTCTACTTAAAACATGTTTCTCCAATCTAATATTTTAAATTTTTAATTCAAAATCCCGTTATTAAAACAACTATAAAACTCCCTAAATTTAAATTAGTCCATATGCCTACGGAGGTTAATTCACTCACTTATTATATTGTTTATAATTTGTCTGTCAGTAAGTTAATATAACCTCAAAATTTCACATGGGATATTCAAACATCGGATAAAATATAGATATTAATATTGTTTTTAAAAGATATATGTAATTTAATTAAACAATAAATTCTGTGAATTAATTTTTCTTTTAGTAACACAAGTATTCATATAGTTTGACTAAAGTTTTTTTTTTTTTAAATGTAATACATTTACTTTGCAGGTTTCAAGCTTTATTAGCGAATTTCCTGAAAGGAATTAGTGCTATTGGTCCCGTACCGAAGTCAAAATTTCGCAAATATTTCTTCAAATGTCCATCGATCCTACCCAGTAGATGTAAAAATTTATTATTTAATAAATTTATATATATATCTATGGACATATATATATATATATATGTGTGTGTGTGTCTGTAATCACTATAGTGGTCACATTTTATCGGAATAAAATTTGGTATTTGAAACGCTTTTTGTATTCAAAAGGTCAAGGTCGTTAATGTGTAAAATCGGACAAGGGGAAAGAGGGGTTTAGAGGGAGGGGGAAACGCAATATTTGACATATCTCCCTTAATATTCGAAAAATCTAAAAATTTATAAGAAGTAAAGTTGTAGGTACTAAGTTTTACTGTAATTTTGTTTCTTATCATTTTTTCTGTTACCCTAATATTTACAGAAATATTGACGGTTTAAGATTGAAAATTAAATTCCTCAATATCTCTGTACAAATTAGAGTTTGAGCAAAAATGATAAGGTGATGAATTGGAGCAAATTTGATTTTCTACAACTTTATTTCTAACGCATTTTTCGATGGTTCTAATAATAAGAGAGATATTTTATATTTTGTTTTCTTCTTTCTTTATGCCCTCTTTTCCCCTTGAAGTATGCCTTTTATTAATTAAATTGGCCTTGCAAATACTAAAATTATATACGACATTTCATTTTTATCAGACTAAAATTGTGACCGCTAGAGAGTGATTTATGTATTCTAAGGAAATTCGCTAAGTTGAAGCAGCTCCTGCGTAACGAGTTTTTTTTTATAAGGTGTTATTTGAAAAATAATTTGAATTTATACACACAAACGATTAAACAGTATTGAATAATTAACAATACACGAAATAACAGAATACAGCAAATAAACACGTACAATAACGAATTTTAACAATTAACGGTTAACAATAATCATTGTAAACTTTCCGAAATTAAACGTAATGGAATATGAGTTAAATTCCACGTTCTTCAGACGATTCGACCGTTCTTGATCGATTACCAAATGCAAGAGAGGTGATATTTAAATAAATCACCATGGAGGTAAATTTTCAATTTGGCATAATTCCAAAAAAATCCAACAGTCGGTCATCTTCTATGTCAGACACGAATCGTATGGTCGAATAATTGAACTGAACTAGGTTTCTAAAGTAGAATTTAGACCGCTCCGCGTCATATTTAAAAGAAAAATAAATTCATAAAACATAATTCGGCACCTGAAGAAATAAATATCAAAATCAAACGGTGAGTTATACATAATTTATATCAATTAATCCTTAGCGTCAAATGATAACATAATAATGGTAATTATTTTTGTTTCATCTCCTCAAAAATCAAATAGTTCGACCATTTCATTTAGATATAATAGTTGTTTAAGTTGCATGAATACATTATGTGTAAACTATGTGGCGAGGAGTAAGAAACATTTAGCCACATCACCCTTAACTGAGAATCTCTCGATTTCAGCAGATATAATATATTCGGTGCATCTTACCCCGGTACATGATCCCTCCGGAAAACCTGATAAGAAAGCTCCTGGCTATTGCCAAGATAGGGGAGAAACTAACTTTGTTAGAAAGAACTAGAAACGGGAGCACAATGGGCCATAAGATCGAAGTGCAATACTTTTCATGAATTATCTATCAATTATACACGTAGGGGAGAGCGGTAGAAAACGATACCTCTAGGTAAAATTATCACCTTATGTTATACGGACTTTATCTAGGAGTTTGAATGAAAATCGTCTTCGCCACAATTTATTTAGTATTTTGTCAAAGTGGCATGGCTTTGTGAGTGCCACGAAATTTTTTTTGAAACAAAATCAAAATATTCTTGTTTGATGTAAGGTTAGCAATAATTCAATATTGTGTGGTTTTAGTGTATGTATATTTATTGTAATAGGAGTATTTGCGTTAGTTTCCAATATAATAATAATTATGGGGTTTAACCTCCATTTTTGAGACACGACGGTCTATAAAAGAGGCCATCCACATCATTATTTTTCAACCTTTAGTTTTTAATCTTTAACCCGACTTCAAAAAGGAGGATGGTTCTGAATTCGTCTGTATTTTTTTTTTTTTTTTAATGTGTGTCACCTCAGAACTCCGTCATTTATGAACTGATTTTGAATTTTTTTGTTTTTGTTTTAAAGGGTTTGGGTTCCTATTGGTCCCATTGTCACCAAATCGCATTCTGATGAGGGGATCCCCGGGAAATCGAAGAAAATCCTCATTTCATATGTGATAACCGATTTCTGCGAAATTTTTTTTTTTTTGAAAAAGTATACTCATTCATAACGGGAAAATAAGAAAATTTTTTTAAAAACCGACTTCAAAAAAATTTTTACAAAAAAAAAACCGACCCTAAAAACAAAAATTTTTACAAAAAAACAAAAACAAAATGCTTGTAAAAAAACTGAAAATCTGTTATAAAAAAATGCACTAAAAATTAAAAAAAAAAAAAAAACGCATAAAAAAAAAGTGTTATAAAAAAATGCACTAAAAATTAGCTGGTCGTTTAGTAGGTCTACCCATATTTAGACAAATAAAATCATATATAGAACTTCAAAGTCACTAAAAAGGGAGAAATAAAACCTATTTTGACAAAATGGAAAGCCGACTTCAAAAATCAAATATTCTATAACAAAAAATGCACTAAAAAGTAAAAAAATAATTGCATATTCTTGTGCCAATTTTAGTTCACCTAAGCAAAAATTTTAAATATATATGTACAATTATTGTTATTTTTGGAGGCGGTGCCCAAAAGTTATATGAATTTCTCTATGCTGACACCAACTCCAAAAATAACAATAATTGTACATATATATTTAAAATTTTTTGCTTAGGTGAACTAAAATTGGCACAAGAATATGCAATTATTTTTTTACTTTTTAGTGCATTTTTTGTTATAGAATATTTGATTTTTGAAGTCGGCTTTCCATTTTGTCAAAATAGGTTTTATTTACTTTACATTTTTATGATGTGAGTGGAGGATCAGGAATTCGTATGCAGGCTAGGAATTGGCAGGTGTGCGGCTGCAGCCGACTTTGATAGGAACTATGCCGATATTCATCTGGAGTTCGTGAAGGGAGACTGCAGAAAACCTTCACAAGCATAGTCGGTTACTTCTTTCTAGTTTCTGTCTAGTTTCTAATATAATTAAACAATATTATCGGCAATATTCTATCGTTATAACTGATACCATGAGGTTATGGTATAATGTTTTTTAGAGTTGAGCATTTGGGTTAAAACGATCTTCTCGGAGGAGGGCAAAATGATTCCAGGAATCATTTTACCGACACTGTTATGTTTAATCTTTATGGTTTCATATGCATCATTTTTTAATTACTTTTATATTGAATTAGTTAAAACTAATTTAGGTAATGTTTATTTTCAAAGATCAGTACAAGTAGTATCTGTTTTTCAAATCTGTAAAATCTTTGCAGATGCATATATGAAAGCCACTGTACCTTTAAATACTATTAAAGTAGATGTAGATTATCTTGTAATTTATTTTGATTCTCTTGTAATTATAAGGCTCTTACTGTGATTTTAAATTCTCGAAGAGCTATATCTAAGTAAAAAATATTAAAATTTTATTTTTCACTTTAGAATGTGAATTTCAACTGGTCGTTTTTGTTAATAAAAAAGATTTAATTTTTAGAATTATAATTTTGTTTATTCAACAAAGTACCTTTGTATTTGTAAGAATTTGTAAGACAATTTTTGTTCAAATTAAAATAAACCACATTTACTCATAAGTTCCTTTTGTAATTTTACCTTACTTTAACAGCGGGGTCAAATGATCCCAAGGATCATACGACCCCCAACCCGGGGATCATTTTAGACACCCGGGTGTATAAAATGATCCTTTACCATACAAAATGTTTATATAAAAATATGTAATTAATATAATTATATATTCTACGCTTACTAAATTGCAGACCGACAGACTAGGCTACCAGAAAAATCATCAATCTCAACAAAAATTCGTTGTCTAGGTACTTTTTATATCTGTTATTCTCTTAGGGCAGGGGTCGGCAACCTTTTGAGTCGGGAGAGTCAAAAATTACAATTTACAAAATTTCAAAGTTTTTAAAGAGCCACTAAATTTTTTCTTGCCAACAATAAATAGTACTCGCATAAATAAAGTTTTTTGATAAAATAAAACTAATCTATTTATTCATAAGAAAAAATATCTATTTATTCATATATAAGTAGTGTTTTTCACAACAAATTAGATAATATATGTATGGCATTATTAGATAATTACTTATTATTTAAATAAAAAATTAAAACAATTAAACATTTACTTACAACACTAACTTGTACTTCAATAACAAATAATTGAGCAAACAAATTCAATGGGAGCGATAGCTTTGCATGGTTATTCAAGTAGAAAAATTAAACTTTAAATAAAAAAAACATTAACATACATTTGAGCAAACAAATGCAATGGGAGCCTTGGCTTTGCATGGTTTTAGAAAGTTTGGATAAATTTGGCTCATAACTTGTTGTTTTAAGTTTCAAACACGACTCTAATTTTCATTTGGTAGTTGGCTTCTTACTTTACTTTTAATTATATTCATGCAAGAGAATGCTTGCTCGCACGAATATGTCGATCCGAAGATAGTCAGCAATCCCAATGCCAACTTCTGCACCTCACTGTAGCAATCTGGATGACTATTCAATGCGTCCAATATAAGTGCCTCAACTCGCGGCATTTCTTTTAAAGCTGTCCACTTTTTTTGCGTTACGTACATACATTTCTGGACCTCCAACTCTTCCAACTTGCTTTTCAACTCTTATTGACTTCAAAAAAGTAGTGAGGTATCTTATTTGGAAAAAAATATGTATAATATGTATTTTAAGGATGTACCAGCAGTGTGTTATGCAATCAGCACAACAAGTCGATGTGATACACAAATATATAAACACACATACACAATACATAGACAAATACACAGTTCACATATACAAAATAATGTTGATTTGAAGAAAATAAATATATTTAAACTTTTATATTTCAAAAACAAAACGAAAATTTTTTATTTATATAATAAATATTTAGCTTTACTCTCCTAGTTTTTTTTTAAATTCTGTCGATTATTTTTTTAAATACAACAGCTAATAGTTGGACGGGCATGAAGTTTCACATGCTTCTAATGAGAGAGAGTGAGAGAGAATGATAACTTTGATGAAAAGTGGTAGTATGCTGGTACATCCTTAAAAATATAATACTTATATATATATATATATGTACATACATAACTTTGAGAAGATAATTCGTTTCTAACACTTTTATTTACTTGAAACAACAAACTATAAAATAAATAATATTTGCGTATGGAACTAAAGAGCAGCAGCTTCACATCCAAAGACCCGCATGTGGCTCGCGAGCCGCAGGTTGCCGACCCCTGCCTTAGGGGGATCATTTTGTACCACTCTTCCCTATGTCCGTTTTATATTGAAAAAATATTAAGATTCAAAGATTTCGCTCGTATTGCTGAGCTAAACTCCTATTTAGTTAGTGAATCGAACATTACAACTTTTTAAGCAAATGCAATATTTTTATCTCTCCACAATGAATTTCATAATTTCTATCGCCATTTACAGAATTCATCTAGAGTATATTAGAAACAAATGAAATAAATCTTAACCTAAAATATAAACTAGTTTGTTAACAAGGTGGAAGGAGAGGCGAGTGAGGGTTGGAAGAACAAAATCAAACACACGCTTGTTTCAACTTGTGTGTTAAGAAATTTAATTAAATGGTTTGGATATTATTATTGATTTTCAATAGATATTATTATTAAACAGATGTTATGATGAAGATATATTAAGAGTTTTCAATTCAATCTTTCATCGGTGATAGAATCGTGGTAGCAATGATGTAATATTATATAACTCTCTAGTAACATAGCAGCTAGTAATCGCTTAACGGTATTTTAACTAAAATATGATTGCATTTAAATTGACTACTTGGGAGTGAATTCATTCAAGTTGAAAATATTAATACTTCACAATATAAGCGTAAACTTATATCGCAAGTAAATTAAAATTGAATGAAAACCCATCTCATTACTTCCATAAATTTATTTCAATTTTTTAAGCAGCGTGTATTAAGCGTGTACTTACCCGACTACAACAGGTTAATATGTTCAGCAGTCTAGGTATATGTGTATAATATAATAATAATAATAATAATAGTAAATTGTCTCTGGTACGAAATATGCCTAATGGGAGGTTATGGGTTCGAATCCCGACATCGGCAGTTTGTCAATTATTAAGAAAAAAAATAGGGCGGTTAACTGTCGGTGTATGGACAAGAATGAATTAACCGGCTATGCTTGAGAAGGTTTTCTGCAGTTTCCTACACGAACACCCGATGAATATCGGTAAAGGTCATATCATAGTCGGCTGCAGCTGTATATCCATCCTACCAATAGGGAATATGCATGAAAATTTTTTTTCACATTTATTTTCAGAATATGAAAATACTGTTAATACTGTAATAATATTTAAAAACGAAATTAAAATCCAAATATCACGGAAGCTATAAGCTTTTAAAGATTATTATCTGTCTCTTTCTTGCAAAAATACTAAAAACGGAGTTTTGCATGTATTTTAAATGGTGAAAGTGTAATATGACGTCACATAACATATCAAGAGGGCTATCACCCTCTTTGTCTAATCGGGAATTTCAATGATTCATATCTCGCTTATTTTTAAAGTTATTTAAAAAGTAATTTTACCTTGATATTTGTCAAGTAAACATGCTTCAATTCAAGTGATAAAAAATGTTCATGCATATTCCCTATTCCTAGTCAATAAACAAAAATTCCTCACATTGTTAGGCATAACAATGGACCTTATGGTCGAAGTGTAGCCCGACCAGGGCAGCCTCTACAATCTATCTATCTATCTGGTACGAAATTGAATGAAAGCACTTATTCGAATTTTTTCTTAATTCGTTAATGCAGTCCACTATTTATATAAAATCTACAATTACCATAGGACAGGAGATAACCCAATAACAGCGGTAACAACTGGTTTTTGATAAAATTCGAAAAACTAATATTTTTGTACGGCTTTCAGAGGGATGCTTTTGCCTTAAAGCTAATTTTTGCAAACTCCAGTCGTACAAAACTTATATCGGAAATTTAAATTTTTATGTTAGGTATTATTAGGTAGGTATTTTTTATAATTAGAATATTTTCTCATTACAATTCCGAATTAAAAATTAGTCTATATTAACTAATATATTAGCTTTGTTAATTTGACAACGTTGTATTCAATTATATACTGCAGATTTCGTCCTTATACCCCCAGAATCACTTGCAGAAAAATCAGTCGTATCTAAATAAATAAAATAGAGGTTTTTGTTGTGCGCGCATCACGCAAAAACTACTGGATTGATTTTGATCAAATTTTTCTGTTTTACTCTTTAGATATTTGTCCAAGTCCAAGTGGCCAAGCGGTCTAAGGCGTTATGTCTGCGCAGTATGCCTACTTGGAAACTGGGAGGTTATGGGTTCGAATCCCGACACCGGCAGCTTGTCATTTATTAAGAAAAAAAAGGGGGCGGTTAATTGACTGTCGTACGGGCAAGAACGAAGTAACCGGCTACGCTTGAGAAGGTTTGCTGCAGTTTCCTTCACGAACTCCAGATTAATATCGGCATTGTTCCTATCATATTCGGCTGCAGCCGCATTTCCTAGTCTAAACACAAAAATCCCCTCCACTTCACTCACATCCTCACATCTTTAGACATCACAATGGAATAGACCTTATGGTCGAAGTGTAGCCCATTCAATGTTACAATCTATCTATCTATCTATATATATATATATATATATATATATACATATATATATATATATATACATATAAATATATATATATATATTCTGCTGTGTCGAAGTCGCGGGTATCAGCTAGTAAGTAAATATATTTACGTAGAATTATTTATGTTTTAATTGAATTGTAAGATCATTATAATATCATTAATCAATAATTATGGAAATTTGAATGCATATTTATTTAGCAATTATGCTTATCTCCTATGAACATTTCTCTTAATTTGTAAACAATGAGATACCATCATCAAATATAAATAATTGTTTTTGTGAACTTCTATACAGAATCCACCTCTGTTATAAATTAAAAATGTGGAAAACGTAATAACGACTGGAACCTTAATCCTCGTTTATCCAGGACGATTTGTCACCTCATCATTACACCTATCATTACACCTTAGTAATTACATTACATTTCTTATTCACATATATTTTTATTTGTAAGGGATTTCCCCATAATCAATTTTGTCATTGGTTTTAAAGAATTGGAATATTGATATTGAAAAAGAATTACCTAGTTATTGTATTCTAGGTTTTTGAAATAAAATTTCAAATTCGCCCCCTTTACCTAGATCAGTTTTTTTTTATTATTTATTATAAATACGTATTTCGACAACAAAGTAGTCATGATCAGTATAAATTAGCTAGTCGTAATTTACTCTTTGACAATTATAAATAGATAGAAAGTTGAGATCAATAGACAAAAATAAAAATAAATAGAAAATTAACTAAATTAAAATATACTAGATTTAAAATATATTAAATTTTAAATTATATTGAAATTAGTCTTGTTAAAATTTCCTTCATTCACATTTATTCCTGTTAACCTTACTCTTATTAAAATTACTCTTATATTGTCTCAGGATATGTTACTCGTTGCTACCTTGGTGACAGTTTCACAATGTTTCTTGGTTTTACCCTGCTTTTATATGTTTGCCCGACCTTTGATAGTGTTTTATGATTTAACACACACCCACATATTAACTGTTTAAGGTAATTGTCGTGCTAATGGGTGTGATTATAAAAACTTCCAAATTTTTTCATACTTATTAAGGTTATTATTATACACTTACACATAACATTTGAAATCGATTAACCGTTTCAAACTCGAGAAAAACTTAATTGAAGTTAGAATAATTACCCTTTTATACATTCATTTCTACCAGTTTTTTTTTTATTTTTAATAAAAAAACGACACTATAATTTTGTTAACTGTAAACTATTGGATTTGTTTTTCCTATTTAAAAATAACGACAATTATTGACCGTCTCATTGTTTAGTTATATTAACCAAATGTGAAGCATTTTACAAATAAATATACGTGTCAACACCCTGAACAGATACAGCTAGGTATTATTTGTGTATTTGTATAAACAAGTATCGTATGTGTAACGTGTCTTCGGTACAGTCTTGGACAAAAATGATGGTTTATTATGTTATACGTTCCTTTACTCTTATGATACGCATACGCTCCCACAACTTTTTGACAATACTGTATCAAGATAACTACCTTAACGCTTCTTATGTACGTATAAAACACTTACTATGGAAGTCATTAGATGATTTATTACATAAAAGATGGGTTCATAAGATTATTAAGTATGATGTATAACTGCTATAAACTTCAAGCATATGATGCGTATTAGAAACGCTGTGAAAAGTTTTCAAATGTTTCCTTCTCAGGTACACAAAAAAAAAGAAAAAACGAAAAGCTACCGATAAAGTAATGTTAAACGTACATTCTCGGCTGTTATAAGTAACATATAAAAGTACTATCGTGTAAGAAAGTATAATACATGTTTATATGTTTTAAGACATAAAATTAATTTAAGAATTGGGAGTATTTTATAATTTAATGAGTTTCGTGACTACAATCAAAGTTATTTTTCAAAAGTATACTTGTTTATTTTTATAATATTCTAAATTACAGTTTTTGTTTGATATTTTCGTGTCGAATTTGGGGTATCTCAGTGTCGATCTCTTCACATCAATCAATTTTAAACAGTGGATGATACAAAACTTCAGATGCCACAAAACTTCAGGCAATAGTTCTACACAATAATAATTACCAGTCCAAGTAGCCGAGTGGTTTAAGGCGTTATGTCTGAGCAGTATGTAGTACTTGAAAATTGGGAGATTATGGGTTCGAATCCCGACATCGGCAGTTTGTCAATTATAAAAATAAAAAAAAGGAGCGGTTAATTGACTAAACTGTCGGCGTATGGACAAGAACGAAGTAACTGGCTATGCTTAAGAAGGTTTTCTGCAGTTTCCTTCACGAACTCCAGATGAATATCGGCATAGTTCCTATCATAGTTGGCTGCAGCCGCATATCCTACCTATTCCTAGTCTACTCAAAAATTCCTTCCACTCCACTCATATCCTCACATTCTTAGGCATCACAATGGACCTTATGGTCGAAGTGTAGCCCGTCAGGGCAGCCTTCACAATCTACCTCTACCTCATCTACACAATAATATCTTTCAAATTCGCCCCAATACCTAGATCAGTTTTTGTATTATAAATACGTATTTCGACTACAAAGTAGTCATCATCAGTATAAATTAGCTAGTCGTAATTTACTCTTTGACAATTAGAAATAGATAGAAAATCGATATCAATAGACAAAAATAAAAATAAATAAAAAATTAAACAAAATAAATTAAAATATAATAAATGTTATTGAAATCACTCTTGTTAAAATTACTTTCATTCAATTTACACTTGTTAACATCACTCTTATTAAAATTACTCTTATATTGTCTTAGGATATGTTATTCGTTGCTAATTTGGTGACAGTTTCGTGAAACTGCACAACGAATTAATTATCATTTGATAACTTAATTATCATTTGATAATCTAATATACAATAATATCTGTTCATTGTGTCTCAAGGAAAAACATTTCAACGCATAATAATCTTAGACAATATGGTCTGAATCAAGAATATCTCTCTTCTCTAAATACATATTTCTGAAACTTTTAAGTATAAATTTTTGATAGTTGTATTAAATTATAGTCCAAAGTTCTACGGGTCGGGTTGCTGGGGTTGACCATTACTGGTGGAGGTTTTGAAGGTTTTGGTTGTTGTGACATTAAACTAGTTGATGCCATTAAATTATGGTCCACCCCGTATTACTTTAACTAAATAAGTGTGTGAAGAAACATCCTTGTAGTTAATGATTGTAGTAGGGTTGCCAACTCTAAAAAAAGTAATTCCAGGACATTTTGAAAATTTCTCAATTGCGGACATATACAAAAATATGATAGGGGAAAAGTTTTCGTATACAAAAAGTACTGATATCCAAGCAAAAACAAAAAATGTTCGCCGTCAAAAGCATTGAGATTTATCTAAGGACCAAGTTATTTAACAAAAGTGAGAAAATGATTGGTATATTTTTATTGTGTAAGTTTCTCAGGTGTAGAGTTTATCAGGTCATACAGAGACCCAAAAGCCGTCTCTAATCCTTCTTGTAAAACACAGTATGGTATGCTTAAACATCTATGCTCAAACATCTATAATTACTCAATAAAAAAACTATATATGTACCTACTTAAGTACATATATATACACCACTACTCACCTATATTGATTGATTGATTTTATATTGGGGTCTAAAACTAATGCACTTCGGCCTTATGGTCCATTGTGCTCCCCTTCTACTTCAGTACGACGAGATTCGCTTCTCCCATATGTTGGCAATAGCCAGGAGCTTGCTTATCAGATGTTCTTGAAGGTTCATATATTCGGGGTGAGATGCACCGAATATCCTGTATCTGCTGTAACCTAGACGTTTGCAGTCAAAGATAATGTGGCTGGATATTTCTTCTTCTTCGCCACACAATCTGCACACAATGGACCCGTTATGGAGTCCCATTGCCTCTTTGCATCTTTAGTCACCCTCCGCAGTTGCATCTTTGTTGCACTCTGATGAAGTACCTGAGCTCTTGCCGCGGTACTTTTTCCCAGTGATCACGGTGTTTAGCATTTGACCACTCGTTGATCACCTGTTTACATGCAGTCCTTGGAATTCCTAAAATAGGCTCTGGGCCTATGAAGGGCATTCCGACTTCCTTCTTTGCTAAGGTATCTGCTTTTTCGTTCCTTCGAAACCACTAGGTGACCCGGCACCCAGATCAATTTAACATTGTTCCGTTTTGCCAGTTTCAGAAGTTCCTCCTGACAATTCTTGACTACCCTTGAGGTGACCCCAGTTCCAGGCAAAGGCTTTTAAAGCAGCTTGATTGTCCGAAAGAATCTGGTTCATGTATCCTCTACGTAGGTTCTCACGGACGCCAGTGGCGTAGACTTCTGCTTGGAAGACTGTGGCATATTCCCCAAAGTTGAGGCTTATGTTTTCATTATGTCTCTCACCGTAGATTCCCGCCCCGACCCCTTCTTCAGTTTTGGATCCGTCAGTATACCATACTACTCACCTATATACACTACTTAGTATTTTTATACATTTTTGAGAGTGTAAAACGTAAAATAAACTCATTTATTGAGAATGAAAGTATATACTTGATATTTTAGCAATTAACTCAGTTAGTAGTTATCTTTAACTGTTTTTACATAATCGGTTTCCTTTATTCACTTAGTAACGGAATATTTTTAATGAAATTACCTTCAAATGTAACAGCGTCAATAATTTTTTTTTTTAAATGGAAGAAAGTTTCTCGATAAATTACTTAAATCGAATCTCTTTACTAGAATAGAAGAGATTTTGTGTATAAAACAGCATAATTCTACAACGAATTTATTTTTTTTTAAATAAGTCATTTTAATTATGCAATAAAATTTGTAAAATAATTAAATTAAAACCAAACAGCAAAAAAAAAAAAAAAACAAAAAATGTTTGCACAAACAATAAAAACGAAAAAAAAATTATAAAGTTGTTGTATATGGAAAATGGTGAAAACTCAGCACAGATATAATAGATAAACGTAGACTAATATGAACTGGATGATTATACAGAGAGTCAGAGGAAAACCAAATGAGTTTGTGTTTATATATTTAGTTATAGTATACAAGTTATGGAACTCTGTGGAGTGCAGTTGCTTGTAAGCAAATAAAATATTAGAGAAAATTAATCCCTTGTGGAAAAGAACATTTGTTCTCCCATATCTGAGTAAAATTCATCGTTTATGTTTGTTATAGTTGAATAGAAGGTGTATATTTGTTTATTCAAGATCTTCGTCTAATTTACAATTATTTACGTGTGCAAAAGAAAAATACTATTTATTTATTTTATACTTTTAGAAAAGGTGAAAACCTCGCATTCGTAGAAGAAAATTTCCCATTTAATTTGTTTGCATATTCACGTTTGGGGCATGGCCCTGAATATGGATACAGATTATGTCACATAAAAATCCGTTCCCAATTTTTGTAATCTAATTTTTTATTTAACCCGATTGAGCTAATATTTTGATCAGAAAAGATGTTCCGGTAGATATTTGGGAAATCAAAATATTCGGTCATTCTGGTTAGTTTAATAAAAAATTAGTTTGTCTATTTGACAATTAGAAACCAAAGCTTTAGAATAAAATAATCTGCAATTACTCTTCAGGGTCTTGTTAAGGGATGTTCAAACCTTATATTGGAGTTTTTGTAAACTAAAAAATTTCACTTTTTAATATAGTTTTTTATTCATGACTATGGCTGTTTTTGCGTCTTTTCGAATATCCAATTTTTTATAATTCGAATATGGTCAACGAAAAAATGATAGTACCTTTTTTTGTTTAAATGAATTCAAAATACCTAAAAAAAACTCCATTCGAGTAAAAATATTCGATCATTCGAGTTTGAAAAAAAAAATTAGTTAGAAACTTGGATGCTCAAAATCAACACAATAAAAAAATGCTTTTGAAATGTGGGGTTACCGCCGAATTCTGAAAGTGAAATGGACTGACAAAATGAAAAATGAAGAACAAAAATGAATGTGCTAAATAAATTAAAAGTTAAGAAATCACTGGTCAGAACCATCCAAATGAGACAAACGGCATATTTCGGGTATTTAATACGAGTTACACAGTGTAATCCAACTGGGTCAAATGCATTAAAGTGAGAGGTAGAAAAAAAAGTCAAATGGATAGATGATATAAAAGCATGGACAAATTTGAATTTGGAAAAATTAATAAGATATGCTAGTGATAGAAATAGATGGAAGAAGGTGGTCTCCGACATTCCTGAAATGAAATATGGAACACACAACAACAACAACCCCAAACGTTAATATGCAAAAAAATCGAATGAAAAATTTTCTTCTACAAAAGCGAAGTTATCACCTTGTCTATTGGCTATTGTATTATTTTGTGCATCCTAATTTTGTCCCCCTTCTCTTTACAAAAATATTTTTTATTTTTTTCGATTTCCGTGTATTTTATATATTAATATATTAACATATCCGGGGCCGCCTCCGACTTTTATTCCGTATCCTTGAGATAATTAAAAAAAAACGTTTCCTTCTAGCATGTATAGAAGAGAAGCAGGTATTTTTTCCATTTTCGGGAAAGGTACGTTGTAAAAATTAAAGTTTTCCGATTTTTTCGTAAGTTTGAAGGCTTTCCGCGTCGAATGAGAGCAGCCTTCTAGCATGGCTAGAAGTAGGTTAGATTTTGTATTGATCCGTCACTCAGTCAATTACACAAAGAGCTGTGTATATTATAGGTTTTTGGTGGTGTTTTAAGAAGTAGAATGCTACTACCTGTGTATTCAAACTATTCTTTAGCCGAAAAGTCTAAAATTAATTTTACTCTTACTTGTAGTAGGATTCGTCGTAGTAGTAGTGGGGATTTCGAGTGAGTTTAGTCTAATAATTTCTGGTATTACTCATTCAAGAACTTAAACTCAAATTGAGTAAAACTGAAACTTAATCCTTGCTTATTGCAGAAATTTTTATCCGATCAAAAACTTTAATGTAAAAAAGCGCCGAGTTTTCGGGGAGATACTTCATATAATGGCCGCTCCTTAAAAAGTGATGATATGGGATAAAGAACCGATTTATTTCGCAAGTTTTAAATTTCTTAATACGTTTTTAAAATTTTATAAGGCGGCAAGTTTTAAAATATGTGAAACAAAAGGAAGAATAACTTGCCAAGTTATAAAATTTTAAAAACATACTAAGGGAAAACTTAATAATAAATTACAACCAAATTTTTTCTTACATTGAATTTACCATTTATTAATTTTCTTGATAAATAGTTTAGAGCTATTTACAATATATATATACATATATATATATATATATATATATATATATATATATATATATATATATATATATATATATGTATATATATATATATATATATATATATATATATATATATATAATTATATATATATTGGAGAATAATTTTTTTTAGTACTCCACTGTTTAAAATTTATTATTATTTTGTTTTCATATTTTTATTATTCAAAAAATAATAATTTATATAATTATTGGTTTATGCGAGTTGAGAATTTACATAATTTCAACAAACATTTACTTAGATCGGATATGACTTGCGTATATCCAAGCTTACTTCGATATTTCCGCACATATTTCAAATCAGTTACAAAAAGTACTTGTCTCAAGACAGTTACTAAAATTAGTTGGCTCAGTACCAGTTACAAAAAGTACTTGTCTCAAGACAGTTACTAAAATTAGTTGGCTTTTAACTTGTTAAAAGTCGCAGTTTTAATAGCATTAACAGTAGCACCGGAATCAAAAAGTGTTAATAAAGGATAACCTTGAATGAAAATGGTTTGTAGAGGTAAAATAGTATAATTTAAAATAACATCATTAATAAGAAACTTGGGGTCTATTGCGAGTTTTTTGGAACCGTAGTACTAACATTTATATTATCCTTCTTTCTTTTAAAACAATATTTAAAATTGTGATTAGTACCTTTACAGAAGGTACAAAAAAGTTTAGAGTCATTATGCGTATTTTGAATTGAAGTAACGTTTACACTGACGGGTGTTGTAGTTATTCGCGCTTGAATTTCCTCAATTTTAGTGATTAGTTGATACAAATCTTTATAAGTATCGGGAATTTGATATAAACCAAGAATAGTTAGGACAGAATTATTGGCATGAGCAAAAATAATTTGTATGATTTCGGATTCAGATGAATCATTAAGTAGGATGTTCGCGAATTTTATTATTGAAGGAACAAATGTCGAAAATTTTTCAGTGTCAAGTTGATTTCGCCGGACCAATCTATCAATTAATATCTGTTTAGTCAAAGGTGGAATATAAACTTCTAATAAATTATGTTTAATATTTTGCCAAGACAAAGAGTCAGCCAAACAAGTAGACCAAAATGTTTGTGCGTTCAAAGCACACCTATTGATTAAAGATTTCAAAAGAACGTCTATAGGTAAAAAATTAATATCAACTAAATGTTGAGTATCGACAATAAACTGTATAATATTTTCTGGAACCGAAATGTCCAGAATAGTGATTTTATTTATAAAGGAATCTATACTCGGTTTTGCAAAAAAACTAAAATTTGAAGTTAATTGATTTGAACTAGTGTTATTATTTGATAGAGTAGTTGTTATTGTTGCCAAGGCATCGGTAATGCTACTAATCTGCTTGCTTTGCTGTTGTATTTGTTGCTGTACATCCGAAACGTGCAGCACTGACGCATGGAACTGTTGAGCTGTAGTCTGCATCTGCGTAGTTATAGCCGCTAAGTTAACCGCTGATACTTGATGAGGCGTGATGAATAAGTCATCTGGTGAAGCTGGAGGATCGTCATCTCCTGGGGTACCTGGTGTATTACGAGTTGTTCTCGGCATAATGAAAATTTAAACCACAAACAAAATAGAAGAAAGAGAAAAAAATTAGCACTAAGTTAAATATAATTATAGAATTAAAGAGAATGTAAAAGATATAAATGTATAAATATAAAGAAAAAATTATAATCATTTCAACTTTCAAAAAGAATTTCAGAATCACAAGTCGAGCTTTGTGAAAACTATCGAAAACAAAAGACACATATGGATATTTGCTCTGCTTCCATATGTGTATTTAAAAAAAAAATAATTAAAAGTGTTTAGTTTAAAAAAAAAACTAAACACTTTATTGAAAATAATTGAATTATCAATTATTTTCATAAATATGAAATTAAGTTAATTTAGTAATTTTAATTAAAAGAGGTATTATGATGTATTTAAAAAAAAAAAATAATGAAAACTAAATATACGGTACTTTGGAAAAAAAAATCCAAAGCAGAGTATTGTATGTGGAATTATGAAAATTGGAAAACGATCGGTGCTAACGCGATACACGTAAATATAAAAAAAAATAACACGTTGAACCGAAAGTCTTTCAATAAAAGCTGGGCCCATTAAAAAAGATAATATTGAGGTAGTAAGATCTTTACTATCCAGTAAGTGTCTAAGTTATCGACTAGTGATTCGAATCAGAAATACTGAAAATAAAAAAAAGTACAAAAAAAGAACAAAACAAAATATATGTAAAAATAAAATATATTTGAAATAATTTTTCATTTAATATGTTGATAGTATAACTATCCTTAAAATACTAAGTTTGGTTGTACAAGTTATAAAAAAAATTACATGAATATGTACTAGATTGAACTGTAGTAAAAAGAAATATCGTATATAAAAAAAAAACAACACTACAGTAAAAAAAAAATGTTCAAATATGTCTGATTTGCAAAAATATAAATATACACTACAAATTTAATTCAGATACATAGTTGTATATAAAGGGGACTTTACGCTTCTGTAAAGAAAAACTACAAGGCCAAAAATACCAAGCGTATACAAAACAATATAGTTATAAATTGAAAAAGTCATTGCATATTCACATAAAATACATAAATTGTACAGCCAAAATGTGTATAGAATGTGTATTGAAATGTGACAAGTTTGAAAAGCCACAAGTTTCGGAATGGCGAATTAAATAAATTATACAAAAAAAATATACTTAGATACAATCAGATAGAAACCATTAATTCGCCTATTCGATACTTCAGCACAATCCATAATAAATATTCAATTTGTAAATTGAAGAAATAAAAATTCAAAATACCATCTGATTAATTCATGTGAGACAACTACTTTTAGTAACTGTACTGAGCCAACTAATTTTAGTAACTGTCTTGAGACAAGTACTTTTTGTAACTGGTACTGAGCCAACTAATTTTAGTAACTGTCTTGAGACAAGTACTTTTTGTAACTGATTTGAAATATGTGCGGAAATATCGAAGTAAGCTTGGATATACGCAAGTCATATCCGATCTAAGTAAATGTTTGTTGAAATTATGTAAATTCTCAACTCGCATAAACCAATAATTATATAAATTATTATTTTTTGAATAATAAAAATATGAAAACAAAATAATAATAAATTTTAAACAGTGGAGTACTAAAAAAAATTATTCTCCAATATATATATATATATAAAATAAATTTTTAACAAGTACAGTTTTTAAATATTTAAAAAAACAACTATTTAGAAAAAAATGGGTAAAAAATGTTTTTGTTTCTTCATTTGTTTGTAAAATGTAAAAAAATAGTAAAAAAACATTTGGATATAAAATTTTTTGATAAATGTTTTTTTAAATGAATGCTTATTATTCTGAAAATATTGAAATATTTTATAGTAAAGAGTAGAGAATATCGGAAGTCTTTCTGTTCGTTCAGTAAAGGCTGCGAACCTGGTTTATGCTTGTAGATTTTCATTGATTCTGGGATGTCCATTCTATGTCCTATCTTCGCTATGTGGATTATTTGCATATTTGGATAGGATGGATAGCCATTGCTCAGTAGGTGGTTCGCAATGGTCGAATCTGACTTTTTCAGTCGAAACGAGAGCAGATGTTCACTCTTTCTCACTTCTACCCGTTTTGCCCAAGTTAGTTGCGTCACAATTTTCACAACCATTTGCCATCGGACAACACCAATTTTCTCTACGTGGAAATTCGCTAAAATTGAACGGTAATATTAATATATCTTTACTTAATATGTTATAATAATTTTCTCTTTTACTTTTATTATTTCTTACTTATATACTGAAATTATGAGTTGTATTTATCTATAACTTTACCGTTAAACATTTTTCGGTTTGAAGATTGCATTAAAAATACTTCAAACATCTTTATCGGTTTATTGATTTTAATAGAAAATAAATATTTCAATTATCTCAAAATCCACTTGACGTCTGTATCAACGACGTTAAAGAAGACTGGCATCCGAAAACAATCCACCACCTTTTAATTCGATAAATCATATAATTGTAATACACCCATTAACCAGTCCAAGTGGCCGAGCGGCCTAAGGCGTTATGTCTGCGTAGTATGCCTACTTGGAAACTGGGAGGTTGTGGGTTCGAATCCCGACATCGGCAGTTTGTCAATTATTACGAAAAAAAGGGGCAGTTAATTGACTAACGGCGTATAGATAAGAACGAAGTAACCGGCTATGCTTGAGAAGATTTTCTGCAGTTTCCTTCACGAACTCCAGATGAATATCGGCATAGTTCCTATCATAGTCGGCTGCGGTCGCATATCCTACCAATTCCTATAGTCTATACACAAAAATTCCTTCCACTCCATTCACATCCTCACATCCTTAGGCATCACAATGGATCTTATAGTCGACGTGTAGCCCGTCCAGGGCAGCCTTTACAATCTATCTATCTATCTAGATTTGAAACTACCTAAATGTATTTAATTCTGTTGACAATTGAATAATATAGTCTCTTACGAAATGATTTCGTTAAGAAGTTCGAAATTTCACCACGAATACAAATTTAGTGGTAGTATCGGGAAATATGGAAAGTAATAACCAAAAAATAAATAGTAAAGTAGTCTTAAAAATAAATAGTAAAAAGAAAACCGAAATTACACTTTTATTAGTGCTACTAAATGCATCCTTGTGTTTTTGTAAAAAGAATAAAACTGTTTTTTTACCCCGACTTCAAAAAGGAGGATGGTTCTCAATTCGTCTGTGTTTTTTTTTTTTTATCTGTGTCACCTCAGAACTCCGTCATTTATGAACCGATTTTGAATTTTTTTAAAGGGTTTGGTTTCCCATTGGTCCCATTGGCACCAAACTGCATTCTGATGAGGGGATCCCCGGGAAATCGAGGAAAATCCTCATTTTATATGTGATAACCACATTCTGCGATTTTTTTTTTTTTAAAGGGTATACTCATTCATAATGAGAAAATAAAAAATTTTTTTTAAAAACCGACCCCAAAAAAAAAATTTTTACAAAAAAAAAACAAAATGCATGTAAAAAATAACAATAATTGTACATATATATTTAAAAATTTTTGCTTAGGTGAACTAAAATTGGCACAAGAATATGCAATTATATTTTTACTTTTTAGTGCATGTTTTGTTATAGAATATTTTATTTTTGAAGTCGGGTTTCCATTTTGTCAAAATAGGTTTTATTTTTATGTTTTATATCTAACTTGAAAACAGACGATTTCAAGAAATAATATAACATTTTTATACATTAAATATTTAAAAAACAAATCGAAAAACAATCAAAAATTACACTTATTAATAAAGTGCCCATAATTTTTTTTAAGCAAAAAGAGGTTAAACGATACTATAAAAAAATATCTTATAGCGATACGATGAACCTTTAATGTACACACATCCTAATGGCCGAAAACGATCTTTTAATGGCACCAGAAGACTTTAAAACGAAACAATCTATTGAAGATTCAACATCAATTTACGATCACATAGTCCTTATATTACACACCACGTTATTGTTGTCTGTATATAGAGGTAATAAATATGTACGATGCTTAAATAAACAAAAACATCTTATTTGTTATTTATGATATCTATGTATAATATGTCTAATGTATTTATATTTATATTAATGGTTACATTCAGTAGACTGTTACTTACAGTAAGATAAGGCATATTACCTACAGAACACTATACCTATGCACGTGTTTACGACTACGAGACCAGAAAAACACGGAATACTCGGTATAATCGATATTATAATAACATCAACCAGATAACATCGAGAATTTGCTCTCACTATCAATTCTTTTCAAATCATTCACCAAACGAGTTGCTTTTTAGCGAATTATACACGAAAAGAACTATTAGTGTTATACCGATGCTAAAATTTCACATTAATTCGATTTGATGTCCATCGATTCTACCAAGAAGCCGAAAACAACCATCATTAGAAAATAAACACACATATATTGTGGGAACCTGAAACAACTGCAGATGTGCACCGGGATGATTGACGTTAATGCCAAAGTATGACGCCAATACCGCAAATTTCTAACTTGCGGTTAATCAGTTCCATTAGAAATAATTTTAGAATCTTTTTCACGAATTTATATGAAGTTCATTGAGGTTATATTAGTATTTGTCATATGAACACATTAGTTCTTCTTGTACTAATTCTTTTTCTCTCTTCCAAAGTTCCCTTTCCCATTAAATGCAATTTTCAATTGCATTGTTTAAGCTATGGTTTACAGAGAAGATGACGTTATGCTTTCATTTCCTGCTTCGTCTCCAAAAAACAAAAATTATTTTTAGACATTTTCACAACATAATTATCTAACTGATGTGCATTAACAATCCAGTGAAGACTCAATTACGTAGATATCTTCTTGATAATTTAGACTATACTTCTTGATAATTCAGATTATACCCTCAGTCAAATCGTATAAAAGGAAGGAGAACTTTTTTAATGACATTGTGAGACACGCACCAAATTAGCAACAAGCAACATATCTCTGAATCCATATCCCAGAGATAGTTACGATTAGCTAATTCATACTGATGATGACTACATTGTAGTCGAAATACGTATTTATGAAATACAAATAAATGTTCTAGGAATAGGGGCAAAATTTAAAATTTAATTTCAAAAAACCTAGAGTTATCTATGATTATTTTAATAATCTTTACTATACTTCGTCTTTCTTATATCAATAATCAATACTATTAGCTTCTTGAGTGAGTGAGAAAACTGTTCAAATCAACTAATCATATTTGTAATATTCATCATCTGACATCTGACGTATAAGTAGAAGAATTGCGCCTTTTTACGTTCAATGTTTATTAATTATTATACCTATTATTAAAAGTTTTGTAAACTAATCACTTTTTATGGATATCTATTAACCGAATGTGTTAATTCACCAATATTTTTTTAAGCACCATATATTTACATACAGTATGTGAATGCCAAAAATATCGTCTATCTCTCTCTATTTCATTCGCTATAATAAAGTCTCGATTGAGCGAGTTTACAAGCGAATTCACTAGCGCCTAGTAAACTCGCCCAGGGTAACCATGATTACTAGCCAACTAGCAACTAGCAGATTGTAAACTATCTGCGAGTAGAGTTGAAAGCCGTACTACTTTACTTGCTAATCGCAGGCGTGCGAGATTGTAAGTTCGTAAACTAGCCGCGTGTCATCATAGTAACTAGTTAACAAGATGCGAGTAAATGGGTGGTTTCTGGTTTCAGTGTCTACACAATGAAATTCCCCAATATTATTAACGTTTCACTTCATTTTAACACCCAGAAATGTTCAGGAAATAAAAAACAACAACGTATTCACAACACGTGGTTTACCCGGCAGGTAGTTGGTTACTGAGTGAGTGGCCATTTTTGTGTGTCATCATCACTACCCCACTAGCCACCTCGCTCGCATCTAAACTCACAAACTAGCAGCTTATAAACTAGCTCAATTTAATCGAGTCTTTATTAGACATACAGTGTATTATCTCATTTTAGCATTAACAGTACGGCACAAGAGAATTATGGTGGCAATTCTTAAATAAATTTTACAAAATTTTGTCACTTTTATTGAATATTATCCCATTTTATGGTATATAATCCCACTTTATTGGATATTATCACTTCTGATGTAGAAAGGATGGTAGATTTTATTAAATTAAAAATAAAATGAATATAAATGAAAATTTCTTTAAAAATATTCTGTATGATGTTGAATCATGAACCAAATAAACACAATTCGTTTTTCTTCTTATTTACTAAAAACTGCTTATATTTCTATCTGTTAGTTTTGATAATTCAATTCCTATACAACCCTATTCGTACTCGTATATATATATATATATATATATATATATATATATATAAATCTATACATATACATATTTACAGCTTGTTTTTTAAACTACACCCAATCTGGAAACAGTGTATAATCTATCGCTGTCTATATGCAGTTACTATGATGATTTTGTTGTACTTAGTTTGCCTTTGTGAATTATTTCATTGTTGAAATGCCGTTAAAATAATACAACCAAATACTTAAAAAGCATTCAACATTATAATACAAAGTGTTGTGCTAGATCAGTCTTTGGTGGGGGTAACAAAGAACGTTATATCATGGCATACTGTACATAGACAGTGATAGATGCACTACACATTGTTGCAATTCGATCTATTTTAATTTATGTAGTGTATATATATATATATATATATATATGGGGTCTATTTTAATTTATGCAGTATATATATATATATATATATATATATATATATATATATATATATATATACTACGTAAATTAAAATAGACCAATAGATCAATGTGTAGTACATCTGTATGTATATATATATATATATATATATATATATATATATATATATATATATATATATATATATATATATATATATTTATATACATACACTACGTAAACTAAAATAGACCCAATAGCAACAATGTGTAGAGCATCTATCACTGTCTATGCACAGTATGCCATGATATAACGTTCTTTGTTACCCCCACCAAAGACTGATCTAACACAGTGCATAGCATAACACTTTGTATATAATGTTGGTATATATATAAGTATATATATATATATATATATATATATATATATATACATGTATATTGACAATATGATCGAAGTGAAACACTTTTCATGCAGTTTGTGGCAGTTTGTCAATTATAATTAATGAGGCGGATAATTGACCAAGCTGTCAACTTGGGACAAGAACGACGTAGTAACAAATTTTGATTCTGAAGATTTTCTGCAGTTTCCCTTCATGAACTATATGATATCGACATAGCTCCTATCAAATTCGAAGTTAAAAATAAAAAATTAAAATGATGCGGGTGGTAATATATCGTGGAAACGGAGGTAAAACCCCATTATTATTACTATAGTATATATTTAATATTTATACCGAGTATAAAAATTACATACTGAAAGTTTCATTGACGTTTGTCATCACGACAAAATATATCCTTAAAAAACACCCTATAATGCATTGACTGTAATGTATCTTATATATTTTGAAGTGTATCATGTCATAATAATCCACATATCATAAACTCATTAAGTTTCACGAAACGTTATGCATTTCAAATAAAACACCACAAACGTCTCTCAAAAATATTTTGACGGAGTACAGAAAAAAAAACAAGAAGAAAATTGTATAATTTCATAATACATTATTCATAATTTATACTCGGAATGTTTTGCAATATCCATAACCCATACAATAAGCCAGACAGTCAGACATGAGAACATACATGTAAGATATAGCACATATACTTCTACTACCACAAACATGTAGTTCACTCTCACCAACTTTTAATATTTGGAAACGATTGACCTCTATATATGGATTGCGATTGCTCATTATAAAAAACCTATTTTGACAAAATGGAAACCCGACTTCTAAAATCAAATATTCTATAACAAAAGATGCACTAAAAAGTAAAAAAATAATTGCATATTCTTGTGCCAATTTTAGTTCACCAAAGCAAAAAATTTTAAATATATATGTACAATTATTGTTATTTTTAGAGGCGGTGTCAGCATAGAGAAATTCACATAACTTTTGGACACCGCCTCCAAAAATAGCAATAATTGTACATATATATTTAAAAATTTTTGCTTTGGTGAACTAAAATTGGCACAAGAATATGCAATTATTTTTTTACTTTTTAGTGCATCTTTTGTTATAGAATATTTGATTTTAGAAGTCGGGTTTCCATTTTGTCAAAATAGGTTTTATTTCTCGCTTTTTAGTGACTTTGAAGTTCTATAAATGATTTTATTTGTCTAAATATGGGTAGACCTACTAAACGACCAACTAATTTGTAGTGAATTTTTTTTTACCCGTTTTTTTTTTTTATATAATTTTTAGTGAATTTTTTTATAACAGATTTTCAGTTTTTTTTACAAGATTTTGTTTTTTTTTTGTAAAAATTTTTTTTTGGGGTCGATTTTTTTTTTTTTTTAAGTTTTTTTGAAGTCGGTTTTTAAAAAAATTTTCTTATTTTCCCATTATGAATGAGTATACACTTTCAAAAAAAAAAAAAATTTCGCAGAAATCGGTTATCACATATAAAATGAGGATTTTCCTCGATTTCCCGGAGATCCCCTCATCGGAATGTGATTTGGTGACAATGGGACCAATCGGAAATCAAACCCTTTAAAACAAAAAACAAAAAATTCAAAATCGGTTCATAAATGACGGAGTTCTGAGGTAACAAACATAAAAATAAAAAAAATACAGACGAATTGAGAACCATCCTCCTTTTTTGAAGTCGGGTTAAAAAAGTAAGGTTTGTGAATAGGCAAAATCGGACCGTGCATTGAATCCATCTTTGAAACCGAGAGAGATAGAAAAATAATTTAAAGACAAAAATAAACCTTCCTTTTAAAATAATCAATTTTTGTTTGAATCTTTTTTCCATAAACTGATTAGTCTCGCCCCAATTTCAACTCAAACATCTGTCATTACTCTTACTACATATTTAAAACATGATCGATTTGCTCTTATTTGTTATGTATTCCAGATGAGGGTTCCATGTTAGTTTAGAGTCCAACATTACTCCTAACAATTTGGTTTTCCTTGTGATCTGTAGTCTTTCACCGAAGAGGATGGGTGGTATTATGTTATCCACCTTCCTTTTCCGTGTGAATGGAATTAGTGTAGTCTTACCACGGTTTATTTTCAATTCCTGGTTGATACATCATTCTTGTGTGAATCTTAGAGCATTTTGCATGAGCTTTAAGATTGTGCCTTCACAGAGTCCTCTGATTGCAATTACAATGTCGTCCGCAAATCTCTGCGTGTAGTATCCTTTTTGGTTGGTTGAGGTTCGTCTGTAAGGTTTCAGACTCCACAGGAATGGGGATAAGAAACTACCCTTTGTGGCTCTCACAGTGACAGGTTCTCCAAGCAGGGAAGTTTATATTCTTCTACCAATCAGCATAGAGTTTATCCACATGCAAAAAGTGTCTTCTACTTCGTGCCGACTTGCAGAATCAACCTTTGTTCAATTATACTATTTTGTCCCAATTTACTTGACTAGTTCATGGTGGACGTAACGAATGTGCGCATGTGTGACTTTAATTGAATCATTTAAAAAGAGTTAAAAAATCTTGATACATTTTACTGAATTTATCCAATTTATGAAAAAGATCTACAGAGGTTAATTAACACAAATTAAAGTTTTTTCATAAATGGCAACGATTCAAATTGTTTACTTCCGTCCCATCTACTTTTCCGCGGCAGCGGTGTATGTATCTCAAATTTATCCGTTTCTAGGATACTCAGTCTATATACATGGTGGTCAGTGTTGGAAATATACGGGAGAAAAAAATGAACAACAACGTCTGATAAAAGAATAAGTAATTCAAGAAGATACAAAATTCAAAATCAATTTGAAAATAAATAAATTTTAATTTTCAAATGAATATTTTATCATTTTTGAGAAACGTATATATGTATACAAAATGGTCCTTCATAACAATGAATTTCCATATATGAATGTATGTCACATTTTATATCGTGAGTTTCCATTTTAATGAATTATTTTATATTCAACTCCGACAAGTTATCATTATATTTTACCTCCATATATACATTACACCGTATTGTGACTTCCGAACTATACAAAACAATAGAGGTTACGAAAATTAATAAACATAACAATAAACAAACAGAACAATATCTATAATACGGTTTAAATATATAACACTGTTGTTTTGATTCTGGCGTGTAGTGATGAACCCATGTGTCATCAACTGTTATGAACATAGACATATAAGAATAGACGGAGGAAGTCGACGTGATATGCGATGACTCGGTAGAAAAAGACCGAATTACAACGCTTCTTGGTTCTCTTTTTAGCCGCGATTGCGCATTAACAGCCTTTAACAATTGCGCATTTATTAGTTAAATGCTCCATGTAACGTACCTATACAATAATCTATACTGCGTGGATGGTTTTTATCGAACCGTAACGTCCACTTACAAGATAGTCCCATTACTAACGTAGTCTATTCTTATATGTCTATGGTTATGAATCGACGCAAAAATTCAGTTAGATTACGCTGAAATATCTCCAAACATTGCTTAGAAATGGTCATTCATTCATTTTTTTTTTAATTTGTTACAAAACGCCGCACCCATTTTGATGACAGCTTTTTCATATGCAATTCTTTGCGTAGAATCTTGTCTACACGTTCATATGAGATATTTACAATATCAGCAATCTCGCGCGACTTTAAACGGCGATCATTCATTAGGATTTCATAGACTTTTTCGACCATTAATGTTGTTGTTAACACTTTTGGCCTTCCTAAACGTTCAGCATCACTTGTACTTATCCGACCACACTTAAATTCATTTACCCAATTAAAACCAGTTTTATAAGAAGGTGCGATCATCGATGAATTCTTTTGGTTTTAAACCTTTCAAATGAAAGTGTTTAATCACTGCACGATATTAATTTGTTTCCATATTTAAAAAAAAATCAAAAGTGACTTTACAAAAACGACTCTTACTAAGAAACTGTTCAATCAAATGTCGTAAAAATTGATATTAGTGACGCATAGAGGACGTTTTTTCAAAGACTTATCAATCGACCTTTATGTGTTCTGAGAGATGGTAATGATTGTAGTCAAATATTCATAGATTCACTTTAGTATTAAATTTTTAGTATTGAAGAATTTTATGTTTTTTTCCTTGAGTAATAGCAGATAAGTATTAATTATATAACAGATATAACAGATAAGTATTAATTTTTCTGATGAAACTGAAAAATTTAATGAAATATTACATATTAAGTGAAACATTTAATAAATTCATAGCTAGTAAACAACATCTATTCTAAATTTCAGGGTGGTTTGGGAAGTTGTGTATATTTCCTGAAACTTTCAATCACTTTAGTGATTGTGAATTAATAGAAAAAGTTGCATACAGCTGAAACAGCGCTTTTTCATAAATTAATTGGCTTTGGTCATATCAAAAATATATAATATCAGACTCAATATTAATAGACTATACCTAGACAAAAAATATGAGATAATGATTAGCATTCCACTTGTAAAACTATTGATCTAAAGCTGATTAAAAATTAGACATTTTACTATTACAGTGATTTAGTTAAAGACCGGATTATGAAATTTTCGAAGTTATACAGAGATGGGAATATAAGTTTCTAAAAGTGCCTACAAAATTGGTTTTATTTTATTTAAAAAATAATGCAGTAGTCAAATTATACAAATTTAGTATAATCAAAATGAAGTTTGATATGCGACGTGCGTTTGTTATATGAAAGACCAAGTTCGTTAATGAGAGAGAAGGGAGTTGAATACGAAGGGGCAAGCGTAAATGTGGACTACCACTACTTATATTAGTTAAATGAAAAATATTTACAGAAATATTTGCAATCTTAATGTTCTCAGAATTATAATAATTAAAATTACAACTGTTACCATGGTAACTTTACTTGATATTCATTATAATTTCTTTCTTTGAGAAAGGTATCACTATGCTACGTATAGGGTTGCCATCTTTTTTTGAGAAAAATAACGTATCAAATTCTTTGAATAGGAAAAAAAAAGTATTTGGAAGAAAAAAAAAAGTATTTTTCAAATTTATTTATTTTTTATTTCCTTAAAAACATATTTTTGGGTGCTTTTCGCTCACGCTAAAAATTGTTGTCTTTGAAAGTTTCAAAGCTAGTTTTACAAGCGAAATTTAGATTTAAATAAATAAATAACTAGTTTCTCTCTTCACGCCATTTCAGATTCATTACCGAAAAAAGTCTTTCAGTGAACGCTGATGTGTCGGGAACAGAGAGTAAATAAGAAATAATTTTTTTTACATTTGGTAAATTATCAGATGCATTCTTAAGTATATATTGTCATTTTTCAACAGTACTTTTCTCTGAAAATTCTTTATCCTCATTAGTGGATTGTGTTTGGATCTCTTTAAGTCTTATTGACTCGGAATATAAATCATCCATCTTAGTATTTAATCTCTTTTGTAATTTGGCCTTTGTAATTACCATTTCAAAATGTTTAAATTCAACCTCATTTTTCAAGGATATGTTAGGAAGTATTGAAAGGTAGTTATCTTCGCTAAAATCAAACCGTTTTCTCAAATAACTCATATCAATAAAAAGTGAAAAATTACTGATAACTGTATTGACCATTTCGGGTGATGACTTTTCAATTCTTTGTAATCTTATTTTTGACTCATAACCAACGTACTTTTACGCATCACAGTAAAGATTGGAAATAAAGTATTTTCGTATAGTTCATTTTTATGCAAAAGTATCAAGTATAATTATCGAAAATAAAGTAGGATACGTTATTATAAAGTATGGTTGGAAACCCTATCTACGTAGTTCCTACGTATTTATTTTTGTAAATTGTGATTAATAAATCGTAATAATTATGTTTAGCGGTAAGTATTAATCATTAATAGTGAAGCTTGGCAAACGGTTGAGTGTTGTTTACATTCGTTTATTATCATTTTGTACTATTTATGTAAAAAAGGCTGTCTACCTTTTTAAACATTGCTCTTTTATGGCTCTATGGCTCTATTCATATTTATCAGCGACCATCATTTTTTTCATTTGAAATAGTTTGACCTGTGTGCCAACCTGTATGGGATTAAGAAAACTTATAAAATGTATAAGTTGCTGACTAATTCTTCCTTCATAATAATAATATAACATCCAGGATAATACATAAAACTCCAATGGGTTTCTCTAATTTGCTCTTGTATTGTGTTAAAGATTTAGAAAGTATTGAGCATGTGTGTCAGTATCGCATTTTAAATGCTCATGTTCACATTTATTATTTCAAAATTACTTTTTAAAATTCAATGTACTTAAAATACAATTACATTTAATATTCCAATAAATAAATATTAATTTGAAGAAATACCAATCACAATTCAAAATTCAAATTTTCACTACAAGATCAAATATTCGTTGGTCAGTATTTCGTTTAAAAGTTCCAAAGCAAAAACAAAGTTACGAGAAATATAACAACTAAGTTCATTGTTTACATACATTGTATTTAAATATAAAATAATAGTGCGTGTACTATTATTTTACTTCTACACACCCACAGGTGCTCTTCTATCTCTTACGATTTTAAAGATATGGACCGATTATGTATATTCTCAAACTCGAAGTTACGTTTTAGCATCTAGAATAGTTTAGGATCTAGGCCTTCATTTATATAACCCTCATACAATCTATAACCCTGTACAATAATAAAGAGTCAGTCGACGATCTTTTATCACCAAAGAGTGAAAAATAATTTTTTAGTGAAACATTACCATACATATCGCCGTAATCAATCAAACGTCTTCGCTCGAATCGGCGCCATAAACTGAACCTTAAATTTGTTTGCATAGCTGACACCGACTCCAGGTGGTTAATCTAAAGCGTTAATAACTTATCATTGAAAGCTTCGTTTTTCGTTGTTTTTGCTTTTGTCAAATGGTTTTAGTTTAATAACTTTGTTTTTACAGTTAAAAAAATTAAATAACATAAAAATTTTATTTAATACTTATATATTCGAAAAAATATAATTAAAAATTTACATAGTACTCAGATATCAGTATTTCCATTGCAATCATCATCAGTAGCTAAATTATTGTATAAAACATTAAAGAAATAAAATTAAACCTTGCAAAAAACGTACATCAAATGAACTTGTCAGATAGATTGTAGAGACTGTCCTGAACGGGCTACACTTCGACCATAAGGTCTATTGTTGTCCATGTTAAGTCATTTTCTGGAGGAATTTACACTGGAATATATATAACTTGTCAGAAGAAAAAATATTCCAGGGGTAAGGTACCCCGAACACTGGGGAGTTGGTCAGAGTCCCTCAGATGATTGATGGTACAATCGATGCCATTTAATTTAAAATTTAATTTGATCTTCAAGGAGTAACACCGGCCAATTTAGCTAATCTATATGAATAAATGTATATGAGTCGATATTTGTTGTTACTCGCTTTCTGAAAAACCAAAGAATGGATTTGAAGGAAACTAGTTACCATGCCAGTTTCCACTCAGAGCAAGATTCTAATGTCGATATCTCAATGAGGAAAGTCTTTTTTATCTATAATTGAAAAATGAGTTATATGGGAAATAGTGGTTTTCCCATGTTACTTTTCTTTAGGAATGAAAAGTTTGAGCTTCTGACGGGGTAATAAGCATGCTCATAATCGCATTGTTAAGGAAAACTTTAAAAAAAATTGTGTTATTACAAAAATATTTTCCAAATTAATATATTCTTTTCAACATAGTTTTTATTATATATTAAATGATTCAATATTCGTATCCATAATATGTAATAATACTTAATTCGTAGGAAATAGGATTTGGGAAAGTAAATGAATTAATTCAAATAAATTGGACGTTTCGTCATTTATTTATGACTTCCTCAGCAACTTATTTATGTAATTCAAATGTCTAATATACACAAACTATAGAGAAAGACTTTGATAGTTAAATTTGATGCCATAATAATATATATTAAATATTTTGGTGCTTCTAATACCTATCCGTTACCGAGAGAGAGAGGGGGAGCCAAAACTGAAATACTGTAGAAAAGGGAGGGAACTTTGAAATTTTGGTACAGTACGAAATGAGGAGGGAATTTTAGTCTCATTTAGTACGAGAGGGTTATTTTATCGACATAATCCACCGTTTTCGGGATCTTATAGTTTTTCCTGTACCATAATTATTCATAAATTTAATGATATGTGTTGAAAAATGATATTATTTGAGTTCGTTTAGGTTCAGTAGACTTGGTTCTATATATATAGATATGGTGACGCTGAGGGTGTCGGAAATTTGTTTTCTACATTAAAACTATGTTTAAATTCAACAAAATTTGTATGTCAATTTTCTCACACGGCATTCTAAATATTAAATATATTCAAAAGTTCAACAATGAGAAGGTATCTTTGAAAATATTTCTGAACTTCCACATATAATTACATGAAATTGTATGGTGAAGTATGATAGAAAGCAATCGAATACAACAAAATTAATGCATACAAAAGCTCAAGTGTGATAATTACTCACGTCATTTTCTTTCCATACACGAAGATGACTACAGTGAGTATTGCTTCTCGTTTCAATACTTGGAATGCTGTTGATTAAATATCGTT